>OZ020509.1:16397286-16997286 GCA_963971375.1 Platycheirus rosarum | reverse complement strand
TATAAATGAAGAATTTGTGCCTAATAGACCGAGAAGAATATATTGTCCGCGAATTAACTATATAATTAATTTTTTTTTTATTTTCAAAGTAAAGTTTCAGTTAAAACTTGTTAAGGAAATAAAAGAAGGTATTTTTTGGAGCGCAATTAGATGATATGTTAATCGAGGAAATGAAAGATATGTAAATTATACAATTTTTTCGAAACTTCACTGATTTTAATTGAAAGTGCAAAAAATTTGAAATTTCGTTTCTTACTTGCGATTATAGGTACTATTATAAAGCAAGTTTAGGATACGTGAATATGAAAAAAAATGAGATAACAATCAAAAATGAAATTACGATCATAAAAACATAAACAAGTTAGTGAAAAAAATGTCTGTCTGTCTGTCAGTTTGCCTGTCTTAATGTGTGTCTGTATGTATAACAAGCTGCAGCCTAAACAGCTTAACCGATTTCTTCTAATTTGGTATTTGTGATTTGGCATTAAGGGGGAAATTGAAATTTAACTTTAGGGCTGAAAATAACAGTACCTGTCACATAACCGTTAGGTAAAAGCTCATTTTTCTCGAATACGTTTCGAAAGATTTTAATGAAATTTTGTTTTTTTATTTACTTGCTATCATCCTATTAAAACCAAATTAACCAAAAACTTCTATTAACGGTTTTTTTTTAAACTTTAACCTTTAATTAAAACAGGATTTCATCAAAATCCGTCCAACAATTTTTGAAATATTTTTTTAATGAATTCATTGTTATATAAGTACTTCTTTCTTAATAAAAACCATTAAGTTTTGTAGTTTTGACACTTTTAATAGGTTTAGACCATGTGATTTTTTTACGTAGATGGTACTTGTTTCTGCAAAGACCTTGCCTTCCAATGTGATTACGCACATAAGAGCAAGTACTTGCGACCCATGGCCTATTTCACCAACTTACAAATTGTAATTTACAAGCACTATTTCAACAAATTTCTAGAAAAATTGATTTATTCTGTTTCACAAAATATTTTTGCTACAAAATTGTAGTTGTAGTTTACAAAGGGAAATTTGTAGAAATTTCATTATTTCCGTTTTACCAAAGGCTAATTTTCTTTGTTATTAACAAGTACAAATTTGTTAAAATTCACATTAACTTGTAAGTTCGTGTTTCACAGAATTTTCTTGTGTTTTCAACGAAAACTTTCCCTTCAAACGTGTTTAGGAAATAAAAGGAAGTATTGTTTGAGCGTAATTAATTGATTTTGATACATTAATCGAGCTAAATGTCCAAAGAAATTAAAGATATGAAAATTATACGATTTTTTCGAAGCGCACTGATTTAATTTTTGTTGAAGGTGTAAAATTTTGAATTTTATTTTTTTTACTTGCGATTATAGGTACATACCCTAAGGCAATTTTAAGGTTCGTGAATATAAAAAATGAGATAATAATCAAACATGACATTATGATCATAGAGAAGCCTAAAGAAGTTAGTGACAACAAATTTCTGTGTGTCTCAGTCTGTCTGTTTGTCCGTCCGTATGTATAATGAGCTGCCCATAAACGGCTAAAGTGATTCCTTCACATTTCGTTTGTGTGATTCTTTTGGCATACCTCAGAGGGGAAATAGAAATTTATTTTTTGGGCTAACAATAACGGTACCTGCAATATAACCGTTGAAGAAAAGCTACATTTTTTTTTCGAAAACAGCTCCCGGTTTTGATAATTTTTTTGAGATTTGTTCATCCGAAAAAGTTTATTAACGGTATACCTTTTCACACCACGGTTTTTTTTAATTATAATAACGGTTCATTGGATTTCAAACTAATTGGTAGACAAATTAATTCTGCATACCAACATTTTTCATATTATAAAATATTCAATATTTTTAGAAAAATAACGGTAGCTGCCATATAACCGTTAAGGAAAAGCTTATTTTTCTCAAAAAAGGCTCCAACGATTTTGACGAAAATTGTTTTTTTCTGGGTCTTAGATTTCATTGTATCCAAACAAAATTTACGGGAAAAGTATATTAACAATACCTTTCATATTAGGTTTTTTTAATTTTCCGCGTTCTCAGTAACGGCTCATTTAATTTCAATAACATTTTATATTTTAAAAGACCTATGCAGTCAAATTAATTCTACATACCAATGTTTTGAATAATTAAATTTTTGTATTTAAAATAATTTTTTAAATTTTGTTTTTTTTTTTCAAAATTTAATATTTTTTAAAACTATCCAAAAATAATTATTTTAAATTTTATGATCAGCTGTATATTAATAAACTCTAAAAAACTGCATACCAAAATCTCAACCAATTTAATTTTTTCCAAAAATTAAAAAAAAAAGTATTTTATCAAAATCCGTCCTACAATTTTCTGAATACTTTTTTTTTCATTAATTCTTTGTTATTGTTATTATACTTTTTAGAGAGCTTAGAAATTTGTGAAAAAGAGTTGTTGCTTACAATTTTGCAAAGTAAATGGTGAAACGGCCTTTTTTTATTTGTAAATAACAAATACAATTTCCCTTAATTTTGTATCTTTTTAACAAATTTGTTAGAATTAAGTTTTTATAGTTTGTGAAACAGAAAATGATTAAACACATTTGTAAATGTAAGCAACAAATACAAATTTGTAATTGTATTTGTAATTGGGTGAAATAGACCACCAGTTGTGCCCATTTTTGTGTTTAAATTCATGATTCATAAAATGGTTCATTTGAATGTTATATGAATATGATGAATACACAACAAAGAACAAGCATTGATAATATGTTTTAATTTAAAGGCACCTCAATCAGACAAACAGTTTCTTTAAAAAAAAAGCAAAACCGGACGCAATGAATGCTATTATATTGGGCCTTTTAGAGTTTACAAATTTGTAAAAAACAGTTGTTGCTTACAACTTTGCAAAGTAAATAAGGAAAACCCATTTTTTTGTATTTGTAAATAACAAGTACAATTTCCCAAAATTGTGTTCTCTTTTTTAACAAATTTGTTGTAATTAATTTTGTATAAGAAAATCATGGTCAGCAAAATTAAATCATCAGTGCAAGTTGAGATAAGTGAATGCAAGTTCATCATTCACGCCTGCTTCCACCCACTTACAAGTAAGTAATACGAATGATGGTGATTCAGTGTTGACAGGGTCGGTAATTTGTTGTTTGTCTGTTCTAAAATAGATTCTTCTTTCAAAAAAAGAGAACTCGCGGGCAGAATGATGAAGTCAATGGGTTGCATTTGCAATTTGTTTTTATGTTATTGCTTTTGATGGTTTGCATGGATTAGCAAGACTTTTTTGTTTGAAAATAAGAACTGAAACAAAAAAATAAATTGCACGACTGGATCGCACGTACTTGCTCATATGTGCGGTTACATTGTAGAATAAAATTAAAGAAAATTAAAGTGAACATCAAAGCATTTACTCGATTTTTGTGACTTTTGATTGTTCGAATAAAGTACGTTAAATTGTATTGGGTGAAAAAAATTAAACGCCATTTTATTTCTTTAGGAAATGTTAAAAAGTGTGAATTTTTATTTCAAAATTGTAGGCGCCGTTTTTAAATAAAACCGTTTTTTTAAACAATTAAAAAAAAATAATTCAAGAAAACAAACTTAAGCACAAAAATAGCGTACATTTAAAAACAAAATTTAAAAAAAAAATCACTTACTCGTTTTCAAATTATTGATTTTTCAAAAAAAAATAATTTTTTTTTAAATTATTAAAAATACAAAAAAAAGTTTTAGAAAAAAATTAATGCAAAATTAATAAGGCTACCTACATCTTCTTCAATATCAATTTTGATTGTAATCGGATCACCAGTTTTCGAGAAAGTCGAAGAAAAAAAACCGGTCCTATGGGAGGTACCGTTTTTAGCCCACCATATTAAATTTTTTTTCACCAAAATATAATGCATACCTACACTGATTTTTTTTATAAAAATTCTTGAAGCCGTTTTCGGAAAAAAATAAGCTTTTACATAACGGTTATATGACAGGTACCGTTAATTTTTGGGTTAAAAACAAATCGAAAAAACTCCTCAGTAGAATGTCAAAATAACTTTAAGTTCAAAATTTGAAGACGATTGGCCCAACCGTTTAGGCTGCAGTCCAATATACACCCGTACAGACAGACAGACAGACAGACAGACGGATAGAATTTTGCCAGTAACTCAAATATGTTTCTCTATCATCGTAATGTCATGTTTGATTGTTATCTCAAAATTTTTAATCTGCACGAATGCATAACTTGTATTATAGTACCATAATCGCAAGTAATACGATTGGATAGTTCAGTTTGTATTAAAAGATGTTTTCTTCTCATCCGTTGATGATGAAGTACCATCATCGACGCGACAGAGTCGAAGTTGCTCCCATCATCATCGTCACCACATCGATAACACTACTGCCACCACCCTTGTTGGTTGCACTCGAGAACTTAATGGGGCAGTGCCGATGAATGATGCTTTAATGATAACAAATTGTTTGCAGGTTTTGCATTTTTTGTCAAATGGTATTCCGTTTTTTTTTTTGCGAAAAAACACTCAACTTAAGGGCAAAGATGAGAAGGTTGTGTGTTGTAGTTTCTTATTTTGAAATATGGAGAAGTGTAATATTGTACATAGCGATACTCTTGTCTTTCTTTTAAATGGACATTCATTGTTGTTCATTGTTGGCGGCGACTTTAATTAGGCGGCGACTTTAATTCTAAACATACGTTTTGGGGATCAGGGTGCATATCAAGCAGAAGGAGACAACTTTTTAAAGCTTGCATGGAAACTAGTGCTGACTTTTTATCAACTGGAAAACCAACTTACTGGCCTACGGACGCAAAACTCCAGATCTAATTGACTTTTTTATCGCAAAGGGTTTAAATAAAAACTATACCAAGATCGAGAATAGCTATGATCTTCCTACTGATCACTCACCAGTCATGCCTAATAATGAAGGAAAGTGCGTCATTTTTGCCAAACAATAGAACGAATTGGGAAGGGTTTCGTGCAGATTGCGAAGAGGATATTACACTTGCAGTATAATTGCAAACTCCATTTGAATTAGAAGATGAAGTCGACAGATTTATTAAAATCGTCCAAGATGCTGCCTGGAAAAACACTCCGCAAATAGCAGAAATTCAATTCCTAACGAGCAAAATGTTTCAATTGAAATTAAAGAACTTATACTCGAAAAAAGAAAAGCACGTAAGAAATGGCAGCAATGCCGCGCTCCTCAACACAAAACTATTTTGAATCACCTCTCCAGTAAACTGAAAAATGCAATTAGAGATTCAAAAAACCGTGAGATTTCTACTTATCTCGATGGTCTTTCCGCAGAAAAAAGGACGAATTACTCTCTGTGGAAGGCTATTAAAAGTGCTGGAAAACCCAAGTTACAATCCGCACTAATTCGAACAAACAATGGAATCTGGACTAAAACAGACAAAGAAAAGGCAGATCTGTTTGCCGATCACCTCGAGAAAACTTTCAAACCCTTTGACTGTGAGGAGTTGTTGAATGAACGCGGTGATACTCATTGGACCTCTGAAAACTTCCGAATTCGAAATGTCACATTTGCAGAACTTTTAGATGCTATTAGAAAGCAAAAAAACAAAAAAGCTCCCGGATATGACTTGATAAATGCACCCAATCTTAAAGAGTTGCCGAGAAAAGCAATCACTAAAATCCAACATCTGATAAATGCCACGTTTAGGCGTGCATACGTTCCACGGCAATGGAAAGTGGCTGAAGTCATTATGGTCCCAAAACCAGGCAAAGCTCTTAATGAAAAGAAGTCTTGCAGACCAATATAGTTACTACCAATAATTTCTAAATTATTCGAGAAATTATTACTTAAACGCCTACTTCCAATTGTAAAAGAGAAACGGCTTCTTCCCAATTCGGTTTTAGAAATAACCACTCAACAATAGATCAAGTATACAGAATAACAAATGAAATTGAAAAATCCCTAGAGGGGAAAAAGATATGTTCAAGCGCGTTTCTTGATGTTTCCCAAGCTTTCGATAAGGTCTGGCACGACGGCTTAAGATTTAAATTAAAACAGGTTTTTCCGAAACAAATATATTATATTCTGGAATCCTATCTGGAAAATAGACTTTTCCGAGTGAAGGCACTGAATATTCAGGATTTTAAGAAATAGATGCTGGTGTTCCACAAGGAAGCGTTCTTGGCCCGGTGTTATTCGTTCTTTATACTCGAGATATACCTCAAGAAGAAGACGTCACGATAGCAACATTTGCTGATGATACGGCCATACTTGCATCATCCAGCTCAATTGAAAGAGCAACCGAAAAGCTACAGAAAACTCTTGACAAAATAACAAACTGGACGAAGAAATAGCGCATTGTTCTAAACGAGTCCAAATGAACACAAGAATGTTAACAATCTACCCATCTTTATTACCTCGGTTCAAATACCGTATGCTAACGAAGCAAAGTATCTAGGTATGACTCTTGATGCTAAGCTTAAATGGAAAACGCACGTTAAAAAGAAAAGAGACGAACTCTATATTAAGTTACGAGAACAAAACTGTTTAATTGGAAAATATTTCAATCTAAGTACTTATCTACAAGCAAGTGCTTAAACCTGTGTGGACTTACGGAATACAACTTTGGACTGCTAACATTTCAAATAAAGTCCTCAGAGCAATTGTTGATGCTCCATGGTACATACGAAACAGCGATTTACACAGAGACCTGTGTATTGAAACTGTCAACGACGAAATTAAAAAATCTGCCACCAAGTTTAAAATACGTTTACAAGGCCACTGTAATAGAAGCATACAGCGGGCCTTTGAAGAGACAAATCTTGTACGCCGACTTCGGAGAACGAGACCGTTCGACCTATCGTAGCAAGACATATAACCGTGTGATTATGCGGTATTGCAGGTCCCCTCGATGGAGAGCTCCCTGCCAAACGTGACTAATGAAAATGAAGATTAAACTACTTGATAAGGCAACTTAGTTGTAGTCGAATGAACAAATGAAAGTGTTTTTTAGTGAGTAAGAATCTCACACTACCATAGGTACGGGCCTAGGGTGTCTATGAAGATTTTTTCATCTTTCGCCGTAGAAAAAAAAATTCATTGTTGTATGTATAAACATTATTAAAAGATTGTACTATTTGTGCTTAAACAGGTTTTATAAAAAAAAAAGATATAACATTTTTTGCTTATCTTCCGACAATTTCCTAAACTTATTTGATAAAAACAGATATACATATGTATGTATTTTTCAGTGTTATTTATTATTGTTTACATATTTATTTATTTGTTTTTTATGTTTATTAATTTCTCATTCATTTATTTATTTGTTTACTTTTTTTTTGTTTATATTTACTTGTTTATTTTCGTATATATAATAATTTATTTAATAATCTTTTTAATTATTTATTTATTTATTTGTTAATACATATATTTATTTATTAATATATTTTGTTACAATTTCGCGGTCACCTGGTTTTCTGGCTGTACAAAATATTAAAATGCGGGCTTTAGATAAAAAATGTTTAATTTCGGATTTCAGATAGTTTTTTAGCTTTGAATGCTGACAAAAAATCAATTTTTTGAACAATTCTTCATACTTTTTTTTCCTCACCCAATTTATTGAATTCACGATTTTTTTATCGTAATCTAAGCAAAAAAAAATGATTGGGTGATTATATTAATCTGAGCGTCTTCTTACTGAGCACGGATTTTTTTTGCATTTCTTGCCAGTAAGTCAACTTGGCAACTATCACTATGGTTTTCTTCTTCAATTCAATCTTCCAATTTGGCTGGAGCTGTAATGCCCACCGTGCTAAACGTCATGTCGGTGATTTAAGGCTCGATAAGACACTTAAGGGGTTGGTGATCTGTTTTGAGGGTTACTTCTCAACCTTCAATGTAACCCCGGAATTTTTTGACAGCTAAATGCTAAAAAAAAGGCTAAAGCTTCTCGTTTCGTTGTGGAGTAATTTCGTTCTGCATATGTGATAAGTCTTGAAGCATATTCGATAGGATGTTCATTTTCCTTTTCCCCCTGGCCCACAGAGCATAATTACTTGCGTCTATTTTCAACGTGAAAGCTTCTCTTCTGCTTGCTGTAAAATAGGCGCGGATGTAAGTAACGTTTTTAAAAGTGTTGAACGCAGTTCTCTTATCTGAATCCCATTTCCACACAGAATTTTTTATTTGTAAGGGTGCTCAAAGGTTTCGATATGTCAGCGAAGTTTTTGATGAAACGGCAATACCGTGAGCACGTTTGGAGAAATGACAGTATTTGTTTAACATTTCTTTGTTCTGGTCGATTAACAATTGCAGAAACCTTTTCTGGGTCAACTTGAATACCCTGTGACATAATTATGTGTCCTAGATATGTTGTCTGTCTATATTAAGATGCATGTGCCAGGAATACCTTGCGGAATTTATCCATTAATCTTTCAAAAGTAGCCGGAGCATTTCGAAGTCCAAATGGCTTATATTGGTAAAGTCTGAATGGTATTATGAATGCTGTTTTTTCGACATCGCTTTCATGGATTTTCATTTGGTAGTAACCCGTTTGAAGATCTAGTGTGCTCATAAATTTTGTTTTCAATGTTGAGTGTAAGGTAGGGGGTACTTGTCTGGAACAGTTACGCTGTTAAGCTTTCTGTAATCTATACTTACACGTGTCCCTATATCTAACACGACAGGTGCAGCCCAGGGAGATTCGCTTTCTGTTATCATGCCATTTTTGAGCATCTTCCTCTGCTCTTTTTGCAGCTGTTCCTTCCTGATTGGTGACAGTCTGTATGACTTACTTACTTACTTTCTTAGGGGGCGCTACAGTTCGGGACGAACCTGGGCCTCAACCAACATGCCTCTCCAGCCAGCTCGGTCTTTGGCAAGCTGCCTCCAGTTTTGCACTCCAAGTTGGTTGAGGTCGTCCTCCACTTGAGCGCGACACCTAAGGTGAGGTCTTCCTTGACTGCGTCTACCCTCTGAGATGGAATCGAAGATCCTGCGAGCCGGAGCATTGTTGTCCATTCGCTCTACATGACCTAGCCATTCTAAACGTGATATGCGTATTTTTTTGACCAGGTCAATGTCGCTGTACAGCTCGTATAGTTCTTTGTTGAACCTTCTCCTCCAAAGCCCGTTAACGCAGGACTGGGATGATTAGGGTCTTATACAGTCTCCTTTGTCTTTCGAGAGAAGGCTTTGCTACTCAATTGCCTTCCTAGCCCATAGAAACAGCGATTGGCAAGAGTAATTCTTCGATTTATTTCTGACGAGATGTTGTTGTCACAAGTCCCTAACTACCTCAAAGTTGTACCTGTCTACAATCCGCTGGTATTGTGTGTCCCTTTTTGTGGACAGCAGGTATTTCGTTTTGGCCTCATTGACTGCTAGTCCCATCTTAGCCGCTTCAGCTTCAATGCTAGCAAACGTTCCAGTGACAGCTCGCCGACTTCTGCCAATGATGTCTATGTCGTCGGCGTATGCTAGCAATTGCACAGACTTGAAAAAAATTGTCCCACTACAATTGACTTGCGAGTTTCTTATAATTTTTTTCAAGTATTAAGTGAAGAAATCGCACGATAGCGCATCACCTTGTCGGAATCATTTTTGACGTCAAAAGCTTCTGTGAGGTCATTACCAACCTTGACGGAGCAGCGAGAGTTTTCCATCGTCATCCTGCACAGTCGGACGAGTTTTGTGGGGATGCCAAAACCTGACATGGCTTTGTATAGGTCGTCTCTATAAATGCTATCGTACGCGGCCTTAAAATCAATAAAGAGGTGGTGGGTATCGATTTTAAATTCTTGGGTAGATTTCAGGATCTGCCGTAGCGTGAATATTTGATCGATTGTGGACTTTCCTGGTCTGAAACCACACTGATAGGGGCCAATCAGGTTGCTGACGAAAGGTTTCAGGCGTTCACATAGTACGGCAGAGAGGAGTCTGTAGGCGATATTCAGGAGACTAATTCCTCTTTAGTTGGCGCAGTTTAGAGGATCTCCTTTCTTGTGGATCGGGCAAACGATGCTGAGGTTCCATTCATCAGGCATACTTTCTTCTGACCAAACTTATAAGATAAGTTGGTGTATTCACTCCACCAGGTCATCTCCGGGCGCTTTAAAAAGTTCGGCGGGTAGTCCGTCGGGTCCAGCAGCTTTTGTTGTTTTTTAGTTTAGATATTGCTATACTTACTTCATTTTGGTCAGGTGGACGGAAGTTTTGTCTGTCATCATCCATGTTGATGGATGGCTTCTATGCGGGTTTTTTTTCCTTGGCACGTTCTTTTTACCTGTTGCTAAAACTTCCACACGTTGTTCCTGGAGTAGCATCTCTCAATATCTTCGATTGCGCGCTTCTCATGCTCTCTCTTTTTCTTTTGGAGAAGCCGGTGTTCTTCTCGTCTTTTCTGCTCGTAGAGTTCGCAAGCAGCTCTCGTCTTTCTTTGCAACGCCGCTTTATATGCCCCTTGTTTGGCTGCATGGGCCTGCCTGCATTCGTCATCGAACCAGAGGTTTCGTGGTGGTGGTCTGGTGAAACCTAGCACATCAGTTGCGGCATCTCTGATGGCTTGTTGGCAGTGTTGCCACTGGTCTTCGGCACTTGATGCTGGCGGTACTGGATTTATTGAGAGGTTACGGGATATTCTGTATGAAGTTGTTGATATTGTCTCGTAGTTACCCGTGTTTATTTTGTGTTAAGTGTATGGCGTTCATCCGTTCATCAACAATAATTCGTTTAATTTACCTTTACTATCTTTATTTAATTCTACATTCTTATCTTCTCTTAATTCAAAATCGATAGCTAGAATGTTTTAGAAGAAAGTTCCTAGATGTAAGATGGGAAAAGATTGTCTTTTTCTCGGTTTCGTTCTGGCTTAATTTCAATTCTTAATGAGTTTGTGAGTATGTTTTGAATGGAATGCGGAGAATACTTATTCCTAGCATTCGAAATCGCCGAAAATGTCCGTTTCATTGTAGAATGAAGCTTTGCAGGACTTTCCTTGTATTTAGGAGTTTTGAGAGGACTAATTTCTTGATTGGGTGTTGCATTTATTCGCGAAATGACTTCTATATTTTTAAGGCAGTTAAGAAAAGCGTAAGCTTCTCTGATAGGATTCCTTCGTTTGGTGAATTTTTTTTTTCATTTTTGGGGTAGCGAGTAAGTCAGTATTAATGGTTTGAACGTGGGGTAAGTCGACATCGGTGTTTTTGACTATTCGGGTATTTTTGGTATCATAGAAATCAAACTTTTTATCCGGTTGGTCAGCAAAGTACCACAATCGTTGGCCAAGGTCGAGAACCATTCCATTTTCTTCGAGAAAATCAGTCCCAATGAGCGTTCGACTGTCGATTGCTTTTGGAAGAACATTAAATTGTACTGGTTGAGGACGATTTCCAATGATGATATGGGTTTCTCCAACGAAAACATCATCTTTCTCGGTATTGCCATCTGCCAGGGTTACATTAGCTGGAATTTGCGTGAATCTGGTTTAATGTTTGAGTAGGTGAATCCAGAGTTTTCTTTCGCAAACGCTCATCCGTGCGGCAGTGTCTAAATAGGCTATGTCTGTTTCCCCATGTGCTGCTATTTGTATCGTTGGTAGCTCTGTTCCAAGCGATGTTCTTATGCAATTAAAGAAAACCGTTGAGGGACCTGTCGGGAGTTTTTTTTCAATTAGGGCAGTTGGATCGAACTACACCCGGTAATTTGCACTTACAGCAGTGGAATTTCGGTATGATTTGTTGTGTAGTAAGGTTCTTTTTAGTCTCATGCTTTTCTTTTTTCCTGCATTCGTTTACAGTATGATCTGCGTGTCTGCAAAAATTGCATCTGTTTTTAATATTACCTGATTCGGATTTCTCATTCCTATCGAAACTCTTCTCTGCTAAAGATTGTTCTACATTTCGAGCTTTCCTTGGGAGTTCTTGAAAGCTTTTGAAACTATTTGCTAGAACGCCATCCCTTATCCAAATATGCAGAAGTGTCCGTACACCATATCGAGCATCATTTTTTTCTTTCGGTTTTGGTTCGCTTAGTTTTGCGAAAAGTGCTCGTTTTTCGCATATAAACATTTGTATCCGTTATTTTTTGTTATTTGAGTCAAAAATGTCCATAAAAATTCGATAGTTTGGCTGAGCTGGAGCATATGCATTGCGGAGAAGTTTGATGATATCATCGAAATTTTTGGCTTCATCTTTAATACCCCGACACCAGTTGGTTGCACCTTCTTCTAGAAGCAAGGGTAATCCCATTACAGCATCTTCATCGCTTATGCGCTCGACATCCCTATAAAGTGTTATAGTTGCTATGAAACCTTCCACTGTACCAGCGTCTCTTTCTTAAACTTCCTTGTATGCTATTTTGGTCGGTGAAGTTGGCCGCTTTGTGTATTAAACCATTCCTTGGTTTTTGAAAAAAAAAATATAAATTCAATTACTGTAGTTGAAAAAAAATTAAGGTGGCACGATCTAGTGTGCGAGCTTTAAGGACAGTGGAAAACCCGACCGTCTAAAAAAACTCTCAAGCTAGGTTTATCGCTTGTTGTCCAAAACAAGAGCACTGAATTGGTTATGATGTCACGATCAAGGTGTTTTTAAGGCCGTAATTTTGAATAGTGGCACAGTTGTATGTGCCAATGTTTTAAGAATAGTTACACAGTCCCAGCTTTCATTTGATGGCAAGTTTTTAACGTCTTTAGAAAAGTAATTATTTTTTGTTAAAAAAACTAACGTAAAATATCAAAAGTTGCAATACAACTAAATTTTCTTACGACTTTAAAGATTTTGAAAAACTCAAAACTAATTTATTAATTGTTTACAGATTCTTAGCTTTCATTTGACACATTAACAAACTCAACCAAATTCTGAAGTTATAGAGCAAACAGCGTGTTCTCCACTTTTTTCAATGTAACAGGGCTGCCAAGTGCATGGGACCATTTTAAGTATGACAAGCCTATATTTTCATAAACAGTACAGTCAAACCTTGAATTTGGTATTATTTTGAATTATTAACTCGATGGGCTAAGTCATTGTCGAAAAAGGTGCTCTTAAAAAGGGGGCTGCAAACCCTTTCATCCCATTTTTAACCAGGCAGCCTTATGTTTTTGTTCTTTCTCGTCGAGCTCTATAGTTTGGGACTAGTTTAAACCATTAACTTGATGGGCTAAATCATGGTCGAAAAAACGCACCGGAAGTGCCCCTTTTTATGCTAGCGGCCTCAATTCATTTTATCTCTCTTGAGTAACTCTATTGAATAAGAACTCTAATTATCATTGACAGGATGAGCTAAGTGGTCCGACGGTCGCCTCTTGGACTATTATGTACAAAATACATTATCTTTCTTTTCTGTTTTTTATTTTAAATGAAGGTAGCTTTTCCTTGTAGTGCCCCATGGCTTGTCGGACTGCTAAGCGAATGAGCCTGGGTTCGAATACCGCTCATAGCCACCTTCTTTTCCGATGTACTGCCTCTTGCGAGGAACAGAAAAAACATCAAAAGTAAAATTTTTCTCGAAAAAGTGAATCTCATGTAGCCGTTCGGACTCGGCGGTAAACTGTAAGTCCCTTTCATTCTTGCAGATTTACAACACACACACAGGAATGGTTGAGAGTATAAGTAACTATACTCTGTTCAATTTATATTTTCAGTACAGACCTTATGGAAGAGAGCTTTCAAACACACTGGTAAATGCAAGTGTTTACATCGCACTCAACTTAAGAAAGTGCCACTTAAATATAAAAGACAACCCTGAAATACATTGAAATTGTTGTTGTAATAATTAACCCAAGTACATTCCACCAAGACCTGTCTGCTCCCCGGCTGCCAAAAGACTGATTATCAATTTGCCTCTCGCTTATTGTGTTTATTTAAAAAAATAAATTGCACGAATGGATCGCACGTACTTGCTCATATGTGCGGTAACATCGTCGAATAAATTAAAAAACATGCACGACTGGGTCGCAGGAACTTGTTCTTATGTTAGATAATTGCTTAGCGGCTCCATATGTATGTATATAAAGAGTGTTTTTTTAGACGTGTAGTTTTCAAGAAGAAATAAAACGCATATAGTTTATGCCAAGAATTTAAATTCTTTCATTTTTTTAATCAGCTTAAAAGTTTTCTCAGAAAAACCAAGTATGCAATAAAATTTGAAAACTAAATGAGGAAAAAAAAAATATTGAAAATCGTTCGATCAGTTTTTTTAAAGTCGTTTTTTTTGAAAAACTTCTCGAAAAATATTTTAAATTTTTTTTAGTATGTCATTATAACGACATCTGTAGTTTTTATCTGGGAAAATTATTTTAAAAGATTCAATCAACCCATTTTCAAAATATTTCGAACACCAAATTTTTTTTTACAAAATTTTAAAAATCGAAAAAAAAAGTTTTTGAAAATTTTGAAATGCAATATTAATTGAATTATAAATGACTTCCTGTGTGCAAAATTTTGTTGAAATCGGGATATCAGTTTACGATAAAACCGCATTTGAAAAAACTGGTTATATGAGAGGTACCGTTATAGAACAAATTTCAAAAAAATTGTTCTAAAAAAAAATTGTTGTAAAAAATAGCACCCTGAAAGTTTTATCAAAATCGTTAGAGCCGTTTTTGAGAAAATCAAACTTTTTGTTAAAAATTATATGGTTATTTTTCGACCTAGAGCAAAAATGAAAAACACCCCCCGAGATACTACCTAATAAATACTAAATACCAAGTTTGAAGCAAATCGGTCCATCCGTTTAGGCTGTAGAGGCGCGAACAGACAGACAGATAGATAAGACAGACGGACGGAATTTCCGGGCCCACTTTTTTCAACTTCTCTATTATCGTAATGTCATGTTTGATTGTTAGATAATTTTTTTTACACGAATCCATAACTTGCATTTTAGTACCTAAATTGCAAGTAAAAAACACTACTGCAGAGTTACCATTCGCCATTAATGGAAATTATAATACCTTTTTCTTATGTTATGTTTGTCTGTGTGTGCGGATGTATTTTGGACCACAGCTTGGTCGATCGTCTTCAAATTTATAATATAAAAGATTATTTTGACATTCTACAGAGGCCTTATTTTAATTTTTTTTTTTAGCTCAAATATTAACGGTACCTGTCATATAACCGTTACGTTAGAGCTTATTTTTCTCGGAAACGGCTCCAAGAATTTTTATGAAAAAAAAATCAGTGTACTATTGTAGGTGTAGGTTATGTTTTGGGGAACAAAATCAAGATTTGTTCTCTTTATTTAAATTCATAACAAGACTTTAAATTCTTACTAATATTTTATATATATTATTATGTACCAACATTATTTTTTTTTATTCAGTAAATGGCTAGCAAAAAATAGTTTATTCACTTATTGAGCTGTAAAAGATTTAAAATCTGTATCATTGTAATATTGTTTTTTTTTTTTTTTTTTTTTTTTTAAATAAAATGAAATGAAATGAAAATATGGTGGGCTAAAAATGGTACCTCTCATAGAACCGTTATTTTTTTCTTCGACTTTCTCCAAAACTGGTCATCCGATTTCAATCAAAATTTATATTCAAGAAGATGTTGGTAGCCTAAATACTTTTATTTTAAAACATTCCGAAAACTTTTTTTTTTGTATTTTAATAATTTTCTTAATATTTTTTTTTAAATGTAAGTAATTTTTGTGTTTAAGTTTGCATTCTTCAATTATTTTTTTTAATTTAAAAAAAAGTTGTTAAATAAAAACCGTTCCTACGGTTTAAAAAAATGTATTAATTATAAAAAGGTAGGATTTGCTAACTTAAGATAATAAAAAGTGTACATGTACATGTAAAAATAAAAAGTAATATTACTAATTTTCTTAATTCTTCTATTCTGGCAACCCCTTGGCATATTAAGAAGGTTTTCAGCAACTGAAAAAAAAAAAACTTCGAATATCAAATTTCCTGGACTAAATCCAAAAAAGGAAGCTTTTTAAATCAGTATCATTTCTCAAGTAATAAAATATTTAAAATATCTGTGTAAAAAATATATTTTGGAAACCTTAAAGTTGAGGATATTCAATTGTTCCTCTACCGGCCCCAGAAACATTTTATTATTTCAATTAAACACTTGTTTTCATAGACAGCAGCAATTCAAAGGTCTAATGACATTAAAAGCTGTGACTCAAAATCATTAGCCAAAACTTTCATGATACTAAAAAATTTGAATTACAAAAACAACACAAAGACTCAGAGCCTCTAAAGACAGCGCACGCATAAAAACAAACAAAACAAATCAAAATAAAAACATTGATTTAAGTAAGTGGCACATCTCCTCGGCAAAACAAACAAAAGGTTAGGTGTGTCGTGCGTACCTTTCATATATGTATAACTCTCACTTCTAATTTCAACATTATAAGACCTAAGGTGCCTTCCCTTACTATTGTCATACGTTTCCGCATCACACTTTAGTTAAGAAAAAACACATGCATACATATGTACATACATATGTGTACAGTCCATACTCAAAATAAACACACTCGTGTGGTCATTTCACTTACCCCACAACCTACAATAGGCGCGAAGATACTTTTACTTGAATTAAAAGACAAAAAAAAAGTAAAATACATTCCCCCAAAGGAATCACCGTCGACGTACCTGAAAGTAAAAAAGAAAAGATATTAAAATATGAATTGAAGGTTTTAATAAAAAAACTCTATATTCTACGTTGTAAGAAAAATAATATTTAAAAACAACTATATTCAACAAGATTAAATGTGTAATCATAAAGTTGGAAAGATAGAGGTTTAGTCCGGGCCAGACTAAGTTTAAATGAAGTGAAGGTTTTATTACAAACTCTATATACTAAGTTGTAAGAAAAAGTCAAAAGTTGGTGATTTTAACCAGAATTATTAATTGAAACAACATTTGATCATATTTGGGGTATAACAGAAGAAATAAGGTGGAATTCTGCATTTTGTTTACCTTTACCCTTTTTGCACAAGGTCATCGAGTTCCAAAACTGGAGAAAATACCAATTAACCATCCCTGAATAACGTTTTAAAGTTTTATTAAGCTCCGATTGTTTTCTATCTAAAACTACATGTCGACTAGACTATAAAGGCACTTCATTTAATTTAAATTTTGTTATAAGTAGTTTTTCTAATAAACCCTCATTCCCTTTTAACAGTTACATAAAATAATGAAAAGTGGAGTTTGAAATATGTAGGTAATTAAAAATATTTTCCCTGACCGCTTTTGAAATTCCCTGACTTTCCCTGGCAAATTTGTGTTCCCTGACTTTCCCTGTTTATTCAGTCGAGTGGCAATTATGTTCTGCCAAAAATTGCTTTATTGTTTCACCAAAACAAAAATATTGTAATTTACAAGTAATTAATTTGTACAAATGAAACTAAATTGTGACTTTTCGTTTCACCAAAGAAAAAAAATACAAATTTTGTTCAGTTTGTAAGAATTTTTCCAGAGTAAAAGTTTACATGTAATTTCTCCAACAAGTTAGTTTCTTTTTCAATTTTATTAAAAAAAATGTATTTGTGACGTAGGCATACTAGTAGAGATAGTAGTTAAAGTGGCATTGATACTATGTCATATCACAATTATTTAATTTTAATGAATAGTTCGAATAAGTCGATGCAAAAGCAACTCAGAAGAAATAGTTTCAATAATTGAGCCACCGATAGCCCTCACGACAGAAAAAAACTTTGCATTAACCCCAATCCCCAATACTCAAGGCAGCAGTTGTTGACAGCCTTGCACTTGGCAGTACCATGGAGTTGCTGACATGCATGGAATATCCAAGTCGACTATTTGCAGATGTATTTATAGAGTAAAAATATACACATATATATTAAACATAAATAATAATAATAAATATTTATATTTAAATATTTTACTTATCCCTAGTTAGTGAGGCAACAAAGACTTTATTCTGCTGTAGTGCACATGCACTACCTAACTCAATGCTCAACGCTATTCTATCATCAAGTCATTGGCAGGATACAATTATTCTATTTCTATAGCCAACGAACTAAGTATGATACATACTCAGTTTTCATTCACGGCCACTTCATTCCATGATATGGTTAATGCCACTTGAGGTTTAAGGTGTCTATAGTCTAATGCATGCGCCTAGGTTTACTGTCCTCCGAGATGTGCATTGTTAATACCCGAAATCTGAGCGGGTGTTTTCGTGCGTCGTCAACGTTCAAAAAAAATGTGTTAAAAAGTTGTAGATTGGAAGTTAATCAGAAACCTGGTGCAATGGAAGTTTTGAGCACTGTGAATTACAATTGTTTTTCACATTTTTTTTAGTCTTAAAAACAAAATTGTAAATTAAGAACTTGTAGTTTTTGAAACAAATAGTTTGAAAACCAATTTGTAGTTGTGATTAACAAGTAGCAATTTATGATTGTAACTTGCATTTTGGTGCATGCAAATTCCTGAGGGGCCTATTTCACCAAACTACAAGTATAATTAAAAATTTGTATTTGTTGATTACAATAACAATGTTGTTAACTGATTTTCTGTTTCACAAACTACAAAATTAATTCCAAAAAATTTGTTTAAAAGAAAAAAAAAATAAGGTAAATTTTATTTGTTAATATAAAAAATCCGTTTCACTATTTACTTTGCAAAGTTAAGAGCAGCAACAATTTTTCACAAAATGCAATTTCTTTCGAAAAATACAAATTCGACGCAAGAGTTTTTTATTGCAAGAAATTTTCAGCAACAGAACAAATTTGTATAATTGATTTCGTGAAACTTATTTGAATTTTTTTTCTATCTGTCTACCTGTCTGCCTGTCTTTCTGTCTTTCTATCTGTCTGTTTGTTCCGAGTAACTTCGGGACGGGCTGCACCGATTTTTAAGGAACTTTCACTGGCGCGCGCAAAAGGGATTTGTGTGTTGCCCTTATAGTGTTAAAACGCACTGCGCGTGCATAGGAAGATTAGGGGAGGGAAAGAAGGTGTCGATTAACATTGGTTTTGAATGCTTGCAAATGGAAATGGCAAGGGAAAATCTCACCGGGTAAACCATTCCAAGTTCGTGTTGTTCGACTAAAAAAAGAATCTCTATATTTCACGGTACGTCCGAAATCGGGCTCAAGGGTGAACTGATGAGCATTCCTAGCGAGACGAGTATTACAGGTGAAGCGATGCTTGAAAAACCTGCCCAGAGGTGTGAGTTACACTCAAATTTTGGACGGTACCGTTGTAATTGTACGTCCGAAGGCGAAGGACGTGAACGATGTATGAAAAGCTGAGGGTAGAGTCTCAGCAAAACAGTTAAGTGGATTAGAAGTAACAGACAGAAGATCTAAGAGATATAAAAAAAGAAGATATAAGAAATCATTATCAAATATGCCTTGGAGATATCAAGAGCAATAATCTTACTTTCACCATAGCGATGTAAAGATTTTTTTCCACTGTTCGGTGAGGTATGCAATCAGATCACAAGTAGAACGGTTGCTGCAGAAGCCATACTGACGGTCATGGAGCAGCTTTCGATCTTCGAGATATTCCTTAAGCTAACGGTTAATTAGCGTTTCCATGACCTTAGAAAGAAGGAATGTTAATGCTATGGGTCACAGTCGTTCAGCTACTGTGAAGGTGACAACACGTCTGACGACTTTCGCAGTTAAGTTTATTTTCAAGTGGTAGCTTTTCTTAGTTAATTAATTTGTTAGTTTTTGCCAAAAGGCAAATATTTCATAAAAAAAAATTAAACAAAGCATTTTGGATAATTAACAAAAAAAAAATTATTTTAATTGTGGCTATTATTTTGGGCAAGCAAGCCAGCCTAGAAAAAAATAGTTCAACAAAATCGACAACCAGATATCATAAGAAGGAATAGCCTGTTGGTAGAGTGGCTGAGCACTGGTAGAAATTTTGTTGTCAAGAGTGGCAATGTAACATCTACCACAACGTTTGATATCAAAAACGGTCTGCAACATGGAGCGGTGAACTCGCCGATTCTCTTTAGTATTTACACCAGCGATCTCATTGGGAGTCTACCTCATGCAATTGCGTATGCCGATGATTTAGTTGCGTACAGAACAGGTCATCAAGTCATCAGAACTCTCTTGCAACGTGATTTCGATAAAATTCAAAAGTACTGTAATGATTGAAAGCTGAAAATTAACTTCCAGAAATGTGAAACTATCCTGTTTAGAACCCCTTTGTCTGGGGCCTCTAGGGATACGAGAAAGAACTGGCGCAAGCTAGTGATCGCTGGGCCACATGGACATCCACTGGCGAGTAAAAGTGTAGTAAAGTACCTTGGCATCTGGTTGGATCAGTATCTATATTTCAATCGACATGTAGAGGCTGCTCTGACCAGGGCTAGGGGAGCTTTTGCCCTGACAAGACGGCTGTTTTATAGCAGCCGCCTTGATAGCAGGGTGAAAGTGATTTCCTACATGGCCCTAATCAGGCCGATGATTGCCTATGGATGCCCTGTGTGGTTCAACGTTGCACCATCTCTAATGGAAAAGATTCGGGTGTTCGAGAGACAGTGCCTTCGCACTTGTCTCGGTCTTTATAGAACACCAGAGTCGGAGTACAAACACTATTATTCCAACGAGGTCCTATACAACGGGGCCAATATAAACAGGATAGATAACTTTTTAATTAAGCTCATTCGCGGACACTTTGCAAGGGCGATGACCTCAACTAATGGACAAATCTTCGGGGCTTACTACCCCCAAGATGAATATTTTGAAAGCACACGTTCGAGTGGTTTAATCCCGCCCGAGGCTTTCCTATACCTTGATAGTCGAGGGCTGATTCAGGATAGATCGGCGATTACGCCAAAATTGGTGGCTTAACTAAAAACCGATAATTTTCAGTCGGCAAAGACGAAATATCGCCTATGGCCGACTACATATATCTATTGTAGCTTTAAGTTAGGCGGCGGAACCAAAAAAAAAAAAAAAAAAAAAAAAAATATAAAAGAACAAAAATCAAAAAAAAGCTTGTTGTGGCTGTTCTAATTTTAAGTAATTTTAAGTATTTTAGGTTTATTTTAAGTAATTTTAAGTTTATCTTTAGTTTATTTTAAGTTCGTTTTTAAGTAGTTTAAGATAAAGTTAAATAGATAAAAATAAACCAGTTTTTTTTTTTTTTAGTTTTCTGGGAAAAAATAAAACCCGATATAGATAAGATAAATTTAAGTTATTTTTAGGCCGAAAGGCAATTAAAATTAAGTTAGAGATTAATTTAGAGCGCCCGCATAGGGCCAGTAAGTTAAGATTTAAGATTTTTGTCTAGCATTTAAGTAGATATAAGAAAAAGTTAAAATAAAAAAATCTCCTAAAAAAAAAAAAAAACAAAAAAAAAAAATTCAGAAATTTTTTTTGGGAGGAGGTAAAAAGCCTTGAAGGAGGAAGCAGCGTTTCTCCAATAATGAGTGACACAGAAAAAGCGGGGACATCGTCTGATGTCCCTATGACGTCAGCAAAAAGGCGAAAAAACAAGGTAATCCAAATATAGCCAAAAGGCTATAGGCTGAGCGACTCCGGCTCAGCTACCAGCCGGAGATAACGAGATGATGGCACGAGCGGCTAATAATCTGCCGAAACGCCGACGTCAGATATAGCCGTGTCGTATGTGTCTGACGAGCGAGAGGGCGGTATACTACCCCTGCCGGCATTAAAGACGACATCGAGCTGACGTCAAACCCATCCTCATCAGACTCCGATGATGAGGATGAAGAAATTAGCTTGCTTGAGCAAAAAATAAAAGCATTGAAGGTTGGTGGAGAGGCTCGCCAAAGAGCAAAAATAGACAGCCAAATTAAGGGCAGTGCACTCTGCTGAACAACAGCGGCAGCAACAGTTGCAACAACAACAATCAACACAGCTGCAGCAACAACAACCCTCGAAGCTGCAGCCATTACAGCAACGAAAACAACAACAGCAAAAATCCACAAAGCTGGATCTTAAGCAGAAACAACAACGAAAACAACAAGAGAACAGCCACAGCAAGCTTTAGAGTTGGACCAACCGTCAACCGCAAAACAAGTACAAGTAGAACAGCAGCAAGAACATTATCAGCAGAATCAACAGCAGCAGCAACAACAGATTCAGCATCAACAGCAATTGCAGCAAAAACAAAACAAAGGTACGGTGCCGCCCATTAATACTTATAAAATGGACATTAAAGATACCAAAGATATATGTAGGGATGCCATAGTGCGATAGTTTCCTAATAAAAAGATTAAGTAATGATAGGCATGCTATCCACTGCTTCTCAGTGGATCAGCACAAAAAAGTTAAGGAAATTCTGAAAAAATCGTCCACTGAACATTATAGTGTCACGCCGAAAGAAGAAAAACTCTAAACGGTCCTCTTAAAGGGCCTTGACAGCTCCACTGATACGGTGGAGCTCTTAAATGAACTCCGCCGTATAGAGACGAAAGATCCCGAGTTCGTGGGGGTAAACCTTTCACAAATGTCGGAGCCAGACGGGAGCAACGGAAGTTACCGTTCTTCCTAGTTCAGTTGTCGCCCACTAGAAAACTGGATAGTCTAAGGAAAATCACCAACCTAGACTACCAGGTTGTATCTTGGGACACATTAAAGAGACGCGGTGAATTGCTTCAATGCATGCGTTGCCAAAGGTTCGGGCATGCCGCGACGAACTGCGGTATGCAGTCTAGCTGCGTGAAATGCAGTGAGAACAACAATGTAGGTGAGTGCAAACTCGGCCAAGAAAGGGTTAATAACCAAGGTTGCCAAACAGGCCCCCGTTCCTATGGCCCCTGCGGTACAGTCCGAAATAATGTTTGTGTTGCTGGCCATACAGGCCCAGTTAACCGGCCTACAACAACAGCTCGGAAAGCAAGAGGAAAGACTAGACCGTGTCTACGCTAACCTTCCCAGCTTAGGGCAACTTAAATCATAATGGGCGCGCTATAGGAGAACCTCTTTAAAATCCTGGCTGTGAATGTAAATTCACTAATCAGGGCCGAACGTAGAGCAAATTTGTTTCAATTGTTGCATGATCACAGTCCAGACGTCTTTTTGGCTAGCGAAACCAAGCAAAAGCAGAAACACAAACTGACTTATAATAATTACAATATCGTAAGAAGGGACCGGCCCAACTCCACTCGTGGGGGCGGGGACGCTATCTGCTTACGAAAAGGTATTGATCATAAAGTCATATATAATAGTGAAGTGCGAAAATTCGAGTTGCTAGAAGCTTGCATCATATGCATTCCTCTCCAACATGGAAAGCGAATGTATATGATCGCAATGTACGCACCAGAAGCACCTCAACCTGCAAATTTTATTGCAGAGCTCGAAAAACTTTACGAGTGCCTTAGTCTGCACTCGGATGAAAACTACTACACTATCGCTGGAGATTGTAATGCTAAACATGAAGATTGGGGAAATCAAATCCAAAATCCAAGGGGATACCATCTTTTTGATTGGATGGATCGACACCATATTGAGTCTAAAATCGACCTTCTTGCTACAGATAGACCATCGTTCCCAAGGAGCGGTGCTTTCCTACATCTACTACTGTTAGACTCAAGACTGACAGTAATCGACTCAGTGGACCAACAGACAAGAAACTGTTTACAGACGGTAGAATACGACAGTAACCACTGCGGACTTTCCGCCGTCATACAGCTACCAAATGAGCTTGTGGTGTTGGATGAATTTGTGCCTGTGCGCTCTTGCAGTTTTAGTAAGGCACGCTGGCCACGTTTCTCCAACACCCTGGTAAGAGAACTCCTCTCTAACGAGATTGTGCCAAAACGACAAGAATCTATCGAATGTAGAGATTAATATCTGCTTCAGATGGATGGTGTCATAAAACAAACGATGGACAGAACTTCCGTGTCTTAAGCTTCCGAGAACGATAGGCAACGAAAACATACTCCTGACCGCAGGAGTAGATCTGGGGGACGCCGTCTTAGACGACGATTTCTTTGTGATCGAAGATCCATTGGAGAAAGTTGAGACAGTGGGTTCTGCTTTTCAGCAAGTGTATAAAAAGAATGAGTCCATTTGCCCGAACCACGACCTGGACAACAGAGTTCTGCTGAATCACTTTTACCTTCATAATAGCATCATGCAATGGCGATCTGAAAATCTTGGTTTTACCGGGTTTAATGAAGACAATCTGGCAAACGCCACTATCGCCGAGCGAAATGGCCCAAGTTCCCTGCTCATCTCGAAGGTCGAACTCCAAATGATCTTCGCATCAAGAAAGAAAAAGAAGTCAGCAGGACTCGATGGTATATCCAATATTGTACTACGACATCTCCCTGAGGAAGCAATAGACATATACACAACACTCTTCAAAAACGCGCTGAACTTCTTCCTTCTTCTTCTTCCGAGTATCAGCAAAGTATTCGAAAAAGTTATCAATAGAGCTCTGTCCAAGTGGGCAGAGGACAAAAATATAAGTCCAGACACCCAGTTCGGCTTTAAGGCGGGACATGACCCAATTCATGCCGAGTCTAAGCTAGTTTCTGCTGTCCAATGGAACAATGCTAAAAATCAATGCACGGGTGCCTGTCTGGCTGATTTGGAGAAGGCTTTTGACACCGTATGGTTAGAGGCTCTCTATCTGAAGTTAACCAGATGGGGCATAAGTAAGCCACTGCTATATATGCTTTACGACATGCTTACTGGTAGAAAGTTTTTTGTCAAGAGTAACAAATGTAACATCTACCACAACGTTTGATATTAAAAACGCTCTGCAACAGGGAGCGGTGAACTCGCCGATTCTCAATAGTATTTACACTAGCGATCTCATTGGGAGTCTACCTCATGCAAATGCGTATGCCGATGATTTAATGGCGTGCATAACAGGTCCAAAAGTTGAGGTTATCAGAATTCTCTTGGAACGTGATTTCGATAAAATTCAGCAATATTGTAATGATTGGAAGCTGAAAATGAACTTCAAGAAATGTATAACTATCCTGTTTAGAACCCCTGTGTCTAGGGCTTCTAGGGACACGAGAAAGAATTGGCGCAAGCTAGTGATAGCTGGGCCACATGGACATCCACTGGCGAGTAAAAGTGTAGTAAAGTACCTTGGCATCTGGCTGGATCAATTTATATATTTCAACCGACATGTAGACGCTGCTCTGGGCAGGGCTAGAGGAGCTTTTGCCCTGACGGTTGTTTTATAGCAGCCGCCTTTACAGAAGGGTGAGTGATTTGCTACATGGCCCTCATTAGGCCGATGATTGCCTATGGATGCCCTGTGTGGTTGAACGTTTTACCATCTCTAATGGAAAAGATTCGGATGTTTGAGAGACAGTGTCTTCGCACTTGTCTTGGACTTTGCAGAGCACCAGAGTCGGATTACAATAACTTAAATAACTTTTTAATTAAACCATTCGCGGACCCATTGCAAGAGCGATGACCTCAACTAATAGACAAATCTTCGGGGCTTAGTACCCTCAAGATGAATATTTTGAAAGTACACGATCAAGTGGTTTTATCCCGCCCGAAGCTTTCCTATACCTTGATAGTCGAGGGCTGATTCGGGCGATTCCGTTGATATACCACGTCGGCCGTAGAACAGTCGATAGGCAGCTCCTTTACAACCGAGACATAGTCGCTGGAAGCGAAGCAGAGCGCCTCCGTTTCAGTACGGCCGTGCCAGACCGGAATCGGAAGGAAGCACTTGATCAGCTCCACAATTTCTGGTGGCTTATTCAAAACTGATAATACAGTCGACATCGCTATCGCCTATGGTCGACTTACTTATGTCTCAGGTATCTATAAGTTAGGTAGGGCAAAAAAAAATTATAATTTAAAAAAGCTTGCTGTGGCTGTTTAGATTTAAGTATTATAGGTTTATATTAAGCTATTTTAAATTTATTTTTAGTTTGTTTTAAGTTAGTTTTAAGTAGTTTAAGATAGGTTAAGAAAAAATCGATCAGAAACTCAGTTTCAATTTTTCTGGGTCAAAAATAAAAACCCCCCTTAATTTTAATATAAATTTAAGTTATTTTAAGGCCGAAAGGCGATTAAAATTAAGATATAGAATAATTGAGAGGGCCCGCATAGGGCCAGTAAGTTAACTAAGCTGATAGATTTAACTAGTTTTTAAGATTGTTGTCTAGATTTAAGAAGTTATAAGTAAAATTTAATAAAAATCATTAAAAAAACTGAAACTGGGTCGATGAGGAGGGGGAGGATGGGTCACCTTTCTTAGGGACAGGCTGGACAAATGCTGTATTCCATCTTCTAGGAAAGATCCCAAAAGAGTAGAAGCGATGGAAAAGCATACGCAGTGGCTTTGCCAGTGTGAAGACTGCGAGGTATACCATCCTGGCCAGCGGATTTGTGTATATCGAAATCTTTGAGAACTCTTGCTACTGTACGAGTGCGGACAAAAATACGTCCCATGGAAACTTGGTTCGTTCAATGACGGAGTTTCAGGAGTTCCTTGCTTGTTTGTGCTTTATCTGATTTTCCTCTGTAGGGTTGGCTTTATAAGATCGGAAACTTACTTCTTTACACTCAGAGTTAAACCAAGACTTTTCTTTAGGTTTAGTACTTTTTACTCTATTAGGAATAAAAACACTCATCCCAAGAAGAATCACATTTGTGATCATTTTAGCACTGGCACCAATGTCACTTCGAGGAAGCATAGTAACCAGTTAAAGTTACGGAAGAAATTATTCAGGCCGTCCCAGTTGGCTTTCTCGTATTGCCAAACAGTCCAGGTGATTTTTATTTACTTGGATGAGTGGGGGACGAGAAATTAGCTGAAATGACACAATGATCTGAAGTTCCAAATGGAGAAGTTACACTAATGGTATACTCATCAGGGTGCGATGTAAGAAACAAGTAAAGAGTATGGGCGGCTTGCCCAGCAACATCCGGTATTCGTGTAGGCTCATCGACGAGTTGGGTACGGTGGTGTAACCCAGCACAAATCTCGACATACCTACCTTCGGGTGTTGTCTGGCCAGAATAGCGGAGCCTACTAGAATTGTGTACATTGAAATCGACCGCAAAATCGATTTCAGTGGGAGGACAATGAGAAACAATTTTCGAAATGGAATCAGACAGCGCATAAAAATAGTTAAAAGTCGATTTACTGTCGAGACTTGGGCTCCTGTAAATGAAACAATAATGAATGATATGCTTGCGGACAGTGAATTTGAGCCACAAGAAATTAAAGTCCGCGTTGGAGCATTGGCCGTATTGAGTAAGGCTCTGGCAATCAAAATAATTCCTAACATAAACGACGAGACTATGATGGGAGAAAAGTAATGACACTAATGTATATCCATGTACCTAGAGCTAATTCTGATATATCAAATTTTCATACTTTCCAAATTTATGAAAAAACACGTTGTTGAGTTGTCCGTCCAGAAATGTAGGCAATTTCTGGACGGACAACTCAACGACAGCTGTCGGAAAAGTTGGCTACAATTCTAAATAGCAATAGACCTTAATCGCCAATGCTACAGCCAATTGAAGAATAGGATGAATATGGGTTGAACTTACCCCATATGGAAAATCGAGCAGCCGCAAAACATGTAAAAAGGCTTCTTTTGTCAAACGAAAGATGCATAAAATCCTAAAATAAAATTAGTGTTTAGAAATATTGCAACTGATGTTAACATTGTACTTTTACTAATTTGTTTAATAAAGAAATATTTTGACCCTTGAAGCACACTTTTTTATATGCGTTATAATAACCTAACTAATTTGAAGTCGATTGCGACAAACCAAACATTTATGTAAAAAATTATGAATAATACTTAGCAAATTTCATCAAAATTCGTCAAATATTAAAAGAGAAAGTCTGATTTCAAAAAACCGGTCATATGCGAGGTACCGTTATAAGACTTTTCTTGAAAAAATCCATTCAAACCAAAAGATAGATTTTGCGTAGAGTACACTAAAAATAATATATATATAGGTACCAAGTTTGAGGCAAATCGGCCCAACCCTTTAGATTCAAGGAATTGATACGGAAAGACAGATAGACAGACCGAATTGTCTAACCTACTTTTTCGACTTCTCTTTAATCGTAATGCTATGTTTGTTTATTATCTAAATTTTTTTTACGAATGCATAACTTGCCTTATAGTACCTATCGCAATTAAATTTAAACAAAAAATAAAAAAAATGGAAATTTTATTTGGTTTGAAATTGATATTTTTTTTTAAACAATTTCACTGTCAGCACTTGTTTTCAAGAAGCACGTCCAGATTATAGTGCGCTCAGATGCTATTCTACTTGCGGGTTCAGTGTTGGATTTCAATCTTTCTCTTAAGACTGTTCTTTTGTGATATAATTAAAGAATTTTCCGGCTGAAAAATCGGTTTTCATCCGATGCACCTGACAAAATTCATTACTCGGGAATGATTAAATGTTTCTTTTTAACCCTTCATCACTTTGTCCATTTTCCTTACAGTCTTGCTTTTTGAGTTGGCAGAAGAAGGTAACTCTGAACAAAAGCTATTATGTATTCACAAACAATTTACGTTGAGGAACTTCTTAATTTGTTTTTTTTTTATATATATATATATATATTAACTGTGGATAAAACACGTTAAGCAAACAAGTAATATAACATTTGGCTTAGATAGAAGGATTTTTTTGTATTCTATTTTCCGGTTGCGGTATAGATCTAGAATATAGTATAAGCACAGACAATACAATATATCTACATATGTCTTATTGCCTTATTAAAAATGGGAACGACTGTGTCGCAGGTACTTGCTCTTATGTGCCTAATCAATTTGGATGGCAAGTCCTTTATAGAAACAAGTAACAATATCGTACAAACACGTTCTGAACCTATAAAAAGTGTCAAAACCTAAGTACTTAACGGTTTTTAGTACAAATGAAGTACGTCATCATACGTCTTAAATAACAAAGAATTTATAAAAAAAAGTATTTCGAAAATTGTAGGACGGATTTTTTCAATTTTAATTTTTAGGTTTTTGATTTTTTTTAAGATTTTGGTATGCAGTTTAGAGTTTTTTTTTTGTATACAGCCAAACATAAAATTTAAAATAATTTTTTATGATTAGTTTTCAAAATATTTAATTTTGAAAAAAAAAGTTTCAAAAATTAATTATAAATAGAAAAAAATATATATTAAAAATGTTGGTATGCAGAACTAATTTGGCTAATTGGATCTTTACAAATATAAGATTTTGTTGAAAACAATTGAGCCATTACCGAGAAAGTCAAGAATTAAAAAAACCGTTATATGGAAGGTACCGTAAATAAACTTTTCCCGTAAATTTGGTTAATATAAGATGTTAGCTAATACCTACAATAAATTCTCAAAATATTCATAAAAATCCTTGGAGCCGTTTTCAAAAAAAAATAAGCTATTCCATAGACACCATATGGCAGGTACGGTTATTTTCAGCGCTAAATATAAAATTTCAATTTCTTTCTGAGGAACGCAAAACGAATCACACACACAATTTGAAGATAATCGCTTAAACCGTTAGGCTGCAGCTCGCTACACATACTGACAGACATTTTTTCCCACTAACTTTTTTTTTTAGAATTCTCTATGATCTAAATGTCATGTTTAATGGGTATCTGAATTTTTGTTATATTTACGAATCCTAAACTTGCCTTATAGTCTCTATAATCGCAAGTAAAAATATATGGCACGACTGGAACGCACGTACTTGCTCTTATGTTCGGTCACAACTTCTAATAAAAATTTAAAAATATTAAAGGAATTTCAAAGTTTTTATTCGAATTTTCTGACTTTTGATTGTTTGAAAAAGTACGTAAAATGGTTTTCAGCGAAAAATTTAAACGCCATTTTATTTCTTTAAAAATGTGTATATTTTTTTATATCGTAGGAACGGCTTTTAAATAAAACCGTTTTTATTTAATAACTTCTTTTGAAAATTAAAAAAAAATTATTCAAGAATGCAAACTTAAACACAAAAATTACTTACATTTATACATTGCCCCTCTCGAACAACGACGCAATGTTTCATGCCTTTCCTTATTTTTATCGTTTCTTTAATAAAAAATGTTCACTCGAAGTAGCCAGTTGCATTCCTCCCCTTAAAAGTTTCTCCCGTAATACTCGTCACGCAAGGAATGCCCATCAGCTCATCCTTGAGCCCAATTTCGGACGTACCGTGGGATTCTTTTTTGAGCCGAACAACACGAATTTGGAATATTTTACCCGGCGGGATTTCCCCTTGCCATTTTGATCTGCAAACATTCCAAACCAATGTTAATCGACACCTCCTATCTCTCCCCTCCCTATCTTCCTAATACCCGCGCAGTGTGTTACATTAAAAGGGAAACAAATAGTCCCTTGTGCGCGCGTTAAATACAAAAAAAAAATTAAAAAAAAAAACTAAGAACAAAATTCAAATTCCTGTTTTCAAAATATCGATTTAAAAAAAAAAAAAAAAAAAAATATTATAAATACAAAAACAAAGTTATTCGAAAATATTTGTATGCCGAATTGCTTTGGCTATCCACATCTTCCTGAATACGAAATTTGAGAAAAATAAAACGGTCCTATGGGGGGTACCAGTTTTAACCCACCAACTTCCTTTTTTTATTAACCAGTACATGTACCAAACATACAAAAGTGACTGATACTGATTTCTTTTTTTTTTATAAAAATTCTTTGAGCCGTTTTCGAGGAAAAATATTTGAGCTAAAAATAATTCAAAATAATCAGGCGATTTATGTGTTGTCGATTATTCAACTAAAATCGCGCGTAAAAGAGTAAAACCAGCTAAGTCCATCTTTTCCCAATTCTTTTGAGTTTAGTGCACAAGAATCATCCAATGCTTTTGGATTATTTCAAATATTACGATCAATTTTATTGTTCAGTTTATTTGTAAGAAAAACGCTAAAATGGCGTTAGCTGATTTTTCTCTAAGCGGACGGTTTTATTTATTTTGCTGGTGAAAATTCCGTACTTAAATCGTATTTAATCAAAAAAATGGTCTTTTGTATAAACTTGCATAGGCACTTACATACCTGCCTATTACAAATTGACTTGTTTGACTGAGAGCTGATTTTTCGATCGTCAGTTAAACAGTCAGCTGGCTACCGGAGGATTAAACTTAATTCAACTCTTTAACAATCGAATAACAAAATTGAATTTTTCAATCAAGGCTGTAAAAAAATCAAAACTGTACCGATTTTCATGATTTAAATTTTAAATGACTGCGGATTTATTCAAAAAATATAAAGAAAATAATAAAAAAGTGTCATTAATACTTATCTGCGAATGGTTTTATTTTATGATGAAAAAAGTTGAAAAAAAAATTGTTTGCTTTTTTCTAATTTGTTTGTTTTTTGCTTGAAAAAATCGTCAATTCAATTGATTTTTTCAGCATTCAAAGCTAAAAAAAACTATGTGAAATCTTACACGTAAATACGAACTTTAAAAAAAGAGCCATGAAAATCGTTCCAGTTTTGAATTTTTTACAGCCAATATACCAGGTGACCGCGAATGTGTATAATTACTCAATCAAGAAAAAATAATCTATGTGGAACATTATAATTTCAAAGTTTCAAAGATTTGAAGATTCTTTTTCTGCGTCTTTGTTGGTTGCAGAAATAAGTTAATGATGAACAATTTTCATTATTTTCTCAACGTTTGGACTGCGTTTGAAGTTTTTTCTTGTTCAGGAAAAAAATTGAGGATACAAATTTAAGATGTAAAAATAAAACATTGTCTCTCGTAAGGCCGCACAACCGAAGGCCCAAATAAAAGCAGGTTTTACTATGGAAGGAAGTATATATCCCCCCGTTTAGACAGGAGGGGCAATTTTCTAAAAAAGCACTTGCATTGGAAAAAAATATATCTTACAAAACAACGGCAGCACTTAAAATAATGTGATGTCTTTTATTAAACCCAAAACTCTGCTTAATCATAGTTTTTTCAAATCTTTAAATATTTGTAGGGTGTAAGCTTCCCATAAACAAGTATAGCTCACAACTTAAGAATATGGAGAAAGAAGAATGTCAAAAGTGAGTTGGTAAAATAAAAAATTCACTTCCAAGGAGTCTCCTTTTGGAGGAGACGATACAACCCGCTCAGCCTACTGAAACTGGAATGACAGAGGATGTACTAAAAAGGATCTTAACAACACTCGATAAGGAAAAAAGAGAAAAAAATAGACCCCTTAACTCAAAAAAATTAACAGAAAGGTTTGTCTTAGAAAAATTCGGAGGTAAGTGTGCTGATGTAATCCAATGGATAAATACGTTTGAAAGTGAATGTGATAGATTTGAAATAAAAAAAGACACGGACAAAATTGAAATTTTAAGACTATTCTTAGAGAGCTTATGTTTAGACTGGTATAGTTCTATGTTTATAAAATTTACATTAGACTCGAAATGGAAAGATTGGAGAGATAACTTTTGTGAGACCTATGCAAATAAAGGTTGGTCCCCAGTTAAGTATGTGATAACTTTTAGATATGTGAATGGTGCATTATTAGACTATGCATTAAAGAAAGAAAGACTTTTATTAGAGCTTAACAAGGCTATGGATGGATATACGCACTTTGCTAGATTTGGTTGTGGTAGGATTACCAGATTTCATAGCAGACAGGATTAATAGCGATAGTTTAAAAAATACGGAATATCTCTTCACTGAACTAGGAAGCCTGGAACACTTAACAAAAAGACGAACAATAAAAGAAAAAAAATTGTAACTATAACGTTAAAGAACAAACAGAAAGGAAAAAAACCTTGTGAAATCTGCGAAAAACTAATCAAAAAAACCGCTTCCACCCTGAAGCATCATGTTGGTTTAAAACAAAAAATAATGAAGACAACAAAAATGGTTCAGTAAAATACATAAATAATTCAGAATTGGAGTGTGAATTAATGGATGAAATTCCAAAAAACTAGATTTCTCACCATTGATCAAAGTAAAAGTATTACTCAATGACACTATAGAAGTTAATGGAATTTATGATCCAGGATCGAATGTACCCCTAATAAATTCTAAGTTGCTAAAATTGAATAAAAATGAGATAAGTACAAATGGAAACGCGACTTTAAAAACATCAATGGTGCGAAAAAAACAGATGGATTAATAAATAATAAAATATTTAATATAGAAAAATTAATATATGTTTTTGTAATAAACAGTGAAAATTTCAATTACGATTTTTTAATCGGCCTAGATTGTATGAAAACATTTAAACTAAGCCAAATTTAAGACTTGAAATAAAACAAATAATTAATTCCGATGAAAAACAATTTGAAAAGCATGCAATTGAAGAAAATAGAAGAAATTATATGATAAACTTCAATGAGCATGTGATTGAAGAAAATTTCCAGATATCTATAAATCATTTGAAATATGAAGAGAAGATTGAAATTGATAATTTGATTGAAAAGTATAAACCGATTTTTGCAAAAGACAAATATGATATAGGAACAGTGAACAATTATGAAGCGCATGTTGACCTTTTAATTGATAAATATCCAAGTAAAAGACCTTACCGATGTACGATTGAAGATAAATTGAAACACAAATCTCAAAACTATTAAAAAAAATTAATTGAAGAATCCTACAGCAGAGATAGAGGTTAGGCATTGATTTTCGTGATTTAAATAAAATTGTGGTTCCTCAATCACAACCATTCCAATTGATTGAAGATCTCATGGAAAAAAAACAGAAACTGCAAGTACTTCTCTACACTTGACATAAACTCAGTCAATTCCCTTAAAAATCGAAGATAGAAAAAAAACTGCGTTCGTCACTCAAGAAGGACATTAACCTCACCAGCAATTTTTAAAAGGATTCTAAGCAACATTATAAGAAATAACAAACTCTCAGACTTTACAGTCAATTATATTGATGATATTCTGATTTTCTCTAAAACGTTTGCTGAACACATAGACCACCTTAATCAATTATTGGAAGCAATTTTGAGAGAAGAATTTAGACTAAAATTTTCAAAGTGTACTTTTGCAGCAGATTCACTAAGGTACTTAGGTCATATTATAAATAATAATTTTATAAAACCAATAAAAGATAACTTAATATCAATAAGGAATTTCCCTATACCGAAGGAAGAATGTGAGACAGTTTTTAGGAAAAATTAATTTTTACAATAAATATGTAAAGGACAATGCAATTATTTTGGATTCACTGCATAATTTATTAAGAAAGAACCAAGAATTTATTTGAACTAAAGATTGTCAAGATTCATTTAAAAAAATTAAAAATTTACTATGTTGTCAACCGGTGTTGGGCATATTTGATCCAGAATTACCGATAAATATATACACAGATGCTAGTTTAAAAGGAATAGGAGCAATTTTTAAACAATCACAAATAGATGGAGAAGAAAAACCTGGACAGTATTTAATATTAAATACAATCAAGAAGCCGACGGTTTAAGTAGCAATCCGGTATTACAACCACACGAAAACGAAATAGAACAACTTAAAATTGTTAATCTAATAAAATTAGAAGAAATTCTAAATGATCAAAAAGAAAATGTTAAAAAATAATGAAAATATAAGACAACAAAATAAAATTTACCACAAAAACATAAGAGGTAAAGAAAAAATTGTGTTAACAGAAAAGTTCAGTATAGAATTAATCAAAAAAGTCCACGAACAATATTGCCACATAGGTATAGAACAAATGAAAAACAAAATTTGCCGTTGCTATACAGAAAGAAATTTGGTTTTGAACATAAAAAAGTATGCAGAAGTTGCGAAATATGCATTAAAAACAAATCGAGAGGAAAAGCTAAATACGGATTAATGTCACACTTAGGACCAGCAGAAAAACCTTTTGAAATTATGTAAATAGACACTGTTGGTGGCTTCGGAGGGTCAGGGTCAACAAAAAAAATACCTACATCTATTAATCGATCACTTTACACGATATGCCTACATAGTAACTTCGAAAACTCAGAGTGCTAACGATTTTATAAAACTTATGGAAAAAGTCACAGAAAACTATGAAATTGGCAGAATTCAAAGAGTTCCTGAAAGCGAAAGAAATACCAATTGTATTTACAGCAGTTAATGCAGCGTTCTCAAATGGGCTAAACGAGAGATTAAACCAAACTTTGGTTAATAAAATTAGATGCAAAATAAATGAAAAGAAAACGAAAATGGACAACAGTTGCACAAGAATGCACAAAAAGATACAATGAAACAGAACACACAGTGACTGGCTTTACCCCAAATAACTTCTAGAAGGCGAAAATATTACAATTTTACCAGACGAATTAAAGCAGAAAAGAACATATAACAATTTACTAAAAGACAGAGAGCTGGCTCTTCAAAACACAGTAAAATCACATATATATAGCAAAAAAATATTCGACAAAAACAGGACATCGTGGGATTTCACAGTGAGGGACATTGTGTTCGTGGAAAATTGCAACAAACTAAACAGGAAAAAACTAGACGAACTGAAAATCGGCCCCTACAAAATTTTATAAGAAAATATCCAACTCAATATTTCAAATTGACACCGGACACAAAAAATCGGAATCAAACCTTTTTCACATAACGAAACTCATTCCAGAAATCGAGGCAGAAAAAGTTATTGGGGTTCACACTGATTTTGTGTAATATTAAAAACAAAAATTTAGTAAACAAAATTTTCAGCCGGAAGGGCAGATGTACATTTTACATCAACTTCCCATAAACAAGTATAGCTCACAACTTAAGAATATGGAGAAAGAAGAATGTCAAAATATATCATGACAGATTGTCATGTGGTCTTAAATGAGGTTATAAAAAAAGAATAGAATAACGAGTAGAATTTTTAAAATTTATATTGAGATTGTTTCAATTTGTAAAGAGAAAAGACAAAATCATATAATAGACATTTAATGTCGTTTCTCTTTAATTACAGAAACTCATAGTGTCTTGTCTTGATTTATTGCTATCTCTAACAAATTTATTGAATACAATCTTATATATTTATAAAAAAAGTTTTCAAGTCAAAATTTCAGAAAAAAATATATTTAAAATTATAGTTCATATTGATTTTTTCTTCAAAATTGAAATGATGTGCACTCAATTTGATTTTAATATTTGTTACTCCTATCAATTCTTAATTTACGACTGAAAACTAGATGATATTATGTATTCTAGTTTTAATTTTTTATTAAAATTAACCAAACCCACTTCTTTATGATTTGCTCTGTATTTACGAGGCATTATGCGTGAAACAGATTGAACCAGCAACAGCAACAGCACCAGCAACAGCGGCCGCCATTAATTTAGAACCAATGTAGCAGAAAAAAACCTAATATATTTATAATTAAAAAACAAAATGTACAAAAGAACATAATATATATAAAAAAAATAAAGAAATAAAGAAGGGAGAAAAGTTAGCTAGTTAAAAGTACGAAAAATTTGCGGATACTTTCATATCAGAGTAAAGTGAGTTCTTATTTTTACTTGCGATTATAGGTACCTATTACAATGCAAGTTATGCATTCGTGCAGATGAAAAATTTTGAGATAACAATTAAAAATGGCATTACGATGATAGAGAAACATATTTGAGTTACTTGCAAAATTCTGTCCGTCTGTCTGTACGAATGTATTTTGGACTGCAGCCTAAACGGTTGAGCCAATCGTCTTCAAATTTAGAACTTAAAGTTATTTTGACATTCTACTGATGAGTTTTTTCGATTTGTTTTTAGCTCAAAAATTAACGTTATATGTCATATAACCGTTATTTAGAAGCTTATTTTTCTCGAAAACGGCTCCAAGAATTTTTATAAAAAAAATCAGTGTACTACTGTGGGTATGCATTATATTTTAGTGAAATTTTTTTTTTTTAATTTTGTTTTTAGATGTACATTAATTTTGTGCTTAAGTTTACAGTTTTTAATAATTTTTTTTAATATTTTAAAAAAGTTAAAAAACGCTCCTGAGATTTTGAAAAAAAATAACATGGCGTTTAAATTATTTCACTCAATACAAATTAACGTACTTTATTCGAACACTTAAAAGTCACAAAAATCGAATAAATGCTTTGATGTTAACTTTAGTTTTCCTAAATTTTATTCTACAATGTGACCACACATATGAGTAAGTACGTGCGATCCAGTCGTGCAATTTATTTATTTTAGTCTTGTAGCATCATTTATTTCTATCAAATTACGAGGTAGAGAATTCCATAAACGTGTAGAATGAACGAAAAATTGGCGTTCGGATGTAAGAGAAGCATAACGTGGATGAATCAAAATTCGTGTTCTTATCGAGGATGCCGTCCTAAAACATATCCTTGAGATAAGAGTTCATGAGAATGTTGGAGAGCATACATAGGGTACGATATTTAAGGAAATTGGCGAAGCTCATATTAAGAAGACAGTTAGGAGTTAGAAAAGCTATCATATCTTTCCGGTCCGGTTGAAGACCACACCGAGATTTTTAGCGGTTTCGACAGTATTACAAGATCACAAGGGGAAGTACGATATATTTACTGTTTGAGATATTACAATACAAACAGATTTTGCGGGGTTCAACGCGAGACTGTTTCTTTGAGACCAACATGCAATGTTTTCGAGGTCTTCCAGAATACAACACACAGTATATTCGAGCCTTAATGGATAAAACGAAAACGTTTCCAGCGTCTATATGCGAGAAGGCCTTGTAGTTCTATTGCAACTCCTTGTAAGTAATGGGACATGTCTATTAAAGAGTGTCCAAATACCTTAATTTAATAAACTTAGTTTTGGTTGGTTTGATTGTACTCCAGTTAAAATTTCGTATATCTTCTTCTAATAAAGCATAGTTAATAATTGATATTCTGAATTACAGGAGTTGTTTTATAATCAATGGTCATGTAAATCAAATCATGCCTTGAAAAACGGGAGCAGACATCTGGTCATATAATTTAACTTTGCTCAAATCACTGACCCAGAAAATATCCAAAAGAGTTGGTGTATTATGGGAAAAATGTGTTGCATTTGTTGTATTAACGGCGTTCAGGTTGAATGTAAACATTTCATTGAGTAGTGAATGATCTACCCATAAGTTCGAGTTCAAATCCCCACACAACGATATTGGGACTATATAAGCTTAATTCTTTAATTATAGATAAGAAAGGCGATATACAAGTGTTTCTGTTAGGTCTGTATATAACTGCCCAATAAAAGCTTGTACTCTTCTCCTGAAATTTCTATAAAGACATATTCGATGGCACTCTCAGATGATGAGGTGCACTTTAACCTACAAATTATACTGTTCTTAACCAAAATCGCATTTTGAGTTTGAAAGAGTTTTTTTTTAAAGTTTTTATAAATACATAATTAAAGATTTAAAAAAATATATGATTAAGCAGACTTTTGGGTTTAAAAAAGACATAACACATTATTTTAAGCGTTGCCGTTATTTTTTAAGATATTTTTTTCCAATGCAAGTGTTTTTTTTAGAAAAGTGTCCCTCCCGCCTATACGGGGGTTATAGACCCCCCTCCCATAGTTAAATATTTTTGTATTTGGCCCTTTTATAAGATCCCGTAAGGTTATCGTAATGCCTGTAATACTATTTCGACTATGAAAGACTTCCTTTGTTAAAAGTTTGACTGAAATCGGTTGTATGGCTTACGAGATTTTTTTTAAAGAATCATGAAAATCAACAAATACAATTTGTAATAGGCAGGTATGTAGGTAACTATGCAAGTTTTTATAAAAGACTTAATTCTTTTTTCTGATTAAAATACGATTTCAATACGGAATTTTCACCAAAAAAATAAATAAATAGTAAATAGTGAGATAACAATGAAACATGACATAACGATCATAGAGAAGTCTAAAAACAGATCGAGACAAAATTTCTCTCTGTCAGTATGTAAAAAGAGCTGCAGCCTAAACGGCTTAAACGATTATCTTCAAATTTGGCGTGTGTGATTCTTTTGAAATTTTATTTTTAGGCCTAAAAATAACTGTACCTGCCATATGACCGTTAGGGAAAAGCTTATTTTTTCTCGAAAACGGCTCCAACGATTTTGATGAAAACTTTTAAGTATTGGGTATCATTTGATTAGAACCAAATATACGGGAAAAGTCTATTAACGGTTTTTTTAATCTTGGGATTTCTCGGTAACGGCTATTTGGATTTCTGTCAAATTTTATATTTGAGAAGATCTGAGTAGCCAAACTAAAAACCATTAAGTGTTGTGGTTTTGATACTTTTCATGAGTTCAAACTGTGTTATTTTCAACGTAAATGTTACTTTTTTTTGTCAAAGATCTTGCTTTAAAATGTAATTAAGCAGATAAGAGAAAGTACGTGCGACCCAGTCGTGCCCATTTTTTTACAAATAATTTGAACAATAAAATTGTTCGTAATAGTTATTTGAATTAATCCAAAAGCATTGGATGATTCTTGTGAACACCTCTTAACTAAACTCAAAAGAATTGGGAAAAGATATTCTTAGCTCGTTTTATTCTTATCCGCACGGTCTTAGTTGAATAATCGACAAGACAAAAACCCCGCGATTATTTTGTACACTTATTCTCTCAAAGATCCTTTCAAATCAGTTTAAAATTAATTTACCTAGGTACTTTGAATCGCTTAAAACAAAATCACTTGTCTTGTGGTTTTATTTTTGATGTACACCTACTTTTCATTCATAAAAAAATCACGTACTTGCTCTTATGTGCGGTCACAGCGTCGAACAAAATTTGATAAGTAAAGGGTCCGCCATCTAACGTTTTTTTTTCAACTAGTGCTTATTTCGTGAATGGTAACACTTAGCCCATGTCTGATTTGACAGATAATTAGTTTTATCCTTCCGCTGAACGAATACGGTTGTGTATACGCTTAAACATATAAAAAAATTTGAGATAACAACTAAACATGACATTACGATCATAGAGAAGCCAAAAAAGTCATTGGCAAAAATGTCCGTCTGTCTGTCTGTCTGTCTGTCCGGGTGTATATCGGGTTAAATTGAAATCCAAATTTGGTATGTGTGTATCTCTTGGCGTTCCTCGGAGGGGAAATTGAAATTTTATTTGTAGGGCTAAAAATAACGGTACTTGCCATACGACCGTTTAGGAAAAGCTTATTTTTCTCGAAAACGGCTCCAACGATTTTGATGAAAATTTTTGAGAATTTGTTTGTTGGTATTTGGCTATCATTTGATTAGAACCACAAATACGGGGAAAGTCTATTAACGGGACCTTTTATACAGTTTTCTTAATTTTTGGCTTGCTCGGTAACGGCTCTTTGGATTTCTGTCAAATTTTATACTTGAAAAGGTCTAAATAGCCAAATTAATTCTGCATATCAAAATTTTGAATAACTTTTTTTTTACTTGCGATTATAGGGACTAAAAGGCAAGTTTAGGATTCGTGAATATTAAAACAAATTGAGATAACAATCAAACATGACATTAGGATCATAGAGAAGTCTAAGAAAGTGATCGAGAAAAAATGTCTGTCTGTTGTCTGTCTCTCTGTCTTTTTTATATTTAAAAAGACCTAGGTAGCCAAATTAATTCTGCATAATATCAATATTTTAAATTACTTTTTTTTCTAATCAAATTTAAGTTCTGATTTTTTTTGTTTAATCAATATTTTGAAAACTAATCCAAAAAAAAATTATTTTAAATTTTATAATCACATGTATTTAATAAATTCTAAAAAACTGCATACCAAAATTTAGAAAATATTTTATTTTATTTTTTTCAAAAAAACTAAAAACAAAAAACAGGATTTTTTTAAAGCCGGTCATACAATTTTCGAAATACATTTTTCATAAATTCCTTGTTATTTAAGACGTGTGATGGCATACTTCATTTTTACTAAAAACCGTTAAGTATTGTGGTTTTTAATACTTTTTATAAGTTCAAACTGTGTTATTTTCAACGCAAATGTTACTTGTTTCTTTCCAATTTAATTATGCACATAAGAGCAAGTATGTGCGACCCAGCCGTGCCCATTTTTTCTAATAAAAATTAATTTTTGATTTTTTTTTTTTGAAAAATCAATTTTTTTAAAACTAATCAAAAAAAATAATTTTAAATTTTAAAATCACATGTATATTAATAAACTCTAAAAAACTGCATCCCAAAATTAATAAAAAAAAAATCAAATAACTAAAAATAAAAAACAGGATTTGATCAAAATCCGTCTTACAATTTTCGAAATACTTTTTTCACAAATTCTTTGTTATTTAAGACGTGTGATGGCGTACTTCATTTTTACTAAAAACCGTTAAGTATTGTGGTTTTGATAGTTTTTATAAGTTAAAACTCTGTTATTTTCAACGTAAACGTTATTTGTTTTTGTCAAGGATCTTGCCGTCCAATGTAATTAGGCAGATAAGGGCAAGTAGGTGCGACCCAGTCGTGCTCATTTTTTTAATATGACAATAAGATATCTGTATATTGTATCGTCTGTGGTATAAGTTTATGGTTCTGGGGTGGAGTCGGCTAAGGTTATATATGATAAGTGATTGTCACAATAAAAAAATTCAGTTTGCGTAAGATGATGCCAGAATTTGTAATTTTCCTGGCGATCACTTTACGCAGACTGAAAATTTAATGTGATCACATGTGACTATCAGAAATGTAACTGTCACCCATCACCTTAGCCGATTCCACCCCTGAATTTTTTGATTGTGACAATCACTTATCATATATCACCTTTGCCGATTCTACCATTGGCTAGAGAAAAATTGATTGTTTTTTTGTTTGGTTGAGGACTTGGGGTAGTTTTCTTGTACATCTTGCTTGACCACAGATGCCAGCAAAGATATTAATAATAACTACACTCCTATATCTGTATGTCTTTATTTTGTTTTTTGACTCTCTTTTAGGATGAATATAAAAGTTTCCTTCGAGATCTCGTTTACTTTCCAGGGAGTTAAGAATTATTGTTTATTGAAAAGTTATCCTGTATAGTCTTTGAATGGACTTTGAAGCACAATTCTTGAAGTTATTTGGAAGTTCGTCTATAATTATCCATTAGTCCGTAATAAGTTATAGAGATGCGTATGTACAATAAAGATTTAATTAAGTGACAGTAAAACGGAAGGGTGTGGATGGAAATTTGAAAGCACTCTTATAATGCTACTGAAGTTTTCAAGATAAATCTGTAAATAATGAATATTTATGTGGAACTTTTAGGGCGTTCGTTTGTCATGTCAAAAGAACGGATTAAAATTTAAAAACAAAAAAACTTATAAAGCATTTCTATCCAGGTTCATTATTGGAACTATGCAATTTTTCAAAATAATAATTTAAAAATAAAAGATACAAGTGAAAATAAAGGACTTCTTCTATACTCTGTTACTCAAATATATTAAGAACGCTGCCTAGAGCTTTGTTTTTAAAATACAAACTTATTATTCTGTATTCTTGATTTCTACGGTTTTAAAAGTATAAAATGTTGTGTTTAGTTCTTTCAAAGATGTCAATATGGAAGTGTTGAAAGTAAAGTAAAAGTTTCTAGTCAAGAACCAATGAAACTTTCGAAGGACGATCAAGGAAACATCTTAGCAGAATCGCAGTCGATCCTGAAATGCTATTATTAATAAATTCTAATTTTTGTATTTAGTGACCTTCGTATCGTTAAAGATATATTATTGATATATGTGGGCTATAGGTCGGTAGATAATAAAAAAGATGTTATTTCATAGCGACGTTTCGAGTATGGTTATACTCTTCTTCAGGCCTTTATTTATTTTTAACAAAAGAAATAAAAATAATACAAATTCATTAGGATATAGATCACACAGTCAAAATTACTTACTAGAAATATTTTATCAAATAATCCGTTTATGGTTTAACATTTTATAAACACGCGTCCGTTTATATCGGTACCACAAAACAAAAATTAAAAAACCGCATCTCTGGTCATAGGGCTGATTTAAATAGCGGAGCTTCTCACAAAACTGCAATAGCTCACTACTGCATAGAAGAAAATCATATACCAGATTTGGAGAATGTTAAAATTCTTCAAACAGAGCAACACTATTCAAAAAGAATGTTGATAGAGATGTTGCATATAATAGATAACAACAATGCTGCCAACCGTAGATCGGATTGCGACAGTCTAAGTAGTGCTTATAGCCAACTTATAAATAGGCCTACAGCACAAAATAAGATGAAAAATAGGTGATCGTGTGGTAGAATTTGGACGTTTGAGCTGTCGTTCGAGTAATTGTAATTTTAATTTTCATTTTGACTTGTAATTTTCTTTCCTTTTTTTTTCGTTTCTTATTTGTCTTTTTAAGAACTAAATTACAATTACAAACTTTGTTTATTTATTTATTTTAGTTGTATCGTGGTCGCTACGCGCGTTTATAAAATGTTAAACCATAAACGGTTTATTTGATAAAATATTTCTAGTAAGTAATTTTGACGTCACAGATTTTAAATATGTGTAATAATTGTATCCTAATGAATTTGTATTATTTTTACTTCTTTTGTTAAAAATAAATAAAGGCCTGAAGAAGAGTATAACCATACTCGAAACGTCGCTATGAAATAACATCTTTTTTTTATTATCTACCGACCTATAGCCCACATAAATCAATGAAATGCTATTATGTTTATTTCAGTTTGCAAGGTGCATTTGCAACTCGATTGACGAGACCAGCTTGTAGTGTTAGAAATTTTAAGATTACGCTAGTTCAAACAAATTATAACAACGTAAGCTTGATGAAATGCTTTTTGAAGTCATTCTGGTTTACATATATTAGTTGGTATGGATTTTAGTAAAGATATTTACATTAAAGGTGATTAAGGTTATTTAATTGATTTAATTGATTATATATATACCTATGTGAAAATGTACATATTCATTTAAGAATTCATAACATATATTTCCAATTGTCTTAATTCAAACCCTTATTTATAAGTGTTTGATAGAAAATTCTGTTCTTTTTTATCGACAAGAAAGTATTTGGATAATTTATCAATTTAAAATTAAATTGCCTCTACACAGCACGTGCATTCCATTTATATATACATTTGCAGCTGTTGTGACAACAGCAACAACAAAGAAAATTGTCCCACAAGAACAAAGAAGAACCCCTGCATTGTCGGGGTCGCATTCTAAAATACTTTATCCCGCTTTTCCCCGCACAGCAATTGGCCTCTGTACATCTTCCGGGAAATGAATGAATGGATGGATTTGTCCCCAATTCCCAAACATCATCACATTTTACAAGTGGCATTGAAGAATAAAATACAAGAAAAAGAGGATAGACGTCGTGAAAACAAATCGCAATCAGGTTCAATGAAAATTCTCCTTCTTTGGGTCTTTCGGCTCTTCTACCGAATTCATTTTTTGAAAATCGAGACGATGAGGGATTTCTACAACTGCAATTGTCATTGCATTTACTCGTATCTAGCACTGTGTGACAGATAAAATTTTCTAACAACACAACAAAAACGAAGATGCTGCCAATAAAATTCGCATACGCAGTCGTCTTTCGCCGTGTATTCGAATTGAGAAAAGCACATCCAGGAAGAATCACATAACAATTACTCTGTCTCACGCGGGGGCTCCTCTTGCGGACGTCTAGGATCTTTTCGTAGATTTTCAGAACTCCATCCCAATTCCTATATTCCAACTCCGTATGAAGAATATATTAATTCCATTTGGGTTAACCGCCACCTTTGCCGCATCGCTGTGCGCTTAAATAATGTCGTTTTTACTAACGAATGTCTGTTGTTCTCTTTCTGAGTACACTTTTGTTAATTAAATGATTCCATACTTCTACGGGTTGGTGGTCGTTTGATTTTTTTTCCAATTTTTTTCGGGGGCTCTGTTAGTATGATTTTGTATTCTAATTGAGGTTTTGGATCCAAAACCCAGAACAAATTGACGGAACAAATGCAACACTAACCGAGGAGGCTAAAACGTTTTTTACCGAAACCACAAAAAGCCTTAGAAAGCGATATATATCTCAATGGAGACAGTCATTTGAAGTCCTAGTAGGAATTCGATGATACATACATAGGTGCGGTGAAGTATGAAGATTCTAGAATGAGGGAGAATTGTAATGCGATTGGTCTTATGATTGGTGCTGTGAGTTAGGGGAAGTTCTCATTTTGAAAAGCTTAAGTCATCTGATTCAGCCATTGAAGAGAATTTTGGGGATATGAGTTTCATTAGTATTTGTGAGGTTTCCTTAACATTTTAGAAAGAATCTTGTGAACAAGAAAAAAAACTAAACTTTTCTATCAAAAAAAATTTTCAAGTATTCCACTTTTTTGTGAAAAGAATGGATTCCGGCAAGAAAAAGAGAAAACATTTTTTAAATTAAATACCATGTGAATTAGATATTACCAAACCTTGATACTCTTTTAAACTGAAACGACATTTGTTTTGTTTATCTACAGTTCATGACCGTTTTTTTGCCTTTGTTGATGGTATTCGACCTGGGAAATAAACTGAAATAGGACTTACTTTTGTGATAAAAGAACTTAATGTAATGCAGAGAATCAGTAAGTTAATTGAAAGGATACAAAAATGTATAAACATTTAAATTTGTTTATTTATTTGTCTATTTTAATGTTCAATTATGCAAAGAAACTTTGTCAGCTTATTGCCAGTACTTACGGAAAGGCTATAGACCTAGTAAAAGTAAAATCCAATAGTGCTTCCTGTTGCATGTCGTACCGCCAAATGTATTGTAAGAGCAATAGAAAATTACGAAGTTTTGAATTACTATATGAAAGAATGAATGGTATGAATCTATCTAATATCATAAGGATCTTACATTGTTCTAATAATGGCAAAAAAGAGGACATTTTAAAATGTGGAACGATATGTTTGTATTTCCTGATGGGATGAAGTAATGTGAATATCTAATATAAGAAATTAAACCAGTTTTGTTTCTGTTAGCAATACTCTAAAAGTACTACGTGGACCACGGTTCAAATAATAGTAACGAAATTAGAAATTATGAATACATGAAAAAACCAAAAGCAGCATTTTATTTTATCTAATTTATCAAAATCCTAAACAAAAACTTAAAATTTTACTTGACTACAATAAGATTAAGTTTAAAAACTTTAAAATTTCTTGGGTCAGAACTATAGCAGTGTAACATACGGATAGATGTTAGGCAAACTAGCTTCTTGTTCAACTTAATTATTACTGCCCAAGCTTCCTAAGCTATGGCCCAAAAGTGCAATGTTGTTTTCAAACCACTCTTTTGTAAACTTGCTGGTTTTTTTAGGTTCATTGTTCTATTGGCAGACCCAAATCAGAAGGATTTCTTCATTGGTGGATGAAAGCACAACTTCCTGCATAATTGTAACACATTTTAAGATTCTTCTAACAATACAAAATTTCTGCATTTCTCAATAGGCCACTTTAAATGCTCATTGGCAAAATCAAGTCTTTTAACCACAATTTTTTTTTTGACAAAAACAATACTTTTCTTGGACTGGGAGATGACAGTGGTCGTCTAATATTTCCGCTTTGAGGTCAACCGCTGACACATGAATTTTTTTCCGAATATCTGAATATCTGTTATTATTCCTCTTAATATAAATAAATATATAATAATAACAATAATAAAATATTTTAAAAATATTATAAATTTATATAAATTAAAAATAATAAAATATCAAAATTATATAATTTATTAATAAATAATTTTAATTAATATAATTTTATAAAAATATTTTTATAAATTATAATATAATTAAATAATTTAAGTTAGTAAATTCCTCTCAATAAAATCAACATTTATTAATAAAGTTATTTCATTATTATTATTATTCCTCTTAATATAAATAAATATATAATGATAACAACAAAATATTTTTATAAACTTTATAATTTAAAATTTATAAAAATGTTTTATTGTTATTATTCCTCTTAATATAAATAAATATATAATAATAACAATAATAAAATATTTAAAAAATTTATAAATTTATATAAATTAAAAATAATGAAATATTAAAATTATATAATTTATTAATAGATAATTTTAATTAATATAATTTTATAAAAATATTAAAAATAATAAAATATTTAAAATTTAAATTTTTTTATAAATTTTAAATATTTTATTATTTTTAATACAATTTATTTTTTTTTCTATAAATTTAAAAAAAATTTATAAATTTAATAACCCCCAAAAAAACCCTTTCGTCAAAGCGAAAGAGTTCCATATTTTCATGTGTGAATTGGGAAGTAAACTTTTTGATATAATCATAGCAGAACAACCATATCAGCACTGCACTTCTGCGTAGGATTTTCATTCTGAAATTAGCTTTACTATAGGATAGCGCTTTTTAACGGTAGAGTACTCTCCGTACCTCATAAATAGACCAAAAATAAATAAGGATTTAATCAAAACAAATATAAAAATATAATTATTTTTTATTTCAGGATTTCTGCAAACACTGACTGGCACAAAACGTTGTTAAATGAAAAAAAAAGGAGAAAACAAAGTCAATAAAATTGGTATGAAAACATAACCGTACAATTCTAATTGCTCTTTTACAAAGCGTTGAACTGGTACAGAAAGGGAACGAAAAAAGTATCAAATCAAAATCAAAAAATGAATCAATTTAGTAGGAGCACTACTTTAATTTTGACCGCAACTGGACATATATTTTTGTTTTCACTTAAAGAGAATCTAATGCTTTAAGGTATGTGAAAACTTGCCACAAATACAGATCGGCAGCAAAGCGCCGGGTACAAGCTTGTAAATAATAAAAAAATCCTTTCATTTAAGAAGGAAACTTAATCTCTTCGCAGCATTTATGACAACGTCGGAAGTATAATCATTCCACCGAAGATGACTTTAATACAAACATTTTGTGAGCGGTTTGATTTCTTCTATACATTACGTTTCGCTTGAACGACAAAGACAATGAAGCATTTATAGGTACTACTAGCTTACCCACCCGGAGTTGTTTGGGTATACCATACATTTTCGAAAAACGACGAGCATTTACTTCCTACAAAATTAGCTATCTGCTTTTGAAACGACCCCAGCGGCTCCAAGGGGTGATTAAAATAGCCTTTGTTAGTCCTTATAACATCATCTAAATGCCTGTAAAATTCCCGTCAAATTCGGGCATAAATAAGAATTTTCAAAAAAAAAACACGACTCTAGCGCCACCTAGTAGTAACAAAAATATCTTTACTTACTCCTTACAATATCAACTATCTGCCTGTGTAAGGCCATAACTAAGAATTAAAAAAAAACACCCCAGTGCCACCTAGTGGGTAATTTAAATAGCCACAGTTACTCCCTAGAGCCTAGAGCATCAGCAATCTGTCAGTGAAAATCCCGTCAAAATTGGAGCTCCCGAAATTAGCAGGAACAGACAGAAAGACAGACAATTTTTTTTAAAATTGTGTTTTTGTTATAAGTACTGTATATTATTTTCATATGTATCTTGAAAAGGATGTTGTTTAATATAAAAATAATTAAGATAACAATGAAACATGACATTACGATCTTCTCTATGATCGTAATATCATGTTTGCCTAAAAAGTTAGTTACAAAAAATGTCTATCTGTCTGTCCGCCTGTATGTATATTGATCTAGGATATAACCATCAAATTTGGTATGTGTGGTTCTTTTGACATTCCTCAGAGGGGAAACAAAAAACCTATTACATAACTGCTAAGGAAAAGCTTTTGTTTCTCGTCTCCAACGATTTTGATGAATATTTTATATTATTTTATAATATTATATTTTATCATTTTATCAACACCAAATTTTCGGGGAAAGTCTATTAACCGTATACCTTTCATTTAAATGTTTTCTTTTAATTTTCCGCGTTCTCGGTAACGGTTCATTGGACTTTTTTTTATTTAAAAGATGCACAAAATAAAATTAATTCTGCATACCAATATTTTGAATAATTTATTTTTTGTATTTAAAATTAATTTTTAATTTTTTTTTTTTGAAAAATCAATATTTTTAAAACTATTCAAAAAAAATTATTTAAATTTTATAATCACCTGTACTCTAAAAAACTGCATACCAAAATATCAAATAAATATATTTTTTTTAACTAAAAACAAAAAAAAACTGGTTTTTATCAAGTCCTATTATTTTCGAAACACTTTTTTTCATAAATTCATTCAGACCTTGTGATTTTCTATGTAAATGTTACTTGTGTCTGTTAAAGATCTTACCTTCCAAAGTGATTAGGCATATAAGAGCAAGTACGTGCGACGCAGTCTCACCCGCATTTTTTTCTTTTGGAGAAACACCTAATGAGTTATTTAGATTTTAATAATGTATATATATTGATGTATAATGTACGATCACCAATTTTTTTCAAATAAAAACATTTATTTTAATTCTTATTCACGAAATTTCCCAATAAACCTCAAACGGCCGGAACTGATAGCAATCAGTTCCCGACATCTGCTTATACGAGTATTCCCGAAATGAAAAATACCCGTCCATACTCAATTCATATTCCCATCAATTAATCAGACATGCTTTTAAGTTCTATCTTCACATCAATAATCCCACAGAATGTTTTTAAAAACAAAAGCATAAACATTAATATAAAGGATTTCCTGTGTTCAAAAAAAAAATACCATCTACAGATGCACCAGCGACTGAGTGTCGAAAAAGGACGGTAAAAATAAGCCGTCATAGCTGCATATCTCCATCGCATCTTCTATTCCAAACGTGTGCCTAAACAAAATTCCTGGAAGCTATCATGTTCAGCAATACTCGAAGCAGCAAGCATAATGCGTATGAAGAATCTTTGTATTTCTCATGCCAGTGGGCTATTCTATTCATTTAAACGTCGTTGGACACGGACTACGAGCATATACGCACCACTGGCTATTGCAGCAGCAATTCTATCAGTCGCAGGTCATGAATTTTTGATAAGCGTTCAAATGAATTAAAAATTCTGCTTGGGGATCAGGAAGGGGGCCCTTGGATCATGTGGACATTTAGATGCATAGCGCAGTGCCCATAAATGTGTCTATGTTTATTTCTTTTGATGTTGGTAAATGCGTGCAATCCTATTCAAATCATGTCCTCTAAGGGCTAATACATTTCTCATAAAATCGGCACCACATTTTAATGCAAAGAAATCATGAATGTGACGCTATGTAAGTGACTGAGTCCTCCTTTCATTTCCGAGAACTTTATTAAATTAAAATAAATAATTCCAGCACATAGCTAATCATATAATATGATTGGCATTGAGTTGGTCAAAGAAAAGCCAACTACGAAGGAATTTTAATTGCGAGCTTTATCTGGTTTTTTAAGTATTTCTGAATACAAATTTCATTGAGTTGACTTTGAACATTTAGCTTTTTTCGTTACTAGATGTTTAAATCCATTATTTGCGCACTCACACTTTTTACTTTGGTTTTAGATACTATAAAACAAGTTAAGCATTCTTACAGATAAAGAAATTTCATATAACAATCAAACATGACATTACGATGATAGAGAAACATATTTGAGATAATGGCGAAAACCTTAAGTCTGTCTGCTTGCAGTGATGTACATATTTTGAACTAAAGACTGGACGTAAGAGCCAATTGTTTTCAAATTTACCACATAGGCTTATTTTGACATTCTGCAAAGAACTTATTTCACTCCTCTATAAATCCGTAAAAGCTTATTTTTGTCGCAAGCGATTCCAAGAATTTGGATACAAAAAAATTGTAAATAATTGTAAGTGTGATTTATGTTTTAAAAACGGTATTAAACATCTTCCATTCACCTATAGACCACTTTATTTTTCATTCGACTTTTTCGAGAATTGTTTAGCTATATTTGTTATTTAAAACATGAATGTAGCTCTAGTAATTTTGAATTGAAATATTCTTTATTCATGTTTATAACCTTCCTTATGACTTGTAGAATAAATTGCTTTTAGCACTCAAGAGGGTTGTGTGCATAGTTTTCGAGACTATAGAGGACACACACACAAATTTTGAATTTTATATATATAGATTTACAGAAGAAGCAAAAGTTAATTAATCATACTTTTTATTAGACAGTGAAATCTGCCTCATAGGATAACCGGTTTTCACTAGAAACACTACTGTCATAAATATCCGAAAAACTGCGTCATTCTCTCAATGAGGAACAAACGCCTCAGAATTTTTCAGTTAATTAGGCCTTCTTTCTACAAAGTATACCAAAATAACCTTGCCGAAAAGATAATTTGGGCGCCATACATAACTCACCGTACTTTCTGTTAGGTTGAAGCTTATATTAAACAGGGACGATGTAAGTAAAAAAGACATGAGTGTTCGGACAGCACTGTAAAACAAAACTTTTTCCACAATCCATTTATAAAAAAATCTTTCAATAACACTTAGCCCACATAAAATTACACATTGTTTGTTTTTATGGCTCCATAATAAGAAATCTTTTTGTTTTTATATAGCTTAGTTATTATCTTGGTAACCACCTTGAGACATTTTCTGTCACCAATAGGCAATACAGGCACTGTACAGAAATTATTAACACCCCAGTTAGTGGAAGGGTGACTTCACAAAATGTGGACTTCATTTAAGAGTTTATTTGTATGGGTGTGTGAATTTCTTAGATATCATGCGACAAACAACAAACACAAACACCCTAAATCAATAGCCTAATTAGTTTTCATAATTTATTATTTCCGCACATCCTGCGTTCGATCTTCCGTTTGAATGGGTTTGGCCTTGCGATACTGAATCTTCTTTGGAGTAAGTTTATGATTAATAAGCTCTGGAGGCGCGTCTTTAAACGCATGAGGAGTTATGTAATATTTAGACACTTTATTTTATACTCAATCGACGCGAAGCGTCAGCATTCTCTAAGAACAATCATTTTGAAAGTAGATTATGGCAAACATAATTCTTAAATTATTTGGAAATCAAGGGAGAAAAAAAAGAAATAATTCAAATATTGATACTATTCATCTCCTTTTATTTTCTTATTGTAATAAGGTTTTTTTTTTAAATCTAATTTCAAGGATCATGTGGTTTTTAAATTAAACTCTTCTTGTTTATTTTCTGCCACAAAATTCACATAGGACTAAGCAAATTGTACGACTGGATCTTATGTGAGGTCACAGCGTCGAAAAAAAATTGATATACATATATTAAGGGAACTTCAAAGTTTTTATTCGACTTTGTGACTTGATTGTTCGAAAAAGGTACGTAAAAATGTTTTCAACGATATAATTTAAATGCCACTTTATTTATTTTTTTATTGAAAAAGTGTGAATTTCTTTAACAACTTTTTTTTTAATAAAACAAAGATAACCTACATTTAAAAACATAATTAAAAAATCCACCTGTTTTTTTGCTTCCGATTTATTGGGACTAAGGCTTTTAATGCATTCGTAAAAAAAATTGAAACAATCAGACATTACATTACGATGATAGAGAAACATATTTGAGTTACTGGCAAATACGGAAGTATATTGAACAACAGCCTAAACGATTTGGCCATCGTCAAATTTGGAACATAAGGTTACTTTGACATTCTACAGAGGACTTCTTTTAATTTTTTTTTTAGCTCAAACATTAATGGTACCTGTCATATAACCGTTAAGTAAATTTTTCTCGGAAACGGCTTCAACAATTTTTATGAAAAAAAAATCAGTGTTCTATTTTAGATGTAGGTTGTTTTGGTGAAAAAAAAATTAAGATGGTGGGCTAAAAACGGTTCTTCCCATAGAAACGTTTTTTTTCGACTTTCTCCGCTGGTCATCCGATTTCAATCAAAATTGATATTCAGGAAGATGTTGGTATCCTAAGTAATTTTATTTCAAAACATTTTCGAAAACTTTTTTTTGTATTTTTAATAATTTTCTTATTTTTGTTCAAAAATCAATATTTTGAAAACGGGTAGATGGATTTTTTTTAAATTTTGTTTTTAAATGTAGATTATTTTTTTGCTTAAGTTTGAATTCTTAAATTATTTTTTTTTTTAATTTTTGAAAAAAATTTAATAAAATAAAATCGTTTTAAAAACCGCTCCTACGATTTTGCAAAAAAAATAAATAAATTGCACGACTGGATCGCAAGTACTTGCTCATACGTGCGGTCAAATCGTGGAATAAATTTAAAAAAATGCACGACTGGGTCGCACGAACTTATTCTTATGTTAGATAATTGTTTAGTGGCTGCATATGTATGTATATAAAGGCTGTTTTTTTAGACGTGTGGTTTTCAAGAAGAAATAAAACGCATATAGTTCAATGTTATGGTCGAGAATTTAGATGAGTGTTGGCATTATGTTTTAAAAATGATTTCGGGTGTGACGCGCTTGATTGTCGTTCTGCTTCAATTCTTGCACGAGTTGGATTTTGTAAGCCTGCAAACAAAAATCCATCCGTAAATTCTTCCATAAAGTGGATGGGCACATCTTCAATTGTTGCGCGCGATGGCGGATAGACTCATTCGGGTCTTCTTCGATACTCTGCTCCACCGAAACCAACCATTATTTTGGTAATAAATTTGCACAAGTTGCAAACTTGTTCAGGACTAAGTCTATTCATTATGAAATGGCCAATCAAACTCAGCATAAATCAAGTGACAGCTGTCAAAAAGACCAACTCCGAAAAAAGTATTGCCAGATTGAAAACCACACGTCTATTAAAATAAAAAAAATATTTTTTTTTAGAAAATTCTTTAATTTTTTAATTAGTTTAAGAGCTTTCTCGGAAAAACTAAGTTTGCAATAAAATTTGAAAACTAAATGTCTATCGAGAAAAAAAAATATTGAAAATCGTTCGACCAGTTTTTTTAAAAAGGTTTTTTTTGAAAAACTTTTCGTAAAAATATTTTTTTAATTTATTTCTAGTATGTCATTATAAGGAAATCTGTAGTTTTCATCTGGGAAATAATTTAAAAAAATTCAATCAACCCATTTTCAAAATATTTCTAAACCAATTTTTTTTTTGAAAATTTAAAAAAATCGAAAAAAAGTTTTTAAAAATTTTGAAATGCCTAGAGCAAAAATGAAAAACACCGCCGAGATACTACCTAATAACTACTAACTACCAAGTTTGAATCCGTTTAGGCTCTAGAGGCGCGAACAGACAGACAGGCAGACGGACGGAATTTCCGGACCCACTTTTTTCAATTTCGCTACTATCGTAATGTCATGTTTGAATGTTAGATTTTTTTGCACGAATCCATAACTTGCATTATAGTACCTATAATCGCATGGCGTTTAAATTTACGTATTTTTTTCAAAATATCGAGTCAGAAAAATCGAATAAAAATTTAGAAGTTCCCTTAATATTTTTTTTTCAAATTTTATTCCAAGCTGTTGCCCCATATAAGAGCAAGTACGTGTGATCCAGTCGTGCAATTTATTAAATATTGATTTTCCAAAAAAAATGATTAAAGAAACAAAAAAAAAAGTTATTCGAAAATACCTTCTCCAGTACGTCAAAGAGAAAAAAACGGTCCTATGAGGGGTGCCGTTATTGACCCACCAACTTAATTTTTTTTCAATAAAACATATACCCCATCTACAAAAATACACTGATTTTTTTTCATAATTTTTTTTTACTTAACGGTTATATTTGAGCTCTGTATAATGTCAAAATAACCCTATATACTAAATTTAAAGGAAATTGGGCTTACCATTTAGGATGTAGTCCAAAATAAATACGAAAAGACAGACAGTCACAATTTTGCCAGTAACTCAAATATGTTTCTTTTTTATCGCAAAGTCATATTTAATTGTTATCTCAATTTTTTAATCTGCACGAATGCATAACTTGCATTATAGTAACTATAAACGCAAGTAATACAAAAATGTTGGGACTCTCTTGCAAGTCTATTTTTTATAAAACTCAATAGTATATAGGGGGAATAACGTTGATTAGGTAAACTCTGATTTGGTAACGAAATTATAAAATAATAGTGAAAGGGGATACTATATCTTAACGTTCTTTTATTCATCGCTCTCGCTCTCACCTGTGCCAAAACATACATTTGACAATTGTATTTATACATTATCTATAGTACTGTTATTTGGTGTACTTTTTCGTCTAGCCATCTTCCTGGTTGATTCGTAACTAACTCTAAATATGGGAGACAACAACATTTACCGATATTTTACCAGTATTTCAAAGTGATTTCAGTACGCCTCATTGCGACTCGATTTGCAACTAAAAAATGATGCTTCATGATAGTGCTAAAGGGTCCGCCATCTAAAGTTTTTTTTTTCAACTAGTGCTTATTTCGTGAATGGTAACACTTAGCCCATGTCTGATTTGACAGATAATTAGTTTTATCCTTCCGCTGAGCGAATATGGTTGCGTATACGCTGGGAAATATTGCGACATTACTGCCTGCGATCGACTTAGAGAAGATGCCGATTTTGCCAAAAAAATCATCGTTTCAGATGAAGCTCATATTGATCTCGGCGGGTATGTAAACAAGCAAAATTGTCGCATTTGGGGCACAGAAAACCCACACGCATACATTGAAAAGCCGATACACCCAAAACGAGTCACGGTTTGGTGCGGATTTTGGTGCAGAGGCATAATTGGGTTATTTTTCGAAAATGAGCAAGGAGTGGCCGTTACAGTCAATGGCGATCGTTATCGGGCCATGTTGAACGAATTTTTGTTCACAAAAATTGAAGAGGAGGATATTGGCAACATTTGGTTTCAACAGGACGGCGCTACGTGCCACACAGCCGAAGCTACACTCGATGTTGATGAAGCATTTTCAAAAAAAAAAAGTTATTTGGCGGACCCGTTATATGCAGATTTGACAAAAAAAAAACTCACGAAGCAAATAATAAATCAAGCAATTAAAATAAGTCCCCTTTTATACACATAATCATATGACGCCGATTCTTCATCAATTCCCTTTTGGGCACGCCTGTAGCTTTCACACGTTGAAGTTGAACCAGCGTCACACGACAGTGTATTACAAACATTACTATGTCTTTACGTTTATTTATTTCAACGCTCTCGCCCCTTATAACAAAACATACATTTGACCACAAACTGAGGAAAATAATAATAAAGTAAGCAATGAAAATAACAAACGAGAATGAGAGAATCGCAACAAATTCTCGGTCCCCACTGCACTCCTCAACTCTTTCGCCTATACACTAAGTCACACTGCCTATGTGTATAAAAGGGGACTAACAATGATGCTGTAAGAGAATGCCGGAATCGCAAAAAAATGTCGGTCCTGGCGTGATTGTGTTCCCCACCACACTTCTTACCGTCCTCGCCTAAATAATTCCGTCACGCAGCGTCCTTGCAATCGTTGGTACGAGGTTAGTAATTATGTCTCAAAATGTTGTTTGTCATAGTCCTAGGTCAAATATTCGCAATGTTTTTTTTATCTTCGTCATCAAATGTTTGAAACTGCTAAAAGTGTAATGCGGACGATAGTCAAGGGCCAATGGTAGAATGTGGTAATTGTTTAATTTTTTTTTCATTTTAAATGTGGGGGAGTCACACAGGCGGTAGAAAAAGTAGATTGGCACTGTAGTGAATGTATTAGCAAGATTCAAGCAATTCAGGTTTCAGTCTCAAAGGAGAAATCAGTACTTGATGCAGCCACTTCAGGCGTCGAAAATTAATCTACTTGAAGGAAGCTACTTCCATAGACGATCATACACCACCAAAGGGTCAGTCTAAGCCAATTCGAACCGAACATCATCAAGTTACCAGAAAGTCGAACAGAAGCAACCCGGCAACTTCAACCACACCTACAAATGCAAATAGGGTGAAGATACCACTTCAAAGATTAGAAGAAGAACGAAAACTACTACATGGATAAAAAATGTGACATTCTTGAATGTCTTGGATGACGACCAAGATTCAGTTACTACTGCATACACCGTCAGTGATCGGGTTCATGATTGGGTAGCGAAGTCAAATCCTAGTGGTATAAAAAAGGAGCAAAACAATTTTCATGTTAGGCGATAGGCAATATAAAAAAGGGACATGTACGCCAGTCTTAAACAAATACAGCATCGCAGCGAGACAACTAATGGCAAAGGAGCAAGTTCAGTTCCCAGGGCGGCCTGAAGAGTGGCAACTTTTTATTAGTTGGTGGAATAATTTATCTCAGGTGTGCGGGTACAGCAACAGCGAGAATACGTTTCGGCTGCAATGGCAATCGTAGTTACCTATCATCTCAGCTATTTGGCATTGATGGATGCACGTACCGACATAATTCTCTTCTACATAACAGCGAGCTTCAATTGAGATTCTAGAACAATAGTGATATGAAGACATCCCATCCAAGTGCATGCCATGGAGTTCAGAACATCCACTGAAGTGGTAAAATCATTTGTCGGAGTGTAGCTCTTACTCTTTTCAAGATTGATCCAGTGAGAACTTTGGAGACTTTCGCCTTCTTCGATGATGGATCTTCAGTTGCACTCGGTGCTAATGGTGAGAAGGAAAGTTTATGCTTAAGATGGACTGCAAACACTCATCGAAGAACCATCTATGAGGATTACGTTTGAAATATCGGCCCAGGACAGCAAGCATAAATATTTACTGCCAAGTGCTCATACGGTTAAGTCGTTAGATCTTCCGAGATAGTTACTGGACATAGGCAGTCTGATGCAGCTATACACATACCTGAAAGGACTACCAATAAAATCATATTGCAATACGAAGCCTCAAATCCTATTTGGCCTTCAGCATTGGCAATTAGGCATGGCTCTGAAGAACAGAAAGGGTGACGATTATGAGCCGGCAGCAATCAAAACCAGGTTAGGGTGAACTCTTTTTGGTACGGCTTCAGATAGAACTGAACTGAAAAAGAAGTTGAAGCGAATATTAATAGTCACCTTTGCATATGTCAAAACATCTGGATTCACAGATGAATGAAACGGTAAAGCAGTATTTTTCACTAGAAAGCATAGGCGCAAAACCTACTAAGCGAAGACTTCCAGATGAAAATTATAAAGCAGCGCAACTACTGGAGGAGAAAACCTGGGCGATAGCTATGCGGTTCCCTTGCTGTGAAAGTATGAGAATGTCCAGCTACCGGACACAAAGGCCATGGCTGAAAAATAGCCACTCTGTCTAGAAAGGCTTCTTCTACACAGCCTCAATTTTTTAAACGAGTCACTAAGCAAATCGAAGAATATTTGAAGAAAGGGTACGCAAGAAAGCTAAGCTTGTATGAGGTAAATAATTCAAAGACAAAAATCTGGTATTTACCTACCTAATTCTCTGTTCTGAACCCAAATAAGCCTGACAAGTTGAGGATAGGCTGGGACGCGGCGGCAAAAGTTGATAGGGTATCTCTGAACTCGTGATTAAAGACAGGACCAGATAACGTACCTTCGCTGCCATCGATATTATTTCGATTTCTCGCACAGGCTCAAAATTGGCTTAGGTTGATGAAGACGGTGTGAAAGAGAAGATTTGAGAACGCCAGAAGTCTAAGTAGAAGACAAAAGAGTGTCAGGAGCTACTAAAGTTGCAAACAAATGTTAATTTACTTGACTCGTAAACTTCTGAGAATTTGTTAGTGTATTCGTGTATATATATTATGATCAAATTCCGAAAGTCAGAAGGCAGACTGAAAGACTTGTTTTTTTTTAAATTTTGTAATTTATAGAGAAAAACATAATGTTTATTAGGAACAAAAATTAAAAAAAAACACGGCAGCACTTACGATGCCTTCAAGTAGCTTTTTAAAAGGCCAACAATCCATTCCTGGATATTTTTTTGTAAGTCATGTTGTTTTTTACTTAAACATTTTTTGAAAAAATATAATTTGTATATTATAAATTTTCAAAAAAGAAATAATTTTCTTTTTCAAACCTTTTCTTTTAATTTTTTGTTACTGTGTACTATTTTTGTCTTCATTATTCAATGATTTTATTAATTTGTGGTCTCACACTAAAAACCGGATGCTGTTATGTTTTCTAGTTCTTGATAAAATCGAAAATTATTCAAACTAGATACTACAACTGAGAAAAAACTATTTTTTATTTTTATAACTTTTTTTTTATATATTTTTAAATAGTAACTTTCTTATTCTTATTTAAAAAGAAATTGAATTTAAGAAAAAACTTTGCTTCCCTTACCAAATATATCGAAAAAAGTGCAACTTTTGAATTTTGTGAATGCGAAATATATTTTAAAAAGAATAAAATGCATATAAGTTTAACGCGCATTTTGATTGTGATAGTATTTCTCAGAATATAATTTTATAACAATTTGTTTTTAAATTCTTTACTTTTCCATATTTCTAACAATCAGATGTGACACTATTACGATGATAGAGAAACATACCTATTTGAGTTACTGGCAAAATTTTGTCTGTCTGCCTGTTCGGATGTATATTGAACTACAGCCTAAACGGTTTGGCCAATCGTCTTCAAATTTGGAACAAGGTTATTTTGACATTCTACAGAGGACATTTTAAACATTTTTTTTACCTCAAATATTAACGGTACCGGTCATAGAACCGTTTAGTAAAAGCTAATTTCTCTCGAAAACGGCTCCAAGAAATTTTATGAAAAAAAATCAGTGTACTATTTATTGTAGGTGTAGGTTTTGTTTTGGTGAAAAAAAAAATTCAAGATGGTGGGCTAAAAAACGGTACCTCGCATTGAACCGTTTTTTCAACTTTCTCGAAAACTGTTCATCCGATTTCAATAAAAATTGATAATCAGGACGATGTTGGTAGCCTAAGTAATTTCATTTTAAAATATTTTCGAATTTTTTTTTTTTTGTATTTTAAATAAGTTTCTTAATTATTTTTTTTTTAAATCAATATTTTGATTTTTTAAAATTTTGTTTTTTAAATGTAGATTATTTTTTTGCTTAAGTTTTCATTCTTAAATAATTTTTTTTTAGTTTTTAAAAAAAAGTTGTTAAATAAAAACCGTTTTCTTAAAAACCGTTCCTACGATTTAAAAAAAAATTAACACTTTTTCATATTTTCCAAAACAATAAAATGGCGTTAAATTTTTCCGCTGAAAACTATTTTACGCAAAATCTATCTTTTAGTTTTAATGGATTTTTCAGAAAAAGTTTTATAACGGTACCTCCTATATGAACGGTTTTTCAAAATCAGACTTTCTCGTTAACTAATTGACGGATTTTGATGAAATTTTCAAAATATGTAGTGTTTTATGATTTAAATAATATTGTTTATTAAAATTTTCAAAAACATTTTTTTTTTAATTTTTAATAATTTTTTAACGATTTTGAAATGAAAAAAATCATTAAATAGAAAACAGCAAAAGAAATAAGATGGCTTACAACATTTTTTTTCCAAAAAACGTTATGAATAGTGTTTTTTTGATTTCATATAAATTTTTCCCCAAAATTTTATTTTATATTGCTCGGCTAAGCCCTAGCCATTAGTCAAATAAAAGAAGGTGACAACCTACATACATACTTACGTATTTTAAAGCATTTAATCATCATAAAAGCACACATAATAAATAAGGAAGCCTATTTTTAACACACAAAAACAATTAACAAATAAAAAAACTATTCGATTACTACTGAATGCATCAAGAAAACAAAAGTTTATACCTGTAAAACAAAACCACTATGTTAACTTTTAATATTGTCTCTATACCCACTCGCTTAACAGTAGTTGGAATGTGTATCTTAATTTTAGTACCCACCTTCCTTCCAAACTAATTCCATTAATACCTACCCACACCACACGTTTATCGATCCATCAAACATTATTAAGCTATTTTAATTAGTTTGATTGCAAAAAGTAAATTATTCTTATTGGGACCTATATAGGTCCCTATACCTAGCATTATTGCCCTATTGCTGATTCCTACTAATATAAAGACGCCTGTACCTGAAAAGGATTAGCACACTGGAACAAGTACGTGCGACCCAGTCGTCCCTTTTATTTACAAGCTAGACGCCACGCCGTCCGTGGGTCTATCTATCTACTACGCCGAAAAAAAATCTTTCCTATCTTTCTAATCTTTCTAAGTAGTGTCGTGCAGCTTCCATTTGCATTCTAAAGGCAAAATGCTTTACAGACAAATAGTAAAATTTTATTATTATTATTATTATAAACAAAACGCTTATTGGAGTCAAGTAATGTTTTTACGAAAATAGGACATTTTTTTCCAGAAGTTTGTTTGAATCAATGGCCGAAGCATTGATGTCCATCCACTCTATATGATCCAACCATCTGAGACGTTGGACATTTACTCTTTTAGCTACGTCTGAGTCGTTGTACTCCTTCTCCACTCCCCGTAATGCATAAGGGACCAAAATTCAACGAGAATTTTTCTCTTTGAGGCAACATGTTTGGATGTTTATTCCATTTTCCTGACACGATTTGTGCTATGAGACGTGCCAATGTAATTTTATCAGCGTTCTGTTCACCAAGTTTTTAACCAAAAGTTGAAACAGTTATATCATCTTATTTAGACTGTTTTACCAACACCTCAGGAACAAAAACATGATTTAACCTTTTCTTAAAAATCTGTTGTCATTCATGTACATGTAGTACATAGTAACAGAATTATTTGAAAAAAAAAATCATCTAGCAATTTCTAATAGAGTGCTGTGAAACCTTTCTATTTGACCGTTGGATGTACTGTGTAACGGTGGAGCGTTAACTATGCCAACATTAAAATAGTTAAGCAATATCGACCTAATTGTCTCAGATTTTAAAGAAGCCTCATTGTCGCAAAAGATTTGTTTCGTATTTGGGAAGAAGATTCATTACCTCCAAGATAGGAACTTTTACATCTATTATTGTGCGTGATGGTATTATTCCGGGTTTCGGTCTAACCTGCGTTCCAATGCACGAAAACGATTTAGAGCAATGTCACTAGATGATCCTTGTTTATTTGAGTCATCAGCAAAGGGTTGACTGACAACGTATCTTCCAGTTGCGCCTCTTGACGTTGATTGGTTAAAATTTTCTACACATTTTTTCTTCTGCAATTGTGCGACTTGATGTCGAACACAAAAGCTCTTCGGTTTGCCAAAATTTGCTTATAGTCTGCTCGAGGCATGCTTCCTCAGTAGTGATTCCACAAATTGTATTTGTTGAGAAACCTTCGTTCACCTTTCCGGTTACTTCCACCCTAGCTGCGTATTTTGCAGTAGTGGTAACTCGGTGCCTAATTTAATCTGGCCAATGCAAAGTAACCGATGGTAAAATTCGGCTCCGATAAGCAGATCAATGTTATTTCTTTTATTGAACTGCGGGTCAGCTAGTATGACATTCCTTGGAATTTTCCACGCAGATGTCAATTGTTTGTGTTGGCTGAGGAGATACAATCTGAGGTAATACGACTGCTTCAAGCCTGGTGGTGAAATTGGTAGTAGTCGACTTTAAACATATGTTGGCTCTTCGATTTGAATCCTTTTTGGAATTTCCTATACCTTGTATGATCATGGGCCGAGAAGATAAGGGTATATTTAGATTACGAGTCATTCTTTCTGTGACGATGTTGATTTGTGAACCGGAATCCAAAATAGCGCGACAGTTGATCGGTGAGCCATTTTGATCCATCAAATTTATGACAACGGTGCTGAGGAATACGTAACCTCTTTCTTGTTCGAGCTTAACGCTGCTAGTGTTGCCTTATTAATTTCGGATGTAGTGGATAGTTCTGGATCTGGTAGTGCCATGCCTTTAGTAACAGGATTCGAAACTGATGCACTTGATTTTGGTTGATTAAATTTAGACAAGTGCACTAATGAATTGTGTTTCTTTCATCCAGGTCCCTTCTGTTGCCCTTTACACCAAGTGCCTCCAATGATTAGAAACGAGTTTCTAGGAACTTTAGAAATTTGTCTAGCGACTGTAGTTCCTTTGGGTTGGTCAAGGTTTGCTCGTATAGCTTGTGAGTTGACTTATCTATCGTAAGTATGTGAAAAAGTATTGATCATTTAGCAATATCTATTCCAAGGTTGGTAAGGCCATGCATACATTATTGTGTTGTATCATGAAGGTCTTTTAATGCCGCAGCGGATGCTGCCTCTGACGACCGAGACGATTGACACAAGAGTCGGTTGAGTAGAGCAGATACTTGTAGTCTAGGATTGTTGTATCTTTCTTGGAGCAACTTCCAAGCTGACAGGTAATTGTCCTCCGACAGAGCCACATGTCTTATGACCCGTTCTGCTTCTCCTGTAATGTTTGTTTTAAGGTAGAACAATTTTTCACAGTTCGATATTTGTTGGTTGTCTAAACAAATCATGAAATTGGGACTATTTTAAGTAATTCCCATCAAACTTCGGTATCATATTTTTGGAAGGTTCATTTTTGAATTAGTTACAACTGGTTGCTGGAGTGGCAGGCTGACTTCAAGCTGTTGCGCTAATGAAATAAGGACTTCATGCACCTCTTCTTCCAGATTTATGAATCTGCTAAGGTTGTATCCAATATTTTCTGGATCTTCCGTTGATTCCCAAATCGAATTGTGAATATTTTCGATTTGCATCCAATATCTTTGGATTGTTTTTTCTTGGAGGTCATAAAATTGTTTTGACTTCCCAGTGAGTTTTGCGTTAGTTAACGCCTTTCGCAATGAAGAAATTATTGCTTCTTGCTTGCGGATGAGCCTCTGCATGTCTTTACTCTGGATTGATTGTAAAATGGCATGGCCTTGTAATTTGGTACAATCGCCACCTGTATTGGCTTCTTCCTCTCGTGGTGGAAGTTTGGCGGTGTCGACTTTACTCAATTTTTCCAAATCTTTGATTTTTGTAGAGAATTCTTCTCTATACGAACTATACACCCTTTGCACTGAATCATAGTTAATGTTGACATGGTATGCATGTGACAACTCGGTCGGATGCTCAACTTGAATGGTTGCGTCCATGGATACAAACTTTTCCCACAGTTCATCCAGTTTGGCCGTCAGCTTTTGGAAGTACGGGAGTGGTTATAAGGCGCTGAATATTATCTCCGGTCTCCTTTTGTTGTGCGGCCTTCTTCTCCATGGTTGATGTGATCGTTGTACGATGCTGATGTATTCCCTTGAATGTATGTTTAGAAATATACCAGTGTCTAAGCCCTGGTAACGCTTAATTTACGATAAAATTTGCCCCTTACCTCTGGTGGGGGGAAGCAACTATCACGCCGGGGTCACCAAATGTAAACGATCGTTCTATCGTTATGTTGACCAGATCACAGTTCTTGTACTATGACTGGTATACTGTATAAGTAATAAATTCGTTAGAATTCAATTTATTCGTAATCAATTCAATTTATTGTTTATATTGAGACTCTTAAAAGACTGACAAAAGCTTAAGACTAACTTAGTATGCTAACCTACCATCTGCAATAATGCTTTGGATATCTTGCAGCTTGTGCGAGATATATCGCATTTTATATTTCCCACCGTCGGTTGTTGGCACTAGGCTGCTGAAATGCTTTGGATATCTAGCGGCTTGTGCTAGATATTGCATTTCGCTCTTCCCGTCGTCGGTTGCTGACACTAAACTACTTCGTTTATAGAACCAGCCGTGTCAGCATGATTTGTTGTTGACGATTGACGACGACGACGATGTGCGGCCTGGCGGATTTAATGGATTATGTGTTAACTACTCCCCCACTAAGATGAAGGCCGTCCTCGGGCTTCTTGAGACCTTTGATGACCTCTTGAAGATCGACGTTTTGGCGCTGTTTCTTCTTTGCTTTAGCTTAATGATGGTATAACAAACTATAATGAGTGCAAGTGTCGCGCAGCAAGCTATAAATGGATGGGTCGTCAATTTTGTCTCCATCTCACCAATGTAACGTAAATTGTCCATGTTCATTCTATGAAGAAATGGTAGGTTCAATATTTCTTTATGACCGGTGATATTGAGAAGCGTAGATGTTGCACAACCGGGTTGCTTTTCTGGACGTTATTTCGATTGATAAATTTTTAATCCACACAGCATCCTCAAAAGTCAGCAAATACGTCCCGTTAATGTCCGTCTCAAAATCATTCGCCTCCCTTATTCTAGCATTTGTTGTTTATTATAACAATGCTATCATCAATAACCAACACGGATTCCCGATGGTCTGGTTGTGTGTTGCAATGAGCCATGCCTCCAGAGTGTAATTCTTGAGCGCATGTCTTGTTCGGTAGTTCCTTGCAAAACGTTAATGTTGTTGCTACATTGCAGTCCTCAACAGCCAGCACTTGTCTTCCACATTCCGTTACCACATCATCTCCATTGAAGAATAAAATGTTGCCATTATGAGCAACAGGGTAGATTATTACTTTCTTACAAACTAACTTAGGTCTAGGATAATTAATTATAAAATGTAACGTATAATCATTTTGCAACACCTTAACGTTTGACACCTCCATAAGCTCTGTAACACTTACATTAAAAAAATTGGTTGTTTATGATGACTGTTAAGTCATCATCATCTAGAATTACTGGGTTTATGACCCTGAGCTTTTCAAGTGTTATAGAGAACATTAAAATTTGAATTTCTGAAATGAGCATTCTATTTCTTGCTAACAAGATTTCATAAACAAGGACACTGTCTATTTCTGATTTTTTTCGAATAAGCCAAAATATTATTTACGGTGTCCGTTAATCTATTAATTTGTTCCTGAGATTTTGTGTTTATTACAGCTTGTCTAATGTTGGAATCAATCAATTGGGCTTGATTGAATTTAATTTTCTCAAAGTAGTCGAAGTCAGGGGTGCCGGCTATAATTTTCAAACCTGTGCCTAAGAAATTTAAACTCCTTGTGTTTCTATGGTGGATGCTTATACTCATCAGGAGTGTTTCTAAGTGCTTAATATCTATTTCCAAAGTTCTTCTTATATGAGACTGCGGAGGGAACAGCTCAGTAAGTTTTAAGATTCCTTTATTATTTGCTTAAATGCAGTCAAATTTGTAGTGTGGCGTAAGTATCCGTTAACCTCCCCAGATAATGACATCCCCGTCTACTATTTGGATATAGTTAGAACTGGTGTGTCCGTTAATTTAGCCACGACTGTTGTCATCATGAATAATAGAAGAATCCTGAAATATTAATTGCACAAATATAAAATTATTATAAGGTTCTATTTTAGATTGTCCTTATGGACCACCCTCCCTTTAATTAAAACCGTTGTCCCTAAATCGGCTTCCACCTTTTCTTCGACGGATAATGGAGTTAACTTATTACCTAATCGTCTATTTGTTTTTATTAATACCTTTTCTCCTACGCTAAAATTCCTGTTCTGCCTTGTTTCATTTTCTCTTTGCAACAGTAATTCTTGGGCCTTTTGAACTTTATTTTTAATTTTTTCTCTAAAATCTGTCGGCCAAGAGTGTATTATATCAATTGGTCTTTGGTTCGTAACAGAATGGACGGTCTTATTGTATTCTATTGTTGCTAATAGTATTAATTCGACCGTATCTTCGACTTTTCGGTCAAGTTTTAGGCATCTAGCAATTTCTAATAGAGTACTGTGAAACCTTTCTATTTGACCGTTGGATGTACTGTGTAACGGTGGAGCGTTAACTATGCCAACATTAAAATAGTTAAGCAACATCGACCTAATTGTCTCAGATTTTAAAGAAGCCTCATTGTCGCAAAAGATTTGTTTCGTATTTGGGAAGAAGATTCATTACCTCCAAGATAGGAACTTTTACATCTATTATTGTGCGTGATGGTATTATTTCGGGTTTCGGTCTAACCTGCGTTCCAATGCACGAAATCGATTTAGAGCAATGTCACTAGATGATCCTTGTTTATTTGAGTCATCAGCAAAGGGTTGACTGACAACGTATCTTCCAGTTGCGCCTCTTGACGTTGATTGGTTAAAATTTTCTACACATTTTTTCTTCTGCAATTGTGCGACTTGATGTCGAACACAAAAGCTCTTCGGTTTGCCAAAATTTGCTTATAGTCTGCTCGAGGCATGCTTCCTCAGTAGTGATTCCACAAATTGTATTTGTTGAGAAACCTTCGTTCACCTTTCCGGTTACTTCCACCCTAGCTGCGTATTTTGCAGTAGTGGTAACTCGGTGCCTAATTTAATCTGGCCAATGCAAAGTAACCGATGGTAAAATTCGGCTCCGATAAGCAGATCAATGTTATTTCTTTTATTGAACTGCGGGTCAGCTAGTATGACATTCCTTGGAATTTTCCACGCAGATGTCAATTGTTTGTGTTGGCTGAGAAGATACAATCTGAGGTAATACGACTGCTTCAAGCCTGGTGGTGAAATTGGTAGTAGTCGACTTTAAACATATGTTGGCTCTTCGATTTGAATCCTTTTTGGAATTTCCTATACCTTGTATGATCATGGGCCGAGAAGATAAGGGTATATTTAGATTACGAGTCATTCTTTCTGTGACGATGTTGATTTGTGAACCGGAATCCAAAATAGCGCGACAGTTGATCGGTGAGCCATTTTGATCCATCAAATTTATGACAACGGTGCTGAGGAATACGTAACCTCTTTCTTGTTCGAGCTTAACGCTGCTAGTGTTGCCTTATTAATTTCGGATGTAGTGGATAGTTCTGGATCTGGTAGTGCCATGCCTTTAGTAACAGGATTCGAAACTGATGCACTTGATTTTGGTTGATTAAATTTAGACAAGTGCACTAATGAATTGTGTTTCTTTCATCCAGGTCCCTTCTGTTGCCCTTTACACCAAGTGCCTCCAATGATTAGAAACGAGTTTCTAGGAACTTTAGAAATTTGTCTAGCGACTGTAGTTCCTTTGGGTTGGTCAAGGTTTGCTCGTATAGCTTGTGAGTTGACTTATCTATCGTAAGTATGTGAAAAAGTATTGATCATTTAGCAATATCTATTCCAAGGTTGGTAAGGCCATGCATACATTATTGTGTTGTATCATGAAGGTCTTTTAATGCCGCAGCGGATGCTGCCTCTGACGACCGAGACGATTGACACAAGAGTCGGTTGAGTAGAGCAGATACTTGTAGTCTAGGATTGTTGTATCTTTCTTGGAGCAACTTCCAAGCTGACAGGTAATTGTCCTCCGACAGAGCCACATGTCTTATGACCCGTTCTGCTTCTCCTGTAATGTTTGTTTTAAGGTAGAACAATTTTTTACAGTTCGATATTTGTTGGTTGTCTAAACAAATCATGAAATTGGGACCATTTTAAGTAATTCCCATCAAACTTCGGTATCATATTTTTGGAAGGGTCATTTTTGAATTAGTTACAACTGGTTGCTGGAGTGGCAGGCTGACTTCAAGCTGTTGCGCTAATGAAATAAGGACTTCATGCACCTCTTCTTCCAGATTTATGAATCTGCTAAGGTTGTATCCAATATTTTCTGGATCTTCCGTTGATTCCCAAATCGAATTGTGAATATTTTCGATTTGCATCCAATATCTTTGGATTGTTTTTTTCTTGGAGGTCATAAAATTGTTTTGACTTCCCAGTGAGTTTTGCGTTAGTTAACGCCTTTCGCAAAGAAGAAATTATTGCTTCTTGCTTGCGGATGAGCCTCTGCATATCTTTACTCTGGATTGATTGCAAAATGGCATGGCCTTGTAATTTGGTACAGTCGCCACCTGTATTGGCTTCTTCCTCTCGTGGTGGAAGTTTGGCGGTGTCGACTTTACTCAATTTTTCCAAATCTTTGATTTTTGTAGAGAATTCTTCTCTATACGAACTATACACCCTTTGCACTGAATCATAGTTAATGTTGACATGGTATGCATGTGACAACTCGGTCGGATGCTCAACTTGAATGGTTGCGTCCATGGATACAAACTTTTCCCACAGTTCATCCAGTTTGGCCGTCAGCTTTTGGAAGTACGGGAGTGGTTATAAGGCGCTGAATATTATCTCCGGTCTCCTTTTGTTGTGCGGCCTTCTTCTCCATGGTTGATGTGATCGTTGTACGATGCTGATGTATTCCCTTGAATGTATGTTTAGAAATATACCAGTGTCTAAGCCCTGGTAACGCTTAATTTACGATGAAATTTGCCCCTTACCTCTGGTGGGGGGAAGCAACTATCACGCCGGGGTCACCAAATGTAAACGATTGTTCTATCGTTATGTTGACCAGATCACAGTTCTTGTACTATGACTGGTATACTGTATAAGTAATAAATTCGTTAGAATTCAATTTATTCGTAATCAATTCAATTTATTGTTTATATTGAGACTCTTAAAAGACTGACAAAAGCTTAAGACTAACTTAGTATGCTAACCTACCATCTGCAATAATGCTTTGGATATCTTGCAGCTTGTGCGAGATATATCGCATTTTATATTTCCCACCGTCGGTTGTTGGCACTAGGCTGCTGAAATGCTTTGGATATCTAGCGGCTTGTGCTAGATATTGCATTTCGCTCTTCCCGTCGTCGGTTGCTGACACTAAACTACTTCGTTTATAGAACCAGCCGTGTCAGCATGATTTGTTGTTGACGATTGACGACGACGACGATGTGCGGCCTGGCGGATTTAATGGATTATGTGTTAACTACTCCCCCACTAAGATGAAGGCCGTCCTCGGGCTTCTTGAGACCTTTGATGACCTCTTGAAGATCGACGTTTTGGCGCTGTTTCTTCTTTGCTTTAGCTTAATGATGGTATAACAAACTATAATGAGTGCAAGTGTCGCGCAGCAAGCTATAAATGGATGGGTCGTCAATTTTGTCTCCATCTCACCAATGTAACGTAAATTGTCCATGTTCATTCTATGAAGAAATGGTAGGCTCAATATTTCTTTATGACCGGTGATATTGAGAAGCGTAGATGTTGCACAACCGGGTTGCTTTTCTGAACGTTACTTCGATTGATAAATTTGGATCCATTAATCCACACAGCATCCTCAAAAGTCAGCAAATACGTCCCGTTAATGTCCGTCTTAAAATCATTCGCCTCCCTTATTCTAGCATTTGTTGTTTATTATAACAATGCTATCATCAATAACCAACACGGATTCCCGATGGTCTGGTTGTGTGTTGCAATGAGCCATGCCTCCAGAGTGTAATTCTTGAGCGCATGTCTTGTTCGGTAGTTCCTTGCAAAACGTTAATGTTGTTGCTACATTGCAGTCCTCAACAGCCAGCACTTGTCTTCCACATTCCGTTACCACATCATCTCCATTGAAGAATAAAATGTTGCCATTATGAGCAACAGGGTAGATTATTACTTTCTTACAAACTAACTTAGGTCTAGGATAATTAATTATAAAATGTAACGTATAATCATTTTGCAACACCTTAACGTTTGACACCTCCATAAGCTCTGTAACACTTACATTAAAAAAATTGGTTGTTTATGATGACTGTTAAGTCATCATCATCTAGAATTACTGGGTTTATGACCCTGAGCTTTTCAAGTGTTATAGAGAACATTAAAATTTGAATTTCTGAAATGAGCATTCTATTTCTTGCTAACAAGATTTCATAAACAAGGACACTGTCTATTTCTTATTTTTTCGAATAAGCCAAAATATTATTTACGGTGTCCGTTAATCTATTAATTTGTTCCTGAGATTTTGTGTTTATTACAGCTTGTCTAATGTTGGAATCAATCAATTGGGCTTGATTGAATTTAATTTTCTCAAAGTAGTCGAAGTCAGGGGTGCCGGCTATAATTTTCAAACCTGTGCCTAAGAAATTTAAACTCCTTGTGTTTCTATGGTGGATGCTTATACTCATCAGGAGTGTTTCTAAGTGCTTAATATCTATTTCCAAAGTTCTTCTTATATGAGACTGCGGAGGGAACAGCTCAGTAAGTTTTAAGATTCCTTTATTATTTGCTTAAATGCAGTCAAATTTGTAGTGTGGCGTAAGTATCCGTTAACCTCCCCAGATAATGACATCCCCGTCTACTATTTGGATATAGTTAGAACTGGTGTGTCCGTTAATTTAGCCACGACTGTTGTCATCATGAATAATAGAAGAATCCTGAAATATTAATTGCACAAATATAAAATTATTATAAGGTTCTATTTTAGATTGTCCTTATGGACCACCCTCCCTTTAATTAAAACCGTTGTCCCTAAATCGGCTTCCACCTTTTCTTCGACGTATAATGGAGTTAACTTATTACCTAATCGTCTATTTGTTTTTATTAATACCTTTTCTCCTACGCTAAAATTCCTGTTCTGCCTTGTTTCATTTTCTCTTTGCAACAGTAATTCTTGGGCCTTTTGAACTTTATTTTTAATTTTTTCTCTAAAATCTGTCGGCCAAGAGTGTATTATATCAATTGGTCTTTGGTTCGTAACAGAATGGACGGTCTTATTGTATTCTATTGTTGCTAATAGTATTAATTCGACCGTATCTTCGACTTTTCGGTCAAGTTTTAGGCATCTAGCAATTTCTAATAGAGTGCTGTGAAACCTTTCTATTTGACCGTTGGATGTACTGTGTAACGGTGGAGCGTTAACTATGCCAACATTAAAATAGTTAAGCAACATCGACCTAATTGTCTCAGATTTTAAAGAAGCCTCATTGTCGCAAAAGATTTGTTTCGTATTTGGGAAGAAGATTCATTACCTCCAAGATAGGAACTTTTACATCTATTATTGTGCGTGATGGTATTATTCCGGGTTTCGGTCTAACCTGCGTTCCAATGCACGAAATCGATTTAGAGCAATGTCACTAGATGATCCTTGTTTATTTGAGTCATCAGCAAAGGGTTGACTGACAACGTATCTTCCAGTTGCGCCTCTTGACGTTGATTGGTTAAAATTTTCTACACATTTTTTCTTCTGCAATTGTGCGACTTGATGTCGAACACAAAAGCTCTTCGGTTTGCCAAAATTTGCTTATAGTCTGCTCGAGGCATGCTTCCTCAGTAGTGATTCCACAAATTGTATTTGTTGAGAAACCTTCGTTCACCTTTCCGGTTACTTCCACCCTAGCTGCGTATTTTGCAGTAGTGGTAACTCGGTGCCTAATTTAATCTGGCCAATGCAAAGTAACCGATGGTAAAATTCGGCTCCGATAAGCAGATCAATGTTATTTCTTTTATTGAACTGCGGGTCAGCTAGTATGACATTCCTTGGAATTTTCCACGCAGATGTCAATTGTTTGTGTTGGCTGAGGAGATACAATCTGAGGTAATACGACTGCTTCAAGCCTGGTGGTGAAATTGGTAGTAGTCGACTTTAAACATATGTTGGCTCTTCGATTTGAATCCTTTTTGGAATTTCCTATACCTTGTATGATCATGGGCCGAGAAGATAAGGGTATATTTAGATTACGAGTCATTCTTTCTGTGACGATGTTGATTTGTGAACCGGAATCCAAAATAGCGCGACAGTTGATCGGTGAGCCATTTTGATCCATCAAATTTATGACAACGGTGCTGAGGAATACGTAACCTCTTTCTTGTTCGAGCTTAACGCTGCTAGTGTTGCCTTATTAATTTCGGATGTAGTGGATAGTTCTGGATCTGGTAGTGCCATGCCTTTAGTAACAGGATTCGAAACTGATGCACTTGATTTTGGTTGATTAAATTTAGACAAGTGCACTAATGAATTGTGTTTCTTTCATCCAGGTCCCTTGTGTTGCCCTTTACACCAAGTGCCTCCAATGATTAGAAACGAGTTTCTAGGAACTTTAGAAATTTGTCTAGCGACTGTAGTTCCTTTGGGTTGGTCAAGGTTTGCTCGTATAGCTTGTGAGTTGACTTATCTAGCTTCTTCGTAAGTATGTGAAAAAGTATTGATCATTTAGCAATATCTATTCCAAGGTTGGTAAGGCCATGCATACATTATTGTGTTGTATCATGAAGGTCTTTTAATGCCGCAGCGGATGCTGCCTCTGACGACCGAGACGATTGACACAAGAGTCGGTTGAGTAGAGCAGATACTTGTAGTCTAGGATTGTTGTATCTTTTTTGGAGCAACTTCCAAGCTGACAGGTAATTGTCCTCCGACAGAGCCACATGTCTTATGACCCGTTCTGCTTCTCCTGTAATGTTTGTTTTAAGGTAGAACAATTTTTTACAGTTCGATATTTGTTGGTTGTCTAAACAAATCATGAAATTGGGACCATTTTAAGTAATTCCCATCAAACTTCGGTATCATATTTTTGGAAGGGTCATTTTTGAATTAGTTACAACTGGTTGCTGGAGTGGCAGGCTGACTTCAAGCTGTTGCGCTAATGAAATAAGGACTTCATGCACCTCTTCTTCCAGATTTATGAATCTGCTAAGGTTGTATCCAATATTTTCTGGATCTTCCGTTGATTCCCAAATCGAATTGTGAATATTTTCGATTTGCATCCAATATCTTTGGATTGTTTTTTCTTGGAGGTCATAAAATTGTTTTGACTTCCCAGTGAGTTTTGCGTTAGTTAACGCCTTTCGCAAAGAAGAAATTATTGCTTCTTGCTTGCGGATGAGCCTCTGCATATCTTTACTCTGGATTGATTGCAAAATGGCATGGCCTTGTAATTTGGTACAGTCGCCACCTGTATTGGCTTCTTCCTCTCGTGGTGGAAGTTTGGCGGTGTCGACTTTACTCAATTTTTCCAAATCTTTGATTTTTGTAGAGAATTCTTCTCTATACGAACTATACACCCTTTGCACTGAATCATAGTTAATGTTGACATGGTATGCATGTGACAACTCGGTCGGATGCTCAACTTGAATGGTTGCGTCCATGGATACAAACTTTTCCCACAGTTCATCCAGTTTGGCCGTCAGCTTTTGTTGTGCGGCCTTCTTCTCCATGGTTGATGTGATCGTTGTACGATGCTGATGTATTCCCTTGAATGTATGTTTAGAAATATACCAGTGTCTAAGCCCTGGTAACGCTTAATTTACGATGAAATTTGCCCCTTACCTCTGGTGGGGGGAAGCAACTATCACGCCGGGGTCACCAAATGTAAACGATTGTTCTATCGTTATGTTGACCAGATCACAGTTCTTGTACTATGACTGGTATACTGTATAAGTAATAAATTCGTTAGAATTCAATTTATTCGTAATCAATTCAATTTATTGTTTATATTGAGACTCTTAAAAGACTGACAAAAGCTTAAGACTAACTTAGTATGCTAACCTACCATCTGCAATAATGCTTTGGATATCTTGCAGCTTGTGCGAGATATATCGCATTTTATATTTCCCACCGTCGGTTGTTGGCACTAGGCTGCTGAAATGCTTTGGATATCTAGCGGCTTGTGCTAGATATTGCATTTCGCTCTTCCCGTCGTCGGTTGCTGACACTAAACTACTTCGTTTATAGAACCAGCCGTGTCAGCATGATTTGTTGTTGACGATTGACGACGACGACGATGTGCGGCCTGGCGGATTTAATGGATTATGTGTTAACTACTCCCCCACTAAGATGAAGGCCGTCCTCGGGCTTCTTGAGACCTTTGATGACCTCTTGAAGATCGACGTTTTGGCGCTGTTTCTTCTTTGCTTTAGCTTAATGATGGTATAACAAACTATAATGAGTGCAAGTGTCGCGCAGCAAGCTATAAATGGATGGGTCGTCAATTTTGTCTCCATCTCACCAATGTAACGTAAATTGTCCATGTTCATTCTATGAAGAAATGGTAGGCTCAATATTTCTTTATGACCGGTGATATTGAGAAGCGTAGATGTTGCACAACCGGGTTGCTTTTCTGAACGTTATTTCGATTGATAAATTTGGATCCATTAATCCACACAGCATCCTCAAAAGTCAGCAAATACGTCCCGTTAATGTCCGTCTTAAAATCATTCGCCTCCCTTATTCTAGCATTTGTGGTTTATTATAACAATGCTTTCATCAATAACCAACACGGATTCCCGATGGTCTGGTTGTGTGTTGCAATGAGCCATGCCTCCAGAGTGTAATTCTTGAGCGCATGTCTTGTTCGGTAGTTCCTTGCAAAACGTTAATGTTGTTGCTACATTGCAGTCCTCAACAGCCAGCACTTGTCTTCCACATTCCGTTACCACATCATCTCCATTGAAGAATAAAATGTTGCCATTATGAGCAACAGGGTAGATTATTACTTTCTTACAAACTAACTTAGGTCTAGGATAATTAATTATAAAATGTAACGTATAATCATTTTGCAACACCTTAACGTTTGACACCTCCATAAGCTCTGTAACACTTACATTAAAAAAATTGGTTGTTTATGATGACTGTTAAGTCATCATCATCTAGAATTACTGGGTTTATGACCCTGAGCTTTTCAAGTGTTATAGAGAACATTAAAATTTGAATTTCTGAAATGAGCATTCTATTTCTTGCTAACAAGATTTCATAAACAAGGACACTGTCTATTTCTGATTTTTTCGAATAAGCCAAAATATTATTTACGGTGTCCGTTAATCTATTAATTTGTTCCTGAGATTTTGTGTTTATTACAGCTTGTCTAATGTTGGAATCAATCAATTGGGCTTGATTGAATTTAATTTTCTCAAAGTAGTCGAAGTCAGGGGTGCCGGCTATAATTTTCAAACCTGTGCCTAAGAAATTTAAACTCCTTGTGTTTCTATGGTGGATGCTTATACTCATCAGGAGTGTTTCTAAGTGCTTAATATCTATTTCCAAAGTTCTTCTTATATGAGACTGCGGAGGGAACAGCTCAGTAAGTTTTAAGATTCCTTTATTATTTGCTTAAATGCAGTCAAATTTGTAGTGTGGCGTAAGTATCCGTTAACCTCCCCAGATAATGACATCCCCGTCTACTATTTGGATATAGTTAGAACTGGTGTGTCCGTTAATTTAGCCACGACTGTTGTCATCATGAATAATAGAAGAATCCTGAAATATTAATTGCACAAATATAAAATTATAATAAGGTTCTATTTTAGATTGTCCTTATGGACCACCCTCCCTTTAATTAAAACCGTTGTCCCTAAATCGGCTTCCACCTTTTCTTCGACGTATAATGGAGTTAACTTATTACCTAATCGTCTATTTGTTTTTATTAATACCTTTTCTCCTACGCTAAAATTCCTGTTCTGCCTTGTTTCATTTTCTCTTTGCAACAGTAATTCTTGGGCCTTTTGAACTTTATTTTTAATTTTTTCTCTAAAATCTGTCGGCCAAGAGTGTATTATATATCAATTGGTCTTTGGTTCGTAACAGAATGGACGGTCTTATTGTATTCTATTGTTGCTAATAGTATTAATTCGACCGTATCTTCGACTTTTCGGTCAAGTTTTAGGCATCTAGCAATTTCTAATAGAGTGCTGTGAAACCTTTCTATTTGACCGTTGGATGTACTGTGTAACGGTGGAGCGTTAACTATGCCAACATTAAAATAGTTAAGCAACATCGACCTAATTGTCTCAGATTTTAAAGAAGCCTCATTGTCGCAAAAGATTTGTTTCGTATTTGGGAAGAAGATTCATTACCTCCAAGATAGGAACTCTTACATCTATTATTGTGCGTGATGGTATTATTCCGGGTTTCGGTCTAACCTGCGTTCCAATGCACGAAATCGATTTAGAGCAATGTCACTAGATGATCCTTGTTTATTTGAGTCATCAGCAAAGGGTTGACTGAGAACGTATCTTCCAGTTGCGCCTCTTGACGTTGATTGGTTAAAATTTTCTACACATTTTTTCTTCTGCAATTGTGCGACTTGATGTCGAACACAAAAGCTCTTCGGTTTGCCAAAATTTGCTTATAGTCTGCTCGAGGCATGCTTCCTCAGTAGTGATTCCACAAATTGTATTTGTTGAGAAACCTTCGTTCACCTTTCCGGTTACTTCCACCCTAGCTGCGAATTTTGCAGTAGTGGTAACTCGGTGCCTAATTTAATCTGGCCAATGCAAAGTAACCGATGGTAAAATTCGGCTCCGATAAGCAGATCAATGTTATTTCTTTTATTGAACTGCGGGTCAGCTAGTATGACATTCCTTGGAATTTTCCACGCAGATGTCAATTGTTTGTGTTGGCTGAGGAGATACAATCTGAGGTAATACGACTGCTTCAAGCCTGGTGGTGAAATTGGTAGTAGTCGACTTTAAACATATGTTGGCTCTTCGATTTGAATCCTTTTTGGAATTTCCTATACCTTGTATGATCATGGGCCGAGAAGATAAGGGTATATTTAGATTACGAGTCATTCTTTCTGTGACGATGTTGATTTGTGAACCGGAATCCAAAATAGCGCGACAGTTGATCGGTGAGCCATTTTGATCCATCAAATTTATGACAACGGTGCTGAGGAATACGTAACCTCTTTCTTGTTCGAGCTTAACGCTGCTAGTGTTGCCTTATTAATTTCGGATGTAGTGGATAGTTCTGGATCTGGTAGTGCCATGCCTTTAGTAACAGGATTCGAAACTGATGCACTTGATTTTGGTTGATTAAATTTAGACAAGTGCACTAATGAATTGTGTTTCTTTCATCCAGGTCCCTTCTGTTGCCCTTTACACCAAGTGCCTCCAATGATTAGAAACGAGTTTCTAGGAACTTTAGAAATTTGTCTAGCGACTGTAGTTCCTTTGGGTTGGTCAAGGTTTGCTCGTATAGCTTGTGAGTTGACTTATCTATCGTAAGTATGTGAAAAAGTATTGATCATTTAGCAATATCTATTCCAAGGTTGGTAAGGCCATGCATACATTATTGTGTTGTATCATGAAGGTCTTTTAATGCCGCAGCGGATGCTGCCTCTGACGACCGAGACGATTGACACAAGAGTCGGTTGAGTAGAGCAGATACTTGTAGTCTAGGATTGTTGTATCTTTCTTGGAGCAACTTCCAAGCTGACAGGTAATTGTCCTCCGACAGAGCCACATGTCTTATGACCCGTTCTGCTTCTCCTGTAATGTTTGTTTTAAGGTAGAACAATTTTTCACAGTTCGATATTTGTTGGTTGTCTAAACAAATCATGAAATTGGGACCATTTTAAGTAATTCCCATCAAACTTCGGTATCATATTTTTGGAAGGTTCATTTTTGAATTAGTTACAACTGGTTGCTGGAGTGGCAGGCTGACTTCAAGCTGTTGCGCTAATGAAATAAGGACTTCATGCACCTCTTCTTCCAGATTTATGAATCTGCTAAGGTTGTATCCAATATTTTCTGGATCTTCCGTTGATTCCCAAATCGAATTGTGAATATTTTCGATTTGCATCCAATATCTTTGGATTGTTTTTTCTTGGAGGTCATAAAATTGTTTTGACTTCCCAGTGAGTTTTGCGTTAGTTAACGCCTTTCGCAATGAAGAAATTATTGCTTCTTGCTTGCGGATGAGCCTCTGCATATCTTTACTCTGGATTGATTGCAAAATGGCATGGCCTTGTAATTTGGTACAGTCGCCACCTGTATTGGCTTCTTCCTCTCGTGGTGGAAGTTTGGCGGTGTCGACTTTACTCAATTTTTCCAAATCTTTGATTTTTGTAGAGAATTCTTCTCTATACGAACTATACACCCTTTGCACTGAATCATAGTTAATGTTGACATGGTATGCATGTGACAACTCGGTCGGATGCTCAACTTGAATGGTTGCGTCCATGGATACAAACTTTTCCCACAGTTCATCCAGTTTGGCCGTCAGCTTTTGTTGTGCGGCCTTCTTCTCCATGGTTGATGTGATCGTTGTACGATGCTGATGTATTCCCTTGAATGTATGTTTAGAAATATACCAGTGTCTAAGCCCTGGTAACGCTTAATTTACGATGAAATTTGCCCCTTACCTCTGGTGGGGGGAAGCAACTATCACGCCGGGGTCACCAAATGTAAACGATTGTTCTATCGTTATGTTGACCAGATCACAGTTCTTGTACTATGACTGGTATACTGTATAAGTAATAAATTCGTTAGAATTCAATTTATTCGTAATCAATTCAATTTATTGTTTATATTGAGACTCTTAAAAGACTGACAAAAGCTTAAGACTAACTTAGTATGCTAACCTACCATCTGCAATAATGCTTTGGATATCTTGCAGCTTGTGCGAGATATATCGCATTTTATATTTCCCACCGTCGGTTGTTGGCACTAGGCTGCTTTGGATATCTAGCGGCTTGTGCTAGATATTGCATTTCGCTCTTCCCGTCGTCGGTTGCTGACACTAAACTACTTCGTTTATAGAACCAGCCGTGTCAGCATGATTTGTTGTTGACGATTGACGACGACGACGATGTGCGGCCTGGCGGATTTAATGGATTATGTGTTAACTACTCCCCCACTAAGATGAAGGCCGTCCTCGGGCTTCTTGAGACCTTTGATGACCTCTTGAAGATCGACGTTTTGGCGCTGTTTCTTCTTTGCTTTAGCTTAATGATGGTATAACAAACTATAATGAGTGCAAGTGTCGCGCAGCAAGCTATAAATGGATGGGTCGTCAATTTTGTCTCCATCTCACCAATGTAACGTAAATTGTCCATGTTCATTCTATGAAGAAATGGTAGGCTCAATATTTCTTTATGACCGGTGATATTGAGAAGCGTAGATGTTGCACAACCGGGTTGCTTTTCTGAACGTTATTTCGATTGATAAATTTGGATCCATTAATCCACACAGCATCCTCAAAAGTCAGCAAATACGTCCCGTTAATGTCCGTCTTAAAATCATTCGCCTCCCTTATTCTAGCATTTGTGGTTTATTATAACAATGCTTTCATCAATAACCAACACGGATTCCCGATGGTCTGGTTGTGTGTTGCAATGAGCCATGCCTCCAGAGTGTAATTCTTGAGCGCATGTCTTGTTCGGTAGTTCCTTGCAAAACGTTAATGTTGTTGCTACATTGCAGTCCTCAACAGCCAGCACTTGTCTTCCACATTCCGTTACCACATCATCTCCATTGAAGAATAAAATGTTGCCATTATGAGCAACAGGGTAGATTATTACTTTCTTACAAACTAACTTAGGTCTAGGATAATTAATTATAAAATGTAACGTATAATCATTTTGCAACACCTTAACGTTTGACACCTCCATAAGCTCTGTAACACTTACATTAAAAAAATTGGTTGTTTATGATGACTGTTAAGTCATCATCATCTAGAATTACTGGGTTTATGACCCTGAGCTTTTCAAGTGTTATAGAGAACATTAAAATTTGAATTTCTGAAATGAGCATTCTATTTCTTGCTAACAAGATTTCATAAACAAGGACACTGTCTATTTCTGATTTTTTCGAATAAGCCAAAATATTATTTACGGTGTCCGTTAATCTATTAATTTGTTCCTGAGATTTTGTGTTTATTACAGCTTGTCTAATGTTGGAATCAATCAATTGGGCTTGATTGAATTTAATTTTCTCAAAGTAGTCGAAGTCAGGGGTGCCGGCTATAATTTTCAAACCTGTGCCTAAGAAATTTAAACTCCTTGTGTTTCTATGGTGGATGCTTATACTCATCAGGAGTGTTTCTAAGTGCTTAATATCTATTTCCAAAGTTCTTCTTATATGAGACTGCGGAGGGAACAGCTCAGTAAGTTTTAAGATTCCTTTATTATTTGCTTAAATGCAGTCAAATTTGTAGTGTGGCGTAAGTATCCGTTAACCTCCCCAGATAATGACATCCCCGTCTACTATTTGGATATAGTTAGAACTGGTGTGTCCGTTAATTTAGCCACGACTGTTGTCATCATGAATAATAGAAGAATCCTGAAATATTAATTGCACAAATATAAAATTATAATAAGGTTCTATTTTAGATTGTCCTTATGGACCACCCTCCCTTTAATTAAAACCGTTGTCCCTAAATCGGCTTCCACCTTTTCTTCGACGTATAATGGAGTTAACTTATTACCTAATCGTCTATTTGTTTTTATTAATACCTTTTCTCCTACGCTAAAATTCCTGTTCTGCCTTGTTTCATTTTCTCTTTGCAACAGTAATTCTTGGGCCTTTTGAACTTTATTTTTAATTTTTTCTCTAAAATCTGTCGGCCAAGAGTGTATTATATATCAATTGGTCTTTGGTTCGTAACAGAATGGACGGTCTTATTGTATTCTATTGTTGCTAATAGTATTAATTCGACCGTATCTTCGACTTTTCGGTCAAGTTTTAGGCATCTAGCAATTTCTAATAGAGTGCTGTGAAACCTTTCTATTTGACCGTTGGATGTACTGTGTAACGGTGGAGCGTTAACTATGCCAACATTAAAATAGTTAAGCAACATCGACCTAATTGTCTCAGATTTTAAAGAAGCCTCATTGTCGCAAAAGATTTGTTTCGTATTTGGGAAGAAGATTCATTACCTCCAAGATAGGAACTCTTACATCTATTATTGTGCGTGATGGTATTATTCCGGGTTTCGGTCTAACCTGCGTTCCAATGCACGAAATCGATTTAGAGCAATGTCACTAGATGATCCTTGTTTATTTGAGTCATCAGCAAAGGGTTGACTGACAACGTATCTTCCAGTTGCGCCTCTTGACGTTGATTGGTTAAAATTTTCTACACATTTTTTCTTCTGCAATTGTGCGACTTGATGTCGAACACAAAAGCTCTTCGGTTTGCCAAAATTTGCTTATAGTCTGCTCGAGGCATGCTTCCTCAGTAGTGATTCCACAAATTGTATTTGTTGAGAAACCTTCGTTCACCTTTCCGGTTACTTCCACCCTAGCTGCGAATTTTGCAGTAGTGGTAACTCGGTGCCTAATTTAATCTGGCCAATGCAAAGTAACCGATGGTAAAATTCGGCTCCGATAAGCAGATCAATGTTATTTCTTTTATTGAACTGCGGGTCAGCTAGTATGACATTCCTTGGAATTTTCCACGCAGATGTCAATTGTTTGTGTTGGCTGAGGAGATACAATCTGAGGTAATACGACTGCTTCAAGCCTGGTGGTGAAATTGGTAGTAGTCGACTTTAAACATATGTTGGCTCTTCGATTTGAATCCTTTTTGGAATTTCCTATACCTTGTATGATCATGGGCCGAGAAGATAAGGGTATATTTAGATTACGAGTCATTCTTTCTGTGACGATGTTGATTTGTGAACCGGAATCCAAAATAGCGCGACAGTTGATCGGTGAGCCATTTTGATCCATCAAATTTATGACAACGGTGCTGAGGAATACGTAACCTCTTTCTTGTTCGAGCTTAACGCTGCTAGTGTTGCCTTATTAATTTCGGATGTAGTGGATAGTTCTGGATCTGGTAGTGCCATGCCTTTAGTAACAGGATTCGAAACTGATGCACTTGATTTTGGTTGATTAAATTTAGACAAGTGCACTAATGAATTGTGTTTCTTTCATCCAGGTCCCTTCTGTTGCCCTTTACACCAAGTGCCTCCAATGATTAGAAACGAGTTTCTAGGAACTTTAGAAATTTGTCTAGCGACTGTAGTTCCTTTGGGTTGGTCAAGGTTTGCTCGTATAGCTTGTGAGTTGACTTATCTATCGTAAGTATGTGAAAAAGTATTGATCATTTAGCAATATCTATTCCAAGGTTGGTAAGGCCATGCATACATTATTGTGTTGTATCATGAAGGTCTTTTAATGCCGCAGCGGATGCTGCCTCTGACGACCGAGACGATTGACACAAGAGTCGGTTGAGTAGAGCAGATACTTGTAGTCTAGGATTGTTGTATCTTTCTTGGAGCAACTTCCAAGCTGACAGGTAATTGTCCTCCGACAGAGCCACATGTCTTATGACCCGTTCTGCTTCTCCTGTAATGTTTGTTTTAAGGTAGAACAATTTTTCACAGTTCGATATTTGTTGGTTGTCTAAACAAATCATGAAATTGGGACCATTTTAAGTAATTCCCATCAAACTTCGGTATCATATTTTTGGAAGGTTCATTTTTGAATTAGTTACAACTGGTTGCTGGAGTGGCAGGCTGACTTCAAGCTGTTGCGCTAATGAAATAAGGACTTCATGCACCTCTTCTTCCAGATTTATGAATCTGCTAAGGTTGTATCCAATATTTTCTGGATCTTCCGTTGATTCCCAAATCGAATTGTGAATATTTTCGATTTGCATCCAATATCTTTGGATTGTTTTTTCTTGGAGGTCATAAAATTGTTTTGACTTCCCAGTGAGTTTTGCGTTAGTTAACGCCTTTCGCAATGAAGAAATTATTGCTTCTTGCTTGCGGATGAGCCTCTGCATATCTTTACTCTGGATTGATTGCAAAATGGCATGGCCTTGTAATTTGGTACAGTCGCCACCTGTATTGGCTTCGTCCTCTCGTGGTGGAAGTTTGGCGGTGTCGACTTTACTCAATTTTTCCAAATCTTTGATTTTTGTAGAGAATTCTTCTCTATACGAACTATACACCCTTTGCACTGAATCATAGTTAATGTTGACATGGTATGCATGTGACAACTCGGTCGGATGCTCAACTTGAATGGTTGCGTCCATGGATACAAACTTTTCCCACAGTTCATCCAGTTTGGCCGTCAGCTTTTGGAAGTACGGGAGTGGTTATAAGGCGCTGAATATTATCTCCGGTCTCCTTTTGTTGTGCGGCCTTCTTCTCCATGGTTGATGTGATCGTTGTACGATGCTGATGTATTCCCTTGAATGTATGTTTAGAAATATACCAGTGTCTAAGCCCTGGTAACGCTTAATTTACGATGAAATTTGCCCCTTACCTCTGGTGGGGGGAAGCAACTATCACGCCGGGGTCACCAAATGTAAACGATTGTTCTATCGTTATGTTGACCAGATCACAGTTCTTGTACTATGACTGGTATACTGTATAAGTAATAAATTCGTTAGAATTCAATTTATTCGTAATCAATTCAATTTATTGTTTATATTGAGACTCTTAAAAGACTGACAAAAGCTTAAGACTAACTTAGTATGCTAACCTACCATCTGCAATAATGCTTTGGATATCTTGCAGCTTGTGCGAGATATATCGCATTTTATATTTCCCACCGTCGGTTGTTGGCACTAGGCTGCTTTGGATATCTAGCGGCTTGTGCTAGATATTGCATTTCGCTCTTCCCGTCGTCGGTTGCTGACACTAAACTACTTCGTTTATAGAACCAGCCGTGTCAGCATGATTTGTTGTTGACGATTGACGACGACGACGATGTGCGGCCTGGCGGATTTAATGGATTATGTGTTAACTACTCCCCCACTAAGATGAAGGCCGTCCTCGGGCTTCTTGAGACCTTTGATGACCTCTTGAAGATCGACGTTTTGGCGCTGTTTCTTCTTTGCTTTAGCTTAATGATGGTATAACAAACTATAATGAGTGCAAGTGTCGCGCAGCAAGCTATAAATGGATGGGTCGTCAATTTTGTCTCCATCCCACCAATGTAACGTAAATTGTCCATGTTCATTCTATGAAGAAATGGTAGGCTCAATATTTCTTTATGACCGGTGATATTGAGAAGCGTAGATGTTGCACAACCGGGTTGCTTTTCTGGACGTTATTTCGATTGATAAATTTGGATCCATTAATCCACACAGCATCCTCAAAAGTCAGCAAATACGTCCCGTTAATGTCCGTCTCAAAATCATTCGCCTCCCTTATTCTAGCATTTGTTGTTTATTATAACAATGCTATCATCAATAACCAACACGGATTCCCGATGGTCTGGTTGTGTGTTGCAATGAGCCATGCCTCCAGAGTGTAATTCTTGAGCGCATGTCTTGTTCGGTAGTTCCTTGCAAAACGTTAATGTTGTTGCTACATTGCAGTCCTCAACAGCCAGCACTTGTCTTCCACATTCCGTTACCACATCATCTCCATTGAAGAATAAAATGTTGCCATTATGAGCAACAGGGTAGATTATTACTTTCTTACAAACTAACTTAGGTCTAGGATAATTAATTATAAAATGTAACGTATAATCATTTTGCAACACCTTAACGTTTGACACCTCCATAAGCTCTGTAACACTTACATTAAAAAAATTGGTTGTTTATGATGACTGTTAAGTCATCATCATCTAGAATTACTGGGTTTATGACCCTGAGCTTTTCAAGTGTTATAGAGAACATTAAAATTTGAATTTCTGAAATGAGCATTCTATTTCTTGCTAACAAGATTTCATAAACAAGGACACTGTCTATTTCTGATTTTTTTCGAATAAGCCAAAATATTATTTACGGTGTCCGTTAATCTATTAATTTGTTCCTGAGATTTTGTGTTTATTACAGCTTGTCTAATGTTGGAATCAATCAATTGGGCTTGATTGAATTTAATTTTCTCAAAGTAGTCGAAGTCAGGGGTGCCGGCTATAATTTTCAAACCTGTGCCTAAGAAATTTAAACTCCTTGTGTTTCTATGGTGGATGCTTATACTCATCAGGAGTGTTTCTAAGTGCTTAATATCTATTTCCAAAGTTCTTCTTATATGAGACTGCGGAGGGAACAGCTCAGTAAGTTTTAAGATTCCTTTATTATTTGCTTAAATGCAGTCAAATTTGTAGTGTGGCGTAAGTATCCGTTAACCTCCCCAGATAATGACATCCCCGTCTACTATTTGGATATAGTTAGAACTGGTGTGTCCGTTAATTTAGCCACGACTGTTGTCATCATGAATAATAGAAGAATCCTGAAATATTAATTGCACAAATATAAAATTATTATAAGGTTCTATTTTAGATTGTCCTTATGGACCACCCTCCCTTTAATTAAAACCGTTGTCCCTAAATCGGCTTCCACCTTTTCTTCGACGGATAATGGAGTTAACTTATTACCTAATCGTCTATTTGTTTTTATTAATACCTTTTCTCCTACGCTAAAATTCCTGTTCTGCCTTGTTTCATTTTCTCTTTGCAACAGTAATTCTTGGGCCTTTTGAACTTTATTTTTAATTTTTTCTCTAAAATCTGTCGGCCAAGAGTGTATTATATCAATTGGTCTTTGGTTCGTAACAGAATGGACGGTCTTATTGTATTCTATTGTTGCTAATAGTATTAATTCGACCGTATCTTCGACTTTTCGGTCAAGTTTTAGGCATCTAGCAATTTCTAATAGAGTGCTGTGAAACCTTTCTATTTGACCGTTGGATGTACTGTGTAACGGTGGAGCGTTAACTATGCCAACATTAAAATAGTTAAGCAACATCGACCTAATTGTCTCAGATTTTAAAGAAGCCTCATTGTCGCAAAAGATTTGTTTCGTATTTGGGAAGAAGATTCATTACCTCCAAGATAGGAACTTTTACATCTATTATTGTGCGTGATGGTATTATTCCGGGTTTCGGTCTAACCTGCGTTCCAATGCACGAAATCGATTTAGAGCAATGTCACTAGATGATCCTTGTTTATTTGAGTCATCAGCAAAGGGTTGACTGACAACGTATCTTCCAGTTGCGCCTCTTGACGTTGATTGGTTAAAATTTTCTACACATTTTTTCTTCTGCAATTGTGCGACTTGATGTCGAACACAAAAGCTCTTCGGTTTGCCAAAATTTGCTTATAGTCTGCTCGAGGCATGCTTCCTCAGTAGTGATTCCACAAATTGTATTTGTTGAGAAACCTTCGTTCACCTTTCCGGTTACTTCCACCCTAGCTGCGTATTTTGCAGTAGTGGTAACTCGGTGCCTAATTTAATCTGGCCAATGCAAAGTAACCGATGGTAAAATTCGGCTCCGATAAGCAGATCAATGTTATTTCTTTTATTGAACTGCGGGTCAGCTAGTATGACATTCCTTGGAATTTTCCACGCAGATGTCAATTGTTTGTGTTGGCTGAGGAGATACAATCTGAGGTAATACGACTGCTTCAAGCCTGGTGGTGAAATTGGTAGTAGTCGACTTTAAACATATGTTGGCTCTTCGATTTGAATCCTTTTTGGAATTTCCTATACCTTGTATGATCATGGGCCGAGAAGATAAGGGTATATTTAGATTACGAGTCATTCTTTCTGTGACGATGTTGATTTGTGAACCGGAATCCAAAATAGCGCGACAGTTGATCGGTGAGCCATTTTGATCCATCAAATTTATGACAACGGTGCTGAGGAATACGTAACCTCTTTCTTGTTCGAGCTTAACGCTGCTAGTGTTGCCTTATTAATTTCGGATGTAGTGGATAGTTCTGGATCTGGTAGTGCCATGCCTTTAGTAACAGGATTCGAAACTGATGCACTTGATTTTGGTTGATTAAATTTAGACAAGTGCACTAATGAATTGTGTTTCTTTCATCCAGGTCCCTTCTGTTGCCCTTTACACCAAGTGCCTCCAATGATTAGAAACGAGTTTCTAGGAACTTTAGAAATTTGTCTAGCGACTGTAGTTCCTTTGGGTTGGTCAAGGTTTGCTCGTATAGCTTGTGAGTTGACTTATCTAGCTTCTTCGTAAGTATGTGAAAAAGTATTGATCATTTAGCAATATCTATTCCAAGGTTGGTAAGGCCATGCATACATTATTGTGTTGTATCATGAAGGTCTTTTAATGCCGCAGCGGATGCTGCCTCTGACGACCGAGACGATTGACACAAGAGTCGGTTGAGTAGAGCAGATACTTGTAGTCTAGGATTGTTGTATCTTTCTTGGAGCAACTTCCAAGCTGACAGGTAATTGTCCTCCGACAGAGCCACATGTCTTATGACCCGTTCTGCTTCTCCTGTAATGTTTGTTTTAAGGTAGAACAATTTTTCACAGTTCGATATTTGTTGGTTGTCTAAACAAATCATGAAATTGGGACCATTTTAAGTAATTCCCATCAAACTTCGGTATCATATTTTTGGAAGGTTCATTTTTGAATTAGTTACAACTGGTTGCTGGAGTGGCAGGCTGACTTCAAGCTGTTGCGCTAATGAAATAAGGACTTCATGCACCTCTTCTTCCAGATTTATGAATCTGCTAAGGTTGTATCCAATATTTTCTGGATCTTCCGTTGATTCCCAAATCGAATTGTGAATATTTTCGATTTGCATCCAATATCTTTGGATTGTTTTTTCTTGGAGGTCATAAAATTGTTTTGACTTCCCAGTGAGTTTTGCGTTAGTTAACGCCTTTCGCAATGAAGAAATTATTGCTTCTTGCTTGCGGATGAGCCTCTGCATATCTTTACTCTGGATTGATTGTAAAATTGCATGGCCTTGTAATTTGGTACAATCGCCACCTGTATTGGCTTCTTCCTCTCGTGGTGGAAGTTTGGCGGTGTCGACTTTACTCAATTTTTCCAAATCTTTGATTTTTGTAGAGAATTCTTCTCTATACGAACTATACACCCTTTGCACTGAATCATAGTTAATGTTGACATGGTATGCATGTGACAACTCGGTCGGATGCTCAACTTGAATGGTTGCGTCCATGGATACAAACTTTTCCCACAGTTCATCCAGTTTGGCCGTCAGCTTTTGGAAGTACGGGAGTGGTTATAAGGCGCTGAATATTATCTCCGGTCTCCTTTTGTTGTGCGGCCTTCTTCTCCATGGTTGATGTGATCGTTGTACGATGCTGATGTATTCCCTTGAATGTATGTTTAGAAATATACCAGTGTCTAAGCCCTGGTAACGCTTAATTTACGATGAAATTTGCCCCTTACCTCTGGTGGGGGGAAGCAACTATCACGCCGGGGTCACCAAATGTAAACGATTGTTCTATCGTTATGTTGACCAGATCACAGTTCTTGTACTATGACTGGTATACTGTATAAGTAATAAATTCGTTAGAATTCAATTTATTCGTAATCAATTCAATTTATTGTTTATATTGAGACTCTTAAAAGACTGACAAAAGCTTAAGACTAACTTAGTATGCTAACCTACCATCTGCAATAATGCTTTGGATATCTTGCAGCTTGTGCGAGATATATCGCATTTTATATTTCCCACCGTCGGTTGTTGGCACTAGGCTGCTGAAATGCTTTGGATATCTAGCGGCTTGTGCTAGATATTGCATTTCGCTCTTCCCGTCGTCGGTTGCTGACACTAAACTACTTCGTTTATAGAACCAGCCGTGTCAGCATGATTTGTTGTTGACGATTGACGACGACGACGATGTGCGGCCTGGCGGATTTAATGGATTATGTGTTAACTACTCCCCCACTAAGATGAAGGCCGTCCTCGGGCTTCTTGAGACCTTTGATGACCTCTTGAAGATCGACGTTTTGGCGCTGTTTCTTCTTTGCTTTAGCTTAATGATGGTATAACAAACTATAATGAGTGCAAGTGTCGCGCAGCAAGCTATAAATGGATGGGTCGTCAATTTTGTCTCCATCTCACCAATGTAACGTAAATTGTCCATGTTCATTCTATGAAGAAATGGTAGGCTCAATATTTCTTTATGACCGGTGATATTGAGAAGCGTAGATGTTGCACAACCGGGTTGCTTTTCTGAACGTTATTTCGATTGATAAATTTGGATCCATTAATCCACACAGCATCCTCAAAAGTCAGCAAATACGTCCCGTTAATGTCCGTCTTAAAATCATTCGCCTCCCTTATTCTAGCATTTGTTGTTTATTATAACAATGCTATCATCAATAACCAACACGGATTCCCGATGGTCTGGTTGTGTGTTGCAATGAGCCATGCCTCCAGAGTGTAATTCTTGAGCGCATGTCTTGTTCGGTAGTTCCTTGCAAAACGTTAATGTTGTTGCTACATTGCAGTCCTCAACAGCCAGCACTTGTCTTCCACATTCCGTTACCACATCATCTCCATTGAAGAATAAAATGTTGCCATTATGAGCAACAGGGTAGATTATTACTTTCTTACAAACTAACTTAGGTCTAGGATAATTAATTATAAAATGTAACGTATAATCATTTTGCAACACCTTAACGTTTGACACCTCCATAAGCTCTGTAACACTTACATTAAAAAAATTGGTTGTTTATGATGACTGTTAAGTCATCATCATCTAGAATTACTGGGTTTATGACCCTGAGCTTTTCAAGTGTTATAGAGAACATTAAAATTTGAATTTCTGAAATGAGCATTCTATTTCTTGCTAACAAGATTTCATAAACAAGGACACTGTCTATTTCTGATTTTTTTCGAATAAGCCAAAATATTATTTACGGTGTCCGTTAATCTATTAATTTGTTCCTGAGATTTTGTGTTTATTACAGCTTGTCTAATGTTGGAATCAATCAATTGGGCTTGATTGAATTTAATTTTCTCAAAGTAGTCGAAGTCAGGGGTGCCGGCTATAATTTTCAAACCTGTGCCTAAGAAATTTAAACTCCTTGTGTTTCTATGGTGGATGCTTATACTCATCAGGAGTGTTTCTAAGTGCTTAATATCTATTTCCAAAGTTCTTCTTATATGAGACTGCGGAGGGAACAGCTCAGTAAGTTTTAAGATTCCTTTATTATTTGCTTAAATGCAGTCAAATTTGTAGTGTGGCGTAAGTATCCGTTAACCTCCCCAGATAATGACATCCCCGTCTACTATTTGGATATAGTTAGAACTGGTGTGTCCGTTAATTTAGCCACGACTGTTGTCATCATGAATAATAGAAGAATCCTGAAATATTAATTGCACAAATATAAAATTATTATAAGGTTCTATTTTAGATTGTCCTTATGGACCACCCTCCCTTTAATTAAAACCGTTGTCCCTAAATCGGCTTCCACCTTTTCTTCGACGGATAATGGAGTTAACTTATTACCTAATCGTCTATTTGTTTTTATTAATACCTTTTCTCCTACGCTAAAATTCCTGTTCTGCCTTGTTTCATTTTCTCTTTGCAACAGTAATTCTTGGGCCTTTTGAACTTTATTTTTAATTTTTTCTCTAAAATCTGTCGGCCAAGAGTGTATTATATCAATTGGTCTTTGGTTCGTAACAGAATGGACGGTCTTATTGTATTCTATTGTTGCTAATAGTATTAATTCGACCGTATCTTCGACTTTTCGGTCAAGTTTTAGGCATCTAGCAATTTCTAATAGAGTGCTGTGAAACCTTTCTATTTGACCGTTGGATGTACTGTGTAACGGTGGAGCGTTAACTATGCCAACATTAAAATAGTTAAGCAACATCGACCTAATTGTCTCAGATTTTAAAGAAGCCTCATTGTCGCAAAAGATTTGTTTCGTATTTGGGAAGAAGATTCATTACCTCCAAGATAGGAACTTTTACATCTATTATTGTGCGTGATGGTATTATTCCGGGTTTCGGTCTAACCTGCGTTCCAATGCACGAAATCGATTTAGAGCAATGTCACTAGATGATCCTTGTTTATTTGAGTCATCAGCAAAGGGTTGACTGACAACGTATCTTCCAGTTGCGCCTCTTGACGTTGATTGGTTAAAATTTTCTACACATTTTTTCTTCTGCAATTGTGCGACTTGATGTCGAACACAAAAGCTCTTCGGTTTGCCAAAATTTGCTTATAGTCTGCTCGAGGCATGCTTCCTCAGTAGTGATTCCACAAATTGTATTTGTTGAGAAACCTTCGTTCACCTTTCCGGTTACTTCCACCCTAGCTGCGTATTTTGCAGTAGTGGTAACTCGGTGCCTAATTTAATCTGGCCAATGCAAAGTAACCGATGGTAAAATTCGGCTCCGATAAGCAGATCAATGTTATTTCTTTTATTGAACTGCGGGTCAGCTAGTATGACATTCCTTGGAATTTTCCACGCAGATGTCAATTGTTTGTGTTGGCTGAGGAGATACAATCTGAGGTAATACGACTGCTTCAAGCCTGGTGGTGAAATTGGTAGTAGTCGACTTTAAACATATGTTGGCTCTTCGATTTGAATCCTTTTTGGAATTTCCTATACCTTGTATGATCATGGGCCGAGAAGATAAGGGTATATTTAGATTACGAGTCATTCTTTCTGTGACGATGTTGATTTGTGAACCGGAATCCAAAATAGCGCGACAGTTGATCGGTGAGCCATTTTGATCCATCAAATTTATGACAACGGTGCTGAGGAATACGTAACCTCTTTCTTGTTCGAGCTTAACGCTGCTAGTGTTGCCTTATTAATTTCGGATGTAGTGGATAGTTCTGGATCTGGTAGTGCCATGCCTTTAGTAACAGGATTCGAAACTGATGCACTTGATTTTGGTTGATTAAATTTAGACAAGTGCACTAATGAATTGTGTTTCTTTCATCCAGGTCCCTTCTGTTGCCCTTTACACCAAGTGCCTCCAATGATTAGAAACGAGTTTCTAGGAACTTTAGAAATTTGTCTAGCGACTGTAGTTCCTTTGGGTTGGTCAAGGTTTGCTCGTATAGCTTGTGAGTTGACTTATCTAGCTTCTTCGTAAGTATGTGAAAAAGTATTGATCATTTAGCAATATCTATTCCAAGGTTGGTAAGGCCATGCATACATTATTGTGTTGTATCATGAAGGTCTTTTAATGCCGCAGCGGATGCTGCCTCTGACGACCGAGACGATTGACACAAGAGTCGGTTGAGTAGAGCAGATACTTGTAGTCTAGGATTGTTGTATCTTTCTTGGAGCAACTTCCAAGCTGACAGGTAATTGTCCTCCGACAGAGCCACATGTCTTATGACCCGTTCTGCTTCTCCTGTAATGTTTGTTTTAAGGTAGAACAATTTTTCACAGTTCGATATTTGTTGGTTGTCTAAACAAATCATGAAATTGGAACCATTTTAAGTAATTCCCATCAAACTTCGGTATCATATTTTTGGAAGGTTCATTTTTGAATTAGTTACAACTGGTTGCTGGAGTGGCAGGCTGACTTCAAGCTGTTGCGCTAATGAAATAAGGACTTCATGCACCTCTTCTTCCAGATTTATGAATCTGCTAAGGTTGTATCCAATATTTTCTGGATCTTCCGTTGATTCCCAAATCGAATTGTGAATATTTTCGATTTGCATCCAATATCTTTGGATTGTTTTTTCTTGGAGGTCATAAAATTGTTTTGACTTCCCAGTGAGTTTTGCGTTAGTTAACGCCTTTCGCAATGAAGAAATTATTGCTTCTTGCTTGCGGATGAGCCTCTGCATATCTTTACTCTGGATTGATTGTAAAATTGCATGGCCTTGTAATTTGGTACAATCGCCACCTGTATTGGCTTCTTCCTCTCGTGGTGGAAGTTTGGCGGTGTCGACTTTACTCAATTTTTCCAAATCTTTGATTTTTGTAGAGAATTCTTCTCTATACGAACTATACACCCTTTGCACTGAATCATAGTTAATGTTGACATGGTATGCATGTGACAACTCGGTCGGATGCTCAACTTGAATGGTTGCGTCCATGGATACAAACTTTTCCCACAGTTCATCCAGTTTGGCCGTCAGCTTTTGGAAGTACGGGAGTGGTTATAAGGCGCTGAATATTATCTCCGGTCTCCTTTTGTTGTGCGGCCTTCTTCTCCATGGTTGATGTGATCGTTGTACGATGCTGATGTATTCCCTTGAATGTATGTTTAGAAATATACCAGTGTCTAAGCCCTGGTAACGCTTAATTTACGATGAAATTTGCCCCTTACCTCTGGTGGGGGGAAGCAACTATCACGCCGGGGTCACCAAATGTAAACGATTGTTCTATCGTTATGTTGACCAGATCACAGTTCTTGTACTATGACTGGTATACTGTATAAGTAATAAATTCGTTAGAATTCAATTTATTCGTAATCAATTCAATTTATTGTTTATATTGAGACTCTTAAAAGACTGACAAAAGCTTAAGACTAACTTAGTATGCTAACCTACCATCTGCAATAATGCTTTGGATATCTTGCAGCTTGTGCGAGATATATCGCATTTTATATTTCCCACCGTCGGTTGTTGGCACTAGGCTGCTGAAATGCTTTGGATATCTAGCGGCTTGTGCTAGATATTGCATTTCGCTCTTCCCGTCGTCGGTTGCTGACACTAAACTACTTCGTTTATAGAACCAGCCGTGTCAGCATGATTTGTTGTTGACGATTGACGACGACGACGATGTGCGGCCTGGCGGATTTAATGGATTATGTGTTAACTACTCCCCCACTAAGATGAAGGCCGTCCTCGGGCTTCTTGAGACCTTTGATGACCTCTTGAAGATCGACGTTTTGGCGCTGTTTCTTCTTTGCTTTAGCTTAATGATGGTATAACAAACTATAATGAGTGCAAGTGTCGCGCAGCAAGCTATAAATGGATGGGTCGTCAATTTTGTCTCCATCTCACCAATGTAACGTAAATTGTCCATGTTCATTCTATGAAGAAATGGTAGGCTCAATATTTCTTTATGACCGGTGATATTGAGAAGCGTAGATGTTGCACAACCGGGTTGCTTTTCTGAACGTTATTTCGATTGATAAATTTGGATCCATTAATCCACACAGCATCCTCAAAAGTCAGCAAATACGTCCCGTTAATGTCCGTCTTAAAATCATTCGCCTCCCTTATTCTAGCATTTGTTGTTTATTATAACAATGCTATCATCAATAACCAACACGGATTCCCGATGGTCTGGTTGTGTGTTGCAATGAGCCATGCCTCCAGAGTGTAATTCTTGAGCGCATGTCTTGTTCGGTAGTTCCTTGCAAAACGTTAATGTTGTTGCTACATTGCAGTCCTCAACAGCCAGCACTTGTCTTCCACATTCCGTTACCACATCATCTCCATTGAAGAATAAAATGTTGCCATTATGAGCAACAGGGTAGATTATTACTTTCTTACAAACTAACTTAGGTCTAGGATAATTAATTATAAAATGTAACGTATAATCATTTTGCAACACCTTAACGTTTGACACCTCCATAAGCTCTGTAACACTTACATTAAAAAAATTGGTTGTTTATGATGACTGTTAAGTCATCATCATCTAGAATTACTGGGTTTATGACCCTGAGCTTTTCAAGTGTTATAGAGAACATTAAAATTTGAATTTCTGAAATGAGCATTCTATTTCTTGCTAACAAGATTTCATAAACAAGGACACTGTCTATTTCTGATTTTTTTCGAATAAGCCAAAATATTATTTACGGTGTCCGTTAATCTATTAATTTGTTCCTGAGATTTTGTGTTTATTACAGCTTGTCTAATGTTGGAATCAATCAATTGGGCTTGATTGAATTTAATTTTCTCAAAGTAGTCGAAGTCAGGGGTGCCGGCTATAATTTTCAAACCTGTGCCTAAGAAATTTAAACTCCTTGTGTTTCTATGGTGGATGCTTATACTCATCAGGAGTGTTTCTAAGTGCTTAATATCTATTTCCAAAGTTCTTCTTATATGAGACTGCGAAGGGAACAGCTCAGTAAGTTTTAAGATTCTTTTATTATTTGCTTAAATGCAGTCAAATTTGTAGTGTGGCGTAAGTATCCGTTAACCTCCCCAGATAATGACATCCCCGTCTACTATTTGGATATAGTTAGAACTGGTGTGTCCGTTAATTTAGCCACGACTGTTGTCATCATGAATAATAGAAGAATCCTGAAATATTAATTGCACAAATATAAAATTATTATAAGGTTCTATTTTAGATTGTCCTTATGGACCACCCTCCCTTTAATTAAAACCGTTGTCCCTAAATCGGCTTCCACCTTTTCTTCGACGGATAATGGAGTTAACTTATTACCTAATCGTCTATTTGTTTTTATTAATACCTTTTCTCCTACGCTAAAATTCCTGTTCTGCCTTGTTTCATTTTCTCTTTGCAACAGTAATTCTTGGGCCTTTTGAACTTTATTTTTAATTTTTTCTCTAAAATCTGTCGGCCAAGAGTGTATTATATCAATTGGTCTTTGGTTCGTAACAGAATGGACGGTCTTATTGTATTCTATTGTTGCTAATAGTATTAATTCGACCGTATCTTCGACTTTTCGGTCAAGTTTTAGGCATCTAGCAATTTCTAATAGAGTGCTGTGAAACCTTTCTATTTGACCGTTGGATGTACTGTGTAACGGTGGAGCGTTAACTATGCCAACATTAAAATAGTTAAGCAACATCGACCTAATTGTCTCAGATTTTAAAGAAGCCTCATTGTCGCAAAAGATTTGTTTCGTATTTGGGAAGAAGATTCATTACCTCCAAGATAGGAACTTTTACATCTATTATTGTGCGTGATGGTATTATTCCGGGTTTCGGTCTAACCTGCGTTCCAATGCACGAAATCGATTTAGAGCAATGTCACTAGATGATCCTTGTTTATTTGAGTCATCAGCAAAGGGTTGACTGACAACGTATCTTCCAGTTGCGCCTCTTGACGTTGATTGGTTAAAATTTTCTACACATTTTTTCTTCTGCAATTGTGCGACTTGATGTCGAACACAAAAGCTCTTCGGTTTGCCAAAATTTGCTTATAGTCTGCTCGAGGCATGCTTCCTCAGTAGTGATTCCACAAATTGTATTTGTTGAGAAACCTTCGTTCACCTTTCCGGTTACTTCCACCCTAGCTGCGTATTTTGCAGTAGTGGTAACTCGGTGCCTAATTTAATCTGGCCAATGCAAAGTAACCGATGGTAAAATTCGGCTCCGATAAGCAGATCAATGTTATTTCTTTTATTGAACTGCGGGTCAGCTAGTATGACATTCCTTGGAATTTTCCACGCAGATGTCAATTGTTTGTGTTGGCTGAGGAGATACAATCTGAGGTAATACGACTGCTTCAAGCCTGGTGGTGAAATTGGTAGTAGTCGACTTTAAACATATGTTGGCTCTTCGATTTGAATCCTTTTTGGAATTTCCTATACCTTGTATGATCATGGGCCGAGAAGATAAGGGTATATTTAGATTACGAGTCATTCTTTCTGTGACGATGTTGATTTGTGAACCGGAATCCAAAATAGCGCGACAGTTGATCGGTGAGCCATTTTGATCCATCAAATTTATGACAACGGTGCTGAGGAATACGTAACCTCTTTCTTGTTCGAGCTTAACGCTGCTAGTGTTGCCTTATTAATTTCGGATGTAGTGGATAGTTCTGGATCTGGTAGTGCCATGCCTTTAGTAACAGGATTCGAAACTGATGCACTTGATTTTGGTTGATTAAATTTAGACAAGTGCACTAATGAATTGTGTTTCTTTCATCCAGGTCCCTTCTGTTGCCCTTTACACCAAGTGCCTCCAATGATTAGAAACGAGTTTCTAGGAACTTTAGAAATTTGTCTAGCGACTGTAGTTCCTTTGGGTTGGTCAAGGTTTGCTCGTATAGCTTGTGAGTTGACTTATCTAGCTTCTTCGTAAGTATGTGAAAAATTATTGATCATTTAGCAATATCTATTCCAAGGTTGGTAAGGCCATGCATACATTATTGTGTTGTATCATGAAGGTCTTTTAATGCCGCAGCGGATGCTGCCTCTGACGACCGAGACGATTGACACAAGAGTCGGTTGAGTAGAGCAGATACTTGTAGTCTAGGATTGTTGTATCTTTCTTGGAGCAACTTCCAAGCTGACAGGTAATTGTCCTCCGACAGAGCCACATGTCTTATGACCCGTTCTGCTTCTCCTGTAATGTTTGTTTTAAGGTAGAACAATTTTTCACAGTTCGATATTTGTTGGTTGTCTAAACAAATCATGAAATTGGGACCATTTTAAGTAATTCCCATCAAACTTCGGTATCATATTTTTGGAAGGTTCATTTTTGAATTAGTTACAACTGGTTGCTGGAGTGGCAGGCTGACTTCAAGCTGTTGCGCTAATGAAATAAGGACTTCATGCACCTCTTCTTCCAGATTTATGAATCTGCTAAGGTTGTATCCAATATTTTCTGGATCTTCCGTTGATTCCCAAATCGAATTGTGAATATTTTCGATTTGCATCCAATATCTTTGGATTGTTTTTTCTTGGAGGTCATAAAATTGTTTTGACTTCCCAGTGAGTTTTGCGTTAGTTAACGCCTTTCGCAATGAAGAAATTATTGCTTCTTGCTTGCGGATGAGCCTCTGCATATCTTTACTCTGGATTGATTGTAAAATTGCATGGCCTTGTAATTTGGTACAATCGCCACCTGTATTGGCTTCTTCCTCTCGTGGTGGAAGTTTGGCGGTGTCGACTTTACTCAATTTTTCCAAATCTTTGATTTTTGTAGAGAATTCTTCTCTATACGAACTATACACCCTTTGCACTGAATCATAGTTAATGTTGACATGGTATGCATGTGACAACTCGGTCGGATGCTCAACTTGAATGGTTGCGTCCATGGATAAAAACTTTTCCCACAGTTCATCCAGTTTGGCCGTCAGCTTTTGGAAGTACGGGAGTGGTTATAAGGCGCTGAATATTATCTCCGGTCTCCTTTTGTTGTGCGGCCTTCTTCTCCATGGTTGATGTGATCGTTGTACGATGCTGATGTATTCCCTTGAATGTATGTTTAGAAATATACCAGTGTCTAAGCCCTGGTAACGCTTAATTTACGATGAAATTTGCCCCTTACCTCTGGTGGGGGGAAGCAACTATCACGCCGGGGTCACCAAATGTAAACGATTGTTCTATCGTTATGTTGACCAGATCACAGTTCTTGTACTATGACTGGTATACTGTATAAGTAATAAATTCGTTAGAATTCAATTTATTCGTAATCAATTCAATTTATTGTTTATATTGAGACTCTTAAAAGACTGACAAAAGCTTAAGACTAACTTAGTATGCTAACCTACCATCTGCAATAATGCTTTGGATATCTTGCAGCTTGTGCGAGATATATCGCATTTTATATTTCCCAGTTGTTGGCACTAGGCTGCTGAAATGCTTTGGATATCTAGCGGCTTGTGCTAGATATTGCATTTCGCTCTTCCCGTCGTCGGTTGCTGACACTAAACTACTTCGTTTATAGAACCAGCCGTGTCAGCATGATTTGTTGTTGACGATTGACGACGACGACGATGTGCGGCCTGGCGGATTTAATGGATTATGTGTTAACTACTCCCCCACTAAGATGAAGGCCGTCCTCGGGCTTCTTGAGACCTTTGATGACCTCTTGAAGATCGACGTTTTGGCGCTGTTTCTTCTTTGCTTTAGCTTAATGATGGTATAACAAACTATAATGAGTGCAAGTGTCGCGCAGCAAGCTATAAATGGATGGGTCGTCAATTTTGTCTCCATCTCACCAATGTAACGTAAATTGTCCATGTTCATTCTATGAAGAAATGGTAGGCTCAATATTTCTTTATGACCGGTGATATTGAGAAGCGTAGATGTTGCACAACCGGGTTGCTTTTCTGGACGTTATTTCGATTGATAAATTTGGATCCATTAATCCACACAGCATCCTCAAAAGTCAGCAAATACGTCCCGTTAATGTCCGTCTCAAAATCATTCGCCTCCCTTATTCTAGCATTTGTTGTTTATTATAACAATGCTATCATCAATAACCAACACGGATTCCCGATGGTCTGGTTGTGTGTTGCAATGAGCCATGCCTCCAGAGTGTAATTCTTGAGCGCATGTCTTGTTCGGTAGTTCCTTGCAAAACGTTAATGTTGTTGCTACATTGCAGTCCTCAACAGCCAGCACTTGTCTTCCACATTCCGTTACCACATCATCTCCATTGAAGAATAAAATGTTGCCATTATGAGCAACAGGGTAGATTATTACTTTCTTACAAACTAACTTAGGTCTAGGATAATTAATTATAAAATGTAACGTATAATCATTTTGCAACACCTTAACGTTTGACACCTCCATAAGCTCTGTAACACTTACATTAAAAAAATTGGTTGTTTATGATGACTGTTAAGTCATCATCATCTAGAATTACTGGGTTTATGACCCTGAGCTTTTCAAGTGTTATAGAGAACATTAAAATTTGAATTTCTGAAATGAGCATTCTATTTCTTGCTAACAAGATTTCATAAACAAGGACACTGTCTATTTCTGATTTTTTTCGAATAAGCCAAAATATTATTTACGGTGTCCGTTAATCTATTAATTTGTTCCTGAGATTTTGTGTTTATTACAGCTTGTCTAATGTTGGAATCAATCAATTGGGCTTGATTGAATTTAATTTTCTCAAAGTAGTCGAAGTCAGGGGTGCCGGCTATAATTTTCAAACCTGTGCCTAAGAAATTTAAACTCCTTGTGTTTCTATGGTGGATGCTTATACTCATCAGGAGTGTTTCTAAGTGCTTAATATCTATTTCCAAAGTTCTTCTTATATGAGACTGCGGAGGGAACAGCTCAGTAAGTTTTAAGATTCCTTTATTATTTGCTTAAATGCAGTCAAATTTGTAGTGTGGCGTAAGTATCCGTTAACCTCCCCAGATAATGACATCCCCGTCTACTATTTGGATATAGTTAGAACTGGTGTGTCCGTTAATTTAGCCACGACTGTTGTCATCATGAATAATAGAAGAATCCTGAAATATTAATTGCACAAATATAAAATTATTATAAGGTTCTATTTTAGATTGTCCTTATGGACCACCCTCCCTTTAATTAAAACCGTTGTCCCTAAATCGGCTTCCACCTTTTCTTCGACGTATAATGGAGTTAACTTATTACCTAATCGTCTATTTGTTTTTATTAATACCTTTTCTCCTACGCTAAAATTCCTGTTCTGCCTTGTTTCATTTTCTCTTTGCAACAGTAATTCTTGGGCCTTTTGAACTTTATTTTTAATTTTTTCTCTAAAATCTGTCGGCCAAGAGTGTATTATATCAATTGGTCTTTGGTTCGTAACAGAATGGACGGTCTTATTGTATTCTATTGTTGCTAATAGTATTAATTCGACCGTATCTTCGACTTTTCGGTCAAGTTTTAGGCATCTAGCAATTTCTAATAGAGTGCTGTGAAACCTTTCTATTTGACCGTTGGATGTACTGTGTAACGGTGGAGCGTTAACTATGCCAACATTAAAATAGTTAAGCAACATCGACCTAATTGTCTCAGATTTTAAAGAAGCCTCATTGTCGCAAAAGATTTGTTTCGTATTTGGGAAGAAGATTCATTACCTCCAAGATAGGAACTTTTACATCTATTATTGTGCGTGATGGTATTATTCCGGGTTTCGGTCTAACCTGCGTTCCAATGCACGAAATCGATTTAGAGCAATGTCACTAGATGATCCTTGTTTATTTGAGTCATCAGCAAAGGGTTGACTGACAACGTATCTTCCAGTTGCGCCTCTTGACGTTGATTGGTTAAAATTTTCTACACATTTTTTCTTCTGCAATTGTGCGACTTGATGTCGAACACAAAAGCTCTTCGGTTTGCCAAAATTTGCTTATAGTCTGCTCGAGGCATGCTTCCTCAGTAGTGATTCCACAAATTGTATTTGTTGAGAAACCTTCGTTCACCTTTCCGGTTACTTCCACCCTAGCTGCGTATTTTGCAGTAGTGGTAACTCGGTGCCTAATTTAATCTGGCCAATGCAAAGTAACCGATGGTAAAATTCGGCTCCGATAAGCAGATCAATGTTATTTCTTTTATTGAACTGCGGGTCAGCTAGTATGACATTCCTTGGAATTTTCCACGCAGATGTCAATTGTTTGTGTTGGCTGAGGAGATACAATCTGAGGTAATACGACTGCTTCAAGCCTGGTGGTGAAATTGGTAGTAGTCGACTTTAAACATATGTTGGCTCTTCGATTTGAATCCTTTTTGGAATTTCCTATACCTTGTATGATCATGGGCCGAGAAGATAAGGGTATATTTAGATTACGAGTCATTCTTTCTGTGACGATGTTGATTTGTGAACCGGAATCCAAAATAGCGGGACAGTTGATCGGTGAGCCATTTTGATCCATCAAATTTATGACAACGGTGCTGAGGAATACGTAACCTCTTTCTTGTTCGAGCTTAACGCTGCTAGTGTTGCCTTATTAATTTCGGATGTAGTGGATAGTTCTGGATCTGGTAGTGCCATGCCTTTAGTAACAGGATTCGAAACTGATGCACTTGATTTTGGTTGATTAAATTTAGACAAGTGCACTAATGAATTGTGTTTCTTTCATCCAGGTCCCTTCTGTTGCCCTTTACACCAAGTGCCTCCAATGATTAGAAACGAGTTTCTAGGAACTTTAGAAATTTGTCTAGCGACTGTAGTTCCTTTGGGTTGGTCAAGGTTTGCTCGTATAGCTTGTGAGTTGACTTATCTAGCTTCTTCGTAAGTATGTGAAAAAGTATTGATCATTTAGCAATATCTATTCCAAGGTTGGTAAGGCCATGCATACATTATTGTGTTGTATCATGAAGGTCTTTTAATGCCGCAGCGGATGCTGCCTCTGACGACCGAGACGATTGACACAAGAGTCGGTTGAGTAGAGCAGATACTTGTAGTCTAGGATTGTTGTATCTTTCTTGGAGCAACTTCCAAGCTGACAGGTAATTGTCCTCCGACAGAGCCACATGTCTTATGACCCGTTCTGCTTCTCCTGTAATGTTTGTTTTAAGGTAGAACAATTTTTCACAGTTCGATATTTGTTGGTTGTCTAAACAAATCATGAAATTGGGACCATTTTAAGTAATTCCCATCAAACTTCGGTATCATATTTTTGGAAGGTTCATTTTTGAATTAGTTACAACTGGTTGCTGGAGTGGCAGGCTGACTTCAAGCTGTTGCGCTAATGAAATAAGGACTTCATGCACCTCTTCTTCCAGATTTATGAATCTGCTAAGGTTGTATCCAATATTTTCTGGATCTTCCGTTGATTCCCAAATCGAATTGTGAATATTTTCGATTTGCATCCAATATCTTTGGATTGTTTTTTCTTGGAGGTCATAAAATTGTTTTGACTTCCCAGTGAGTTTTGCGTTAGTTAACGCCTTTCGCAATGAAGAAATTATTGATTCTTGCTTGCGGATGAGCCTCTGCATATCTTTACTCTGGATTGATTGTAAAATGGCATGGCCTTGTAATTTGGTACAGTCGCCACCTGTATTGGCTTCTTCCTTTCGTGGTGGAAGTTTGGCGGTGTCGACTTTACTCAATTTTTCCAAATCTTTGATTTTTGTAGAGAATTCTTCTCTATACGAACTATACACCCTTTGCACTGAATCATAGTTAATGTTGACATGGTATGCATGTGACAACTCGGTCGGATGCTCAACTTGAATGGTTGCGTCCATGGATACAAACTTTTCCCACAGTTCATCCAGTTTGCCCGTCAGCTTTTGGAAGTACGGGAGTGGTTATAAGGCGCTGAATATTATCTCCGGTCTCCTTTTGTTGTGCGGCCTTCTTCTCCATGGTTGATGTGATCGTTGTACGATGCTGATGTATTCCCTTGAATGTATGTTTAGAAATATACCAGTGTCTAAGCCCTGGTAACGCTTAATTTATGATGAAATTTGCCCCTTACCTCTGGTGGGGGGAAGCAACTATCACGCCGGGGTCACCAAATGTAAACGATTGTTCTATCGTTATGTTGACCAGATCACAGTTCTTGTACTATGACTGGTATACTGTATAAGTAATAAATTCGTTAGAATTCAATTTATTCGTATCAATTCAATTTATTGTTTATATTGAGACTCTTAAAAGACTGACAAAAGCTTAAGACTAACTTAGTATGCTAACCTACCATCTGCAATAATGCTTTGGATATCTTGCAGCTTGTGCGAGATATATCGCATTTTATATTTCCCACCGTCGGTTGTTGGCACTAGGCTGCTGAAATGCTTTGGATATCTAGCGGCTTGTGCTAGATATTGCATTTCGCTCTTCCCGTCGTCGGTTGCTGACACTAAACTACTTCGTTTATAGAACCAGCCGTGTCAGCATGATTTGTTGTTGACGATTGACGACGACGACGATGTGCGGCCTGGCGGATTTAATGGATTATGTGTTAACTACTCCCCCACTAAGATGAAGGCCGTCCTCGGGCTTCTTGAGACCTTTGATGACCTCTTGAAGATCGACGTTTTGGCGCTGTTTCTTCTTTGCTTTAGCTTAATGATGGTATAACAAACTATAATGAGTGCAAGTGTCGCGCAGCAAGCTATAAATGGATGGGTCGTCAATTTTGTCTCCATCTCACCAATGTAACGTAAATTGTCCATGTTCATTCTATGAAGAAATGGTAGGCTCAATATTTCTTTATGACCGGTGATATTGAGAAGCGTAGATGTTGCACAACCGGGTTGCTTTTCTGGACGTTATTTCGATTGATAAATTTGGATCCATTAATCCACACAGCATCCTCAAAAGTCAGCAAATACGTCCCGTTAATGTCCGTCTCAAAATCATTCGCCTCCCTTATTCTAGCATTTGTTGTTTATTATAACAATGCTATCATCAATAACCAACACGGATTCCCGATGGTCTGGTTGTGTGTTGCAATGAGCCATGCCTCCAGAGTGTAATTCTTGAGCGCATGTCTTGTTCGGTAGTTCCTTGCCAAACGTTAATGTTGTTGCTACATTGCAGTCCTCAACAGCCAGCACTTGTCTTCCACATTCCGTTACCACATCATCTCCATTGAAGAATAAAATGTTGCCATTATGAGCAACAGGGTAGATTATTACTTTCTTACAAACTAACTTAGGTCTAGGATAATTAATTATAAAATGTAACGTATAATCATTTTGCAACACCTTAACGTTTGACACCTCCATAAGCTCTGTAACACTTACATTAAAAAAATTGGTTGTTTATGATGACTGTTAAGTCATCATCATCTAGAATTACTGGGTTTATGACCCTGAGCTTGTCAAGTGTTATAGAGAACATTAAAATTTGAATTTCTGAAATGAGCATTCTATTTCTTGCTAACAAGATTTCATAAACAAGGACACTGTCTATTTCTGATTTTTTCGAATAAGCCAAAATATTATTTACGGTGTCCGTTAATCTATTAATTTGTTCCTGAGATTTTGTGTTTATTACAGCTTGTCTAATGTTGGAATCAATCAATTGGGCTTGATTGAATTTAATTTTCTCAAAGTAGTCGAAGTCAGGGGTGCCGGCTATAATTTTCAAACCTGTGCCTAAGAAATTTAAACTCCTTGTGTTTCTATGGTGGATGCTTATACTCATCAGGAGTGTTTCTAAGTGCTTAATATCTATTTCCAAAGTTCTTCTTATATGAGACTGCGGAGGGAACAGCTCAGTAAGTTTTAAGATTCCTTTATTATTTGCTTAAATGCAGTCAAATTTGTAGTGTGGCGTAAGTATCCGTTAACCTCCCCAGATAATGACATCCCCGTCTACTATTTGGATATAGTTAGAACTGGTGTGTCCGTTAATTTAGCCACGACTGTTGTCATCATGAATAATAGAAGAATCCTGAAATATTAATTGCACAAATATAAAATTATTATAAGGTTCTATTTTAGATTGTCCTTATGGACCACCCTCCCTTTAATTAAAACCGTTGTCCCTAAATCGGCTTCCACCTTTTCTTCGACGTATAATGGAGTTAACTTATTACCTAATCGTCTATTTGTTTTTATTAATACCTTTTCTCCTACGCTAAAATTCCTGTTCTGCCTTGTTTCATTTTCTCTTTGCAACAGTAATTCTTGGGCCTTTTGAACTTTATTTTTAATTTTTTCTCTAAAATCTGTCGGCCAAGAGTGTATTATATCAATTGGTCTTTGGTTCGTAACAGAATGGACGGTCTTATTGTATTCTATTGTTGCTAATAGTATTAATTCGACCGTATCTTCGACTTTTCGGTCAAGTTTTAGGCATCTAGCAATTTCTAATAGAGTACTGTGAAACCTTTCTATTTGACCGTTGGATGTACTGTGTAACGGTGGAGCGTTAACTATGCCAACATTAAAATAGTTAAGCAACATCGACCTAATTGTCTCAGATTTTAAAGAAGCCTCATTGTCGCAAAAGATTTGTTTCGTATTTTGGAAGAAGATTCATTACCTCCAAGATAGGAACTTTTACATCTATTATTGTGCGTGATGGTATTGGCATCACAACCGTAAATTTGGAAAATTGTCAATGCAAGTTAAAAAAATATTTTTTATCCGTGGAGAATATGTCCACGTGAAGCATTTCTCCAGCGTATGAGAGGACTGGTGTCTCGCCAATCAATTGTTTTTTTTGGATGGTGATCGTACTTCGACTTTGAACATGTTTTACAGTTTGCAACAATCTCATTTGCCTGTTTTGTCATTTTGGGAAAGAAAAAGTCACATAGAATTTGTTTAACATTTTCTTGAGCTGCTCTATGTGCTCGGTGGTGTTCAGTAATTATAATTTCTTTTTGTTCATTTGGGTCGAATATATCTAGCACGAATTTATTAGTATGCCAAAACTTAGTTGATGGAAATAAATCAACTAAATTGTGCTGAATAAAAGCTAGAACAGTCAGTTCACAATGAAGTACATTGACGACATCTATTTTAATCACGTTTTTTAAAGTATTTATCAATGTATTCCTGTCTGAAAAATTAATGAAATGTCTAGATTTTCTACCAAATATTATAAATGTACGGATTGAAGCGATTGGGGCTTCCTCTATAATTATTTGATTTCTGAAGCAGTTTAATGGTTTATCTGTTGTTTCGATTACATAAGTCAAGGATAATTCGCTGTGAATTGTGGCGGCATCAGAAGAAACCTCATTCTCCAATGCATGAATATTTTGTCGCGAAAGTGCATCGGCGACATAATTCTCCTTTCCTGGCTTGTAAAATATTTGAGCATTATGCTCATCTACAAAAGCTTTCCAGCGCTTAATTTTCGCATTTGTGTTTTTATCTGAAACTGAAAATGAAAGAGGTTGATGGTCCGTAAAAATATTTAAAGTTTTCACTCCATAGAGGTAGTTACGAAGGTTTTTTAATGACCACACTATGGCCAACAGTTCTCTTTCATTTGTTGCAAATTGCATCTCTTTCTTGTTCTTGAAATCATCGTAATAGGCTTTCCGTTTTGTGATAAAACCGCTCCAATACCATGTGATGAAGCATCCGTCGTTAGATCGAAAGGCTTCCTGTAGTCTGGATATAACAATGTGACGTCTTCTGACGCCAAAACTTCTTTTAATTTATTAAACGCTTGGAGTTCTTTCTCTTTTAATTCTATTTTATTTTTTTGGATTGATTGGCACTTATTTTGCCATTCTCACCTTTTAATAAATTAGTAAGTGGTTTAGCAAATGATGCGAAATCTTTTATGAAACACCTATAATAACTGGCTAGACCTAGAAATGATCTTATTCCAAAGAGTGTAGAAGGTTGTGGGTAATTTTTAATCGCCTCCACTTTAGCAGGGCAAGTTTTTATACCATCCCTAGACACTTTAAAGCCTAGGTACTCTACATCCGTCTTAAAAAGGTTTGATTTTTCACGTGAAACCCTCATGTTCGCTTCATACAACTTTTTTTAAAACTGAATCAATATCTCTGACATGTTCGTTCTCAGTTTCTGAGAAAACAATTACGTCATCGACGTAAACGTAGCAATTTTTTCCAATTTGTTCACGAAGGACGTCGTCTATAGCCCTCTGGAAAATACTGGGCGCGTTTTTCAACCCAAAGGGAAGGCGACTAAATTCATATTTTCCGCCGTTAACGGAAAAAGCAGTTTTTTCCCGATCCCGTTCCGCTAGTTCAATTTGGTGGAACCCTGATTTTAAGTCTAGGGTTGTAAAACATCGTGCCTTGCCTAAATTTGACAAAATCGTTGCAATATTTGGGATAGGATGCTTATCGTCTATGGTTTTTTGGTTGAGCTTTCGAAAGTCCATTACCAAACGTTTCTTTCTATTGCCCAACTCATCTGTTCCTTTTTTATCAACTACCCAAATGGGATTATTGTAAGGTGACCTCGAAGGTCTAATAATGCCATTCTTCAGAAGATCCTTAATTTCATTATTTACAAAATCTGTCACACCCATAGGATATGGATAAAATTTTGAGAAAATGGGGTCTTCACTTACTGTACGAATTGTAGCAACGATGTTTGTGTTATACGGCAAAGATTCATTTGAGTCTGCAAATGTTTTTATTCTATTACGTAACATATTTTTAAAATCTGTGCCTACGGATGCTGGAACCTTAATGTCTTCTACTTTCGTAAAGTTCACATTTATGCATTTATGCAACAGATTACTTTCTAACTCTGAATTGAAACGAATTAAATTTTCTTTTAAGCAAATTGTGGCGTTAACCTGTGTTTACAGGTCAAGACCAATAATTCCGTCAAAAGTTAAAAGGTTGGGTAAAATAAAAAAGGTGCTATTTCTTCCAAAAATATTTATAAAACATTTGAGTTCAATATTGTTAAAACCATGAATTGATTTTACTAAAAAAGGTGTGTCTACTGACACTAAACCCTTTATCTCTCGTAATGGCCTGATGTAATTTTTCGAGGAACCTGTGTCAATTAAAAACTTTACTAACCTCCTTCCTACTGTTTTTTGAATAAACGGTATTATTCAAAATTCTCAGCTTCCACTTCATCTGCCTGTAACGCAGCTGTTGCTTCATAGTCACTCTCATTATTCCGTGGAGGATTTTCATGTAAATAATTTACTCTTTGGCGACGCTGTCCCGATTGTCTTTGGGAGCTACTTGGCCTTTTATTCCTTTGTTCTTGCCCCTGATCATAGGTATCGTTACTACTTTTTTGTTTATAGCTAGTAAATTGCCGTAAACGTGATGATGTCGGTTCAACATCCATTTTTTTCACGACTGCTGGGGACTTTAGAACTGATAAGTTCCAATTGTTTATCGTTTTCATAACCTTGCCTTTTGCTAAAATATGGATTTTTGCCCTGCCCATTAATTTGGCTGCTATAATTAAGGTTATAATTATTATTATTGTTTTGGTAACGGTTCGGCGATCGTTTAAACTCGGACCTTAGGAATTTTTCTTCAGAATTTTTCGCATAACTCGCCGCAAACAAATACCTTTCATTGTTTGTTTCAACTTCTTGAGCCAAAGCCAAAGCAGTAGGCATATGAGACGGACGGGCCAAAAACAGAATATCACTTAATGGGTTTTTTAACCCAGATATGAAAACCCTAAGGGCATCTCTGCTGTACTTTTCGTTAAAAGCAATGGCTAATTCACTGTTATAGGACATATTGGTTTTGTTTATAAGGAGGGTAAGCTTTTTTTCAATCTCGTCATAATATTCTACTACCATCGAACTTTTCAAAAACTTTATAAGCCGAGTGAACCGATTGACGCCAAGAGACATAAGTGCCTTGTTTGCCCTCAAATTCCGGGAGAGATTTAACTATGTCGAGACACTCTTCACACGTTCTACCTTCCACAATTTCAATTTCTTTAAAAATTTAAACTTTAGGTTTGTTTTGTGTTACTGTTAAATTTTTCACTGCATCACTTAACTTTTGTTCAAAATCTGCTCTTTGTGTTTGAAGGGCACCACTGACTGCGGATTCTATTAACAGTTTTAAATCTGTAGCATTAATTTTTTTTCTATTGTTTTTCCTTTTCCGAAGTAATTAAACTTTTCTAATAGTGTTTCGATATTTTCAGCTTCACTCATTAACCGTAAAGAATATTCATATGCAATCAATCAATTTCAATATAATTAAAAAAAGTCAATCAATAGAAGCACTCAAAGAGAGAGAAAAAAATAAAAAAAACAACACTTGCAAGCTTTACAAAATAAAAATATTCACAGTTTAGACAAATTCTTACATTTTTAGATAGAATAAAATAATTCTTAATGCTGGTGAATAATAATGATTTTTTGCAGTTGGTTGATTCCGGTTGATGTTTTTTAAGTTCTTCCAAGTTGGGCGCCAGTAATAAATTCGTTAGAATTCAATTTATTCGTAATCAATTGAATTTATTGTTTATAGTGAGTCTCTTAAAAGACTGACAAAAGCTTAAGACTAACTTAGCATGCTAACCTACCATCTGCAATAATGCTTTGGATATCTTGCAGCTTGTGCAAGATATCGCATTTCATTCTTCCCACCGTTGGTTGTTGGCACTAGGCTGCTGTTGTTGACGATTGACGACGACGACGATGTGCGGCCTGGCGGATTTAATGGATTTTGTGTTAACTTATATAGTGAAGCACTATAACACCTTGAGATGACTAAAACAGCTTTAAGCAGACTCACTTGAATAAAATAAAAAAGTCTTGGTTACTGTTTCGTTGCTATCTTAAACAATTTTATTTTCCTACCGATATTTATACTTAAAAATATACTTAGTCTACATTTATTTACAAAGGTGTGGTTGGTGTGACAAATAATGCCGAATTTACAAAACAGAGAATTTTAAAATAAATCAAAGTGTGCAAGGTGTTTTGTTACAATAATTATTAATTGAAAATTATATTAATGCTGAATGTGCAGAAGGCACTACAGTATGTGAAACACAGAAAAATATGAATGGCTTAGATTATGATATTACAGTATATGAAACAAAAACAAGACTCTAGGACTTAATTTGGATCCAAAACAAGACGAATTTAAATTCTATTTAAATTTATCGGCTGAAGATAAAATTACGAAACGAATTGCATTATCAAATCTTGCCCGAATATTCCATCCATTGGGTTGGCTTTCACCAGTCATAGTAGTTGCAAAGCTTTTTATGCAGAAATTATTCAAGAAATTTAATGGGATATTGAACTTGAAGAACGAATGGAATAGTTTCATAGAACACATATCCAGTCTCAATGAAATAAAAATTCCTCGATAGCTGCAATCATCTATTGGGACGAAAATTGAGCTACACGGCTTTGTTGACGTGTCCGAAAAAGCATACGCAGCGGTGGTCTATATGAAGATCAACTCATCAACTAAACTGATGAGTGGGAAGAGCAAGGTAAATCCAATAAAGAACAGAAAAACACTTCCGAAATTAGAACTCTGTGCGGCCCAACTATTAGCAAGACTTTTGCACAGAATTATAAAGGTCATAAATAGAGATTATGAAGTACATGCTTGGAGTGATTAAACAATAAATCTTTGTTGGATACGAAATAATAAATCCAAAGACAAATTTGTTCGAACCAGATTCGATGATATTAATGCACTTATTCCTAAAGCTAAATGGGGACATGTTGTCTCTAAGCAGAACCCAGCAGATGTAGCATCAAGAGGAATATATGCGAAGGATGGTGCTGGCGGTAGCATTAAATCTAATCTTGATCTTATTTCACGACCGAACATCAATTTTGATGGTGACTGATTAGTTGCTGAATGTGGAGTTATTCTATAATGTAACAAAAATGTTAGATTGAAATCTCTGGTTGAACTGATGCTTTGCAACGCACGTAATGATTTTTTTAATGTCTGGACATACCTTTCTGCCAGCCCGTTTGTGGCTGGGTGATATGGAGCTGATCTCTTGTGGATGATCATATTAAGCTTTAAAAATTCTTGAAATTTATGGCCGGTGAATTGGGTACCATTATCTGTTACCAGGACCTCCGGTATACCAAACGTAGCAAATATGGTTCTACAAATTTTAATAGTAGATTCTACCGTTATATTTAGAAGAAAATGAATTTCAGGCCAGCCTGAAAACGCATCCACAAGTATAAAATAGTAACCACCATGCATAGGTCCACAAAAATCTGCATGTACTCTAGCAAAAGGCATTTTAGCTGGTTCCCAGTGACAATATTCTTTTGGAGCATTGTTTTTATTTGCATTACATGTAAAGCAATTTTTACATAGGTTTTCTATGTCGACGTCCACCAACAAAAACTTCGGGCCAATTGTTTCATTTTCACCACACCGAAGTGTGTTGAATGAAGTTCATTTAAAACAATTGTTCGTAAAAAATGTGGAACCACAATTCTTGGTCCCCTCATCACACATCCGCGTTGGATTGAAAATTCATTTTGGTCAATGTTAAAACCTGTTTTCAGGTACGACAAGAGTGTACATAACTCTAAATCATTTTTTATTTCTCTTTGTATGGATTCGATTGTAATTGGTAACGTTTCTAGTTGCTGTATATCTACAATTTGTGGCTCATCATATTCGTATAAGGACTCGCTGTTCAATGGAAGTCGCGATAAAAAGTCTGCATTAGAATGTGATTCTGTATTTTTGTATTTTTTTTTATATAATTAACGCGCGCACAAGGGATTATGTGTTTCCCTTTTAATGTAGAACACACTGCGCGGGCATTACGAAGATAGGGAGGGGAGAGATAGGAGGTGCCGATTTACATTGGTTTTGAATGTTAGCAGATCAAAATGGCAAGGGAAAATTTCGCCGAGTAAACTATTCCAAATTCGTGTTGTTCGGCTAAAAAAAGAATCCCTATATTTCACGGTACGTCCGAAATTGGGCTCAAGGGTGAACTGATGAGCATTCCTTGCGAGACGAGTATTACATGAGAAACTTTTAAGGGGAGGAATTTAATGTCGTATTGATAAGACTGTAAGAATACAGCGTAATATTGCATTATAAGAAGTGATAAGATAAGTGATATGCATTCGATCATCACCCGATAGGGTGATTTCTTTTGGCGCACCCTGTACATATCTTTTTTGCTTGCTTACATACATACAAATAAATATGTAGTTCATAATCTTCTTATTTTTTTCTTCTGATTTTTGTATTATTTTTTTAGTCTACAATTAGTTTTTTTAAATATGCGCACTGTGCTCCCATCAAATAGTTTATGTCACTATTACATTTCTTTTACTTACTTACTTCAATACTTGGTTATTGAAATAAATTTACCTACTTGCAAATGTCTCTTTTCATAAATCGTTCCTTCGTCTATTTTTTATACCCAAACCAAAATAAAATGAACTTCTCCAAACCACTACCCCATTAGGTACTTGTATCCTTTTTAACTCGATCTTAAACTGTACATTATTGTCGGAATAATGGATAGTTCTATTAATATCAAATTTACAATGATTAAAATTTCCTTCTTTGCATTTAAAAATCAATTAAACATGAGACCTAGACGTTATTTTATTGCAGAGGAGCCCATAATGTACATAACCCATTAGTGGGCCGCCTTCCTAACCTTCCTCATTCCTCATATCTATATGGCATTACACTTTATGAGTGTTTAACCACTTTACTTTGCTCCTAATAAATTAAGCCCTGTCTCTTGATAATAAATACATAGTGTGCGAACCACATGTAAATTGTAACGCGTTAATCGCAGCAGGCTGCTGCTAACGCAATTCTCATCTTTTCGTCCTCTTCAAATCGGCAGCAACCCACCACTTGTGCGTTAAAACGATTTATTCATTCTAAAGAATTCTTACCACCCCTTGTAGCAATTGTTTGCGAAACGGGATCAAATAAATCATCTAAAAAATGAATAACAGATACCATAAAAGGCGAGCCTCCTCTGGGGGCTCTGGGAGCAGCCATAATGGACGTACATTCAAATATATTCAAAAATACAAGTAAAACACACAAGACAACAATATTTTTCATGGAAATCCAACTTAAAAAATATTATCAAAATGTCAACGACAAAACGAAGAAATTATGGAATCATCATATCCCTATCCCATCGTGTCGGGCTTACTGGTGCCGCGAATTCCGCTAGTTTACTTTTCAACGCAAATAAAAATAAAAAAACAAAACTTCCACTTGACAATTTGCACTTCCCTCCTTGCGTGCGTCAAACATTAGAACAATATTTCCAAAATTTGAAAAATATTACTTCAAAGTTTTTATTCGATTTTTTAGTGCTTTGTTTGTTCGAAAAAAGTATGTAAAATTGTTTTCAGCAGAATAATTTGAACGCCATTTTATTTTATTTTTTAAAATGTCATGTGTGATTTTTTTCCAAAAACGTAGAAACGGTTTTTAAATAATAAATAATTTTAATTATTTTTTTAGAAATAAAAAAAATAATTCAAGAATGCACAAAAATAACCTACATTTAAAAACAAAATTTAAAACAATCCACTTACACCGATTTTAAAATATTCATCTTGCAAAAAAAAATTTATTATTAAAAATAATAAGTAACATTTTTGTTTCCAAAATATTTTAATTTGAAATTACTTTCATACATCTTCCTGAATAGGTGGTATCAAATTTGATTGTAATCGGTTAGGTAGTATAAGGCAGTTCAGGATTAGTTAATATAAAACAAATTGAGACAACACTCAAACATGACAATATAATCACAGAGAAGCCTTAAAAGGTTAGTGGCAAAAAATATCTGTATGTCTGTCTGTGTATAACGATCTGATTATTTTTCTCGAAAATGGCTCCAAAGATTTTGATTAAAAATTTTGAGAGTATTTTAGTAGGTATTGGCTATTATCATATCAAAACAAATTTACCAGAAAGGTTCATATATTAATGGTACTTTTCATATAACGCTGTTTTTAATTTTCGACTTTCTCAGTAATGGATTTCTATCAATTATTTTTGTAAAGAGCTAGGTAGCTAGGTACTCATACCAACATTTTGAATAATTTTCTTAAACTCTAAAAAACTTTATACCCAAAATCTCAACACAATAGTTTTTGTTTCAAAATTAAAAAATATATATTTTGGAAAAATCCGACAGTTTACTAAAACTTGTTTTCATAAAATTTCACCTAAAAAGCGTTGTGTTATGATTTTAAGACTTTTTTATAAGTTGTGGCCCCGTTATTTTTCTACTTTAATGTTACTTGTTGATTAGACCCATAAGAGGTTGTGTCATTTTTACTTGCGATTGTAGGTACTATAATAATGCAAGTTATGCATTCGTGCAGATTAAAAAATTTGAGAGAAACTTATTTGAGTTACTGGCAAAATTCTGTCCGCCTGTCTGTCTGTACGTATATATTTTGGACTGTAGCCTAAACGGTTTAGCCAATCGTCTTCAAATTTGGAACACAAGGTTATTTTGACATTCTACAGAGCAGTTTTTTTTAATTTTTTTCGCTCAAAAATCAACGGCACCTGTCATATAATCGTTATGTAAAAGCTTATTTTTCCCGAAAACAGCTCCAAAAATGTTCATGAAAAAAAAATCAGTGTACTACTGTAGGTAGGCATTACAATTTGGTGAAAAAAAAATTTAATATGGTGGGCTAAAAACGGTACCTCTCATAGGAACGATTTTTTTTCTTCGACTTTCTCGAAAACTGGTGATCCGATTACTATCAAAATTAATATTCGAGAAGATGTAGGTAGCCTAAGTAATTTCGCATTAATTTTTTTTTTCGAAAACTTTTTTTTTTTAATTTTTTTTTTAATTTTTGTTTTTAAATGTATGTTATTATTGTGTTTAAGTTTGTATTCTTAAATTATTTTTTTATGTATTAAAAAAAGTTAAAAAAAACATTTTATTGAAAACGCTCCTACGATTTTGAAAAAAAAATCACCTTTTTTACATTTCTTAAAGAAAAGAAATGGCGTTTAACTTATTTCACTCAATACATTTTAACGAACTTTATTCAAACAATCAAAAGTCACAAAAATCCAATATATGCTTTGATTTTCACTTTGATTTTCTTAAATTGTATTCTACAATGTGACCGCACATATGAGCAAGTACGTGCAATCCAGTCGTGCAATTCAGTGGTGCAATTTATTTCATTGTGTAAATGATCCCTACCTAATGATATACAAAATTTTCCATTTTCAAAGACATTCAACTCCACTGTGCCAATGCCTTCTTCATTTCGCCACGCGTCTAATTCAATAGCTACAACGCAAGTGTCTGCGGCCATTGACACTTGTTTTCTAATTCAAACACATACCACGGAACAACTCACATTAAACACAAAAACAGCCAATTGACACTTTAATCCGAAAGAGTGTCACTCGTTTAATGTTTCGTATTCTTAAAGCGGGAGATAAATTGACGTTTTATTGTATAACTTCCTTCGCTCCACGTAAATGGTTTAATTACCTCAAAGATAAAACGTTTATCTGTTTGGGAAAGGGATTATGGTAGAATAGAACATTTAAAAGAAGACAATCGACCAACCACCACCCATCTTCTCTACAATTAGGGATCAATTGAAGGCTCTGTCACGACGGAAGAAATAGAAATCGGCCGTTAATGGAGTGTCATGGCCTTTTTTCAAAACTTGGCACATCCGTTAAAGTGGCTTAACCGCGCAGCAAAGTTACACCAAGCTCGAACAGCAACTCCTCTTCAATTTGTACTTGGTTAACACTGGCGTGGTGTGGCAACGGTGACGAAACCACTATAGTGTTGAGTGTGAGGGAGAAGTTTGTGTGATAATAGGTCGACTCGACAGTTGTTATTGCTTTGGGAGTTTTGTGTGAGACTTTCTGAGATATATTTAGTATGATAGAAGTAGAGGAAAGCACAAGAGGAAATGGAGGCTATTTGGCGGTGGCAGTTGGTCTGTGAAAATAATTTCCGCTTCGGAATGAGTTAGATTTTGTGTACACAAGCAGAGTATCATCCAGTCAATCAACCTAAATGGTTTTCAGATCATTTTGTGATAGATAGATAGTGATGGTTGCTTCGTTGGAGCGGTTAGGTTTGAGTTGGAATATTTTAAATAGGTTCGGTTTTTGGTTTCTAAGACTTTTGATCTTTTGTGGCTTTTGTGGCTTCAAGTCTTTTTTGATATGTCATGAGATTAATTGGTATTATGTCAATTTATATTGTGAATTGAATTTTGAGAAATTAAAACGGAAACTTGCAAATGTACTTATACTTTGGCAAATCTACACAAAGGGTTTCTACAGAACACTTAAGGCTGGGTGTACCTCAGACACGTACTCTCTTTTCCGTGCTCTGAGCTCAAAGGTTCTGATGAGAAGCATGGACGTTTTAAAACATAAATATTCCTTTCCTTCGTATCACACAGAATATGAATGTGCACTTTTTTCCTTGCGTTATTTTGTTTTCGATCATCAGGAGCGATGACGACGCGACCACCACGAAAAAATGAAATGCATTGGCACCATAGAGTAAATATATTATAAAGAGGGATATCTACTGACTTCTGTTGACAATGCCTACAAGCTTGTCAAATAAGTATTGGTGTAGAACTGTCAAATATTTGACGAGCTCTGTGTATGTAGTAGTGCTGAACTGTCAAATAATTGACCTCTTTTTTTCACCACGAAATTGTGCGTGTTGGAAGCTACTTTCTGATAAAAAGCGCCATCCCGAAATTTAAGGTCATCAGTGACCCAAACTGAATAAATTAATACTATTTTTGGAAAGAATCCGAAGTGTTAGTGGATTTAAAATGTATATTAAATCAAGCAGATAAGACATTGGACCACTGCATCAATTAAAACTTACTTTCCAGTTTTTTTTTCTAAAACGGAAATTATTTTTTTTCAACAAGGGTCACTGATGACGTAAAAATACGAAAGTCGCTATCTTGTTTTCTTTTATCATGAGGAGACACTAGCAAGTTACCCGAATGCAAGTTGTTATACCTTATTATTATTTTTTCTCTGCCTTTTACAGATTGTGTGCTTGAAAATTATTGCGAATTTAGAGCAAAAAACTAGTTGATGCGCTTGAAACTTTTGATGGCATCAGCAATCGTCAATCCAGCGAAAACACTGTAAAAGAAATCGTCAACAAGGAAGGCATTCATTTACCAACCATTAAGATACCTGTATTTGACGGAAAGAATGATCTTTTTGAGTCCCTTGTCGGTAACAAAACCTCTCGGACATACAAAAAATGCATTATTTGAAGACGACTTTGACCGGAGACGTAGAGAAACTACCACACAAGTAGTCCATAGCTTGTCTGTTCTAAAAAACAGAAGTGAGCCACTTAGAACCGGTAATTTGTATTCTTGTGTGAAAATTGCCTAGTAAAACACAGAGAAGATCCGTAGAAGTTGCCTACTTTTAATGAGTTCATATCCTTTTTGGAGGCACGATTCCGGACTATAGAAGAGATTGATCAGCAATATATTCAAGGTACATCCACCACGCTACGGAACTCTTCACACAAGCAGACGTTTTTGGCTCATTCTCAAGCTGATAAAGTAAAAATTACCTGTAAAATATGTCATAAAAAAAACATGCGGTTAGAAGTTGCAACAAATTTTTGAAAATAAGTGTTACCGAGCGTTGTCAGGTAGTAAACAAAGTAGGTTTGTGTCAAAACTGTCTAGGGTATAACCATGTAATATATAACTGTATTGCGGGCGATTTCAATGTACACAATTCCAATTAGCTCCGCTATTCTGGTCAGACAACACCCGAAGGAAGGTATGTCGAGCTCTTTGCCGGGTTAAATCACCTTACCCAACTGATCGATGTGCCAACGCATATACCGGATGTTGCTCGGCAAGCCGCCCATACTCTTGACTTGTTTCTTACTTCGCACCCTGATAAATATACCATTAGTGTAACTTCTCCATTTGGCACTTCAGACCATTGTATCATTTCAGCTAATTTCTCATCCTCCACCCATCCAGTTAAAGAAAAACTTCCCACCAGGACCGTTTGGCAATACGAGAAAGCCAACTGGGACGGCGTGAATATTTGTTTCCGAAACTTTAACTTGTCACTATGCTTCTTCGATAGTGACATTGATGCCAGTGCTGAAATGATCCCAAATGTGATTCTTCTAGGGATGCGTGTTTTTATTCCTAACAGAGTAAAAAGCATCAAGCCTAAAGAAAAGTCCTGGTTTAATTTTAAGTGTAAAGCCAACCCTACAGAGGAAAATAGCAAAAAGCACAAACAAGCAAGGAACTCATTCAACTCCGTTATTATAAGAACCAAATTTTTTCATGACCAAAAATTACGGCAAAAAATTCTGCAGTGTTCCAAAGGCAGTACAAATTTTTGGTCATTTGTAAAAAAAATATTAAAAACTCCTTAACATCTTCGGTTCCAAGGCTCATCGACAATAACAAACCAATTGTTTACTCTTCAGAGAAGGCAAACTTGCTCGCCGCCCATTTCACTGCTAGCTCCACGCTGCCTAACAACAACGTTGTCCCTCCTGTACTTGAGAATGTAAATTTTTCCATGGGACAGATTTTTTTCCGCACTCATACAGTAGCAAGAGTTCTCAAAGATCTCGATATACACAAATCCGCTGGCCCGGATGGTATACCCCCAAATTCTTCTGAAGAGGTTTTCTTCCATACTGGCAAAGCCACTGCATAAGCTTTTCCATCGCTCCTACTCTTCTGGAATCTTTCCTAGAAGATGGAAAACAGCATTTGTCCAGCCTGTCCCTAAGAAAGGTGACCCATCCTCCCCCTCCTCCTACCGACCCATAGCACTGACAGCTTAAGGAATATCTCGAAGATCGAAAGCTTCTCCATGACCGTCAGTATGGCTTCCGCAGCAACCGTTCCACTGGTGATCTGATGGCAGATCTCACCGAACAGTGAAACAAATCTTTACATCGCTTTGGTGAAAGTAAGATTATTGCTCTTGATATCTCCAAGGCATTTGATAGAGTTTGGCATGAAGCTCTCTTATCGAAAATGCGTGCTTTTAGGATGGATAATACTCTTGTTCGTTGGATTAGAAGCTATCTTCTGGACCGTTCAATACAAGTTGTATTGGACGGATTCAAGTCTGATTCCCACAAAATAAATGCTGGTGTGCCCCAGGGCTCTGTTCTATCTCCGACTCTTTTCCTCATTTTTATAAATGATCTTCTGTCTGTTACTTCTAATCCACTCAACTGTTTTACTGACGACTCTACCCTCAGCTTTTCATATTCGTTCGATAATTCACTTTCTTCGCCTTCGGACGTACAATTGCAACAAATAGTTCCTTGTGCGCGCGTTAATTATAAAAAAAACACATTTGTGAGAGTAAAATCTTCGTTAGGAGAGTGCCGCGAGCATTGTTGGATTCTGGTTCTGAAACGTCGTTTAACAGGGAGTTTGCTGCCCAGTTGCTTCAACTCAAATCAAAGTCAATTCATACGGAGGTTTCAGGGTTGGGTTTGGTCAGCAGTGGTACGTCAAGTCGTGTTTCTTTGAACGCTGTCATGATGGTAGGGCCTGCGCTTCAACAAAATATCTGCAACATTATTTTTCGATGGAGGTTGTATAGATACACTTTCACAGCAGATGTTGAAAAAAATTATCGCCAGATCTGGGTTGCGGAACAGGAAGAGGATCAACTGATCCTCTGAACTGATGATCCTATTAAAATTTACAGACTTAATACGGTTACCTTAGGAACATCTGCCGCTCCATATCTTGCAATTAGAACGTTGAAAAAATTAGCAGAGGACAACCAAAAAAATCAAATTGCCTTTACCATGATCCAGTATGAGATGTTTGTCGACAACTTGATATCCGGAGGACACACTTTGGCAGAAACTGAAGGGAAAGGCAAATTAAATTGATATTTGAGGCAGCTGAATTCAACTTACAGAAATGGGCTTCTAATTCTGATGAATTACTTGCGGACATTACAACTGGAGAATGGGAATACAAACACTCTGAATGCCGTCAGAAGATTCAGAACGCGTCAAAATGCTCGGTGTCCACTGGCTTCCTTCTGTCGATAAATTTTTTTTCTGTTATACTTCATGTTCCAATCTGCCTATCCACTATTGCACGTTTGTTTGATCCGATGGGCTGGATTCGTACAGGCGAAAATGTTCATGCAGCAGCTATGGGTAAAGAAAATTGCTTGGTGGGATGGATTTTGACGACCGCTTTTGGAGCAGTGGACCATTTTCTACGAGGATTTGCAAGACATTAACAAAATCCAATTTCCCAGATGGGTTTAAACGAGTGGCGATATATCTAGAGTAGAACTGCATGGTTTCAGAGACGCATCGGAGAAAGCAGTCTATTAACGCGTTGAAAATAACAAAGGTCAAGCGAAAATCGTTTAATCTAAAGTTGCTTCCGTACAGCCAGTAAGTCTCCCTCGTTATGATTTGTGGTGCTGTTATGTTAGCCAAGCTTCTGGACCATGTCGGTCAAGTGTTAGGAAACAAGGATTTCAAGAGTTTTGCCTGGACGGATTTAAACATCACTCTTTCGTGGATTCGAGCATCCTCAACCAAATGGGATACATTTGTGCGGAATAGAGTTGGAGAATTACAACGATTAATTCCAGTTAAAATATGGAAACACATTCAAACTCATTTTAATTGTGCAGACCTCGTTTCCAGAGGATCTTCCATCTGCTTTACTGGACAACATATTGAATATATTACGCAGCCAGCAATACAAGTTCATCGAACAGACTATGTTTCCAATAAACGAGTCAATGAACATTGTATATAAACTGCTATCGTACTATCATGAGACGCGAAAAAATCTTTGCCGCACGAGCGTTTTTTGTTTACTATTATGAAAGTTGCCGTCTTCAAACACATTCTTGAAATTTAAACTAAACACAAACTGTATTTATACAAACGTCCTTGCAGAAATGTATTTTTGTTTTGAATTTTGCTTTCCATTCAGATAGGTATGTAGGTGCCGTGTCATATGGCCATGTTTCGAAATATGGTCATATGACGCAATTTGAAAGTGTCACATTGCCATATGCAAACATATGGCCATTTGTCACTTTGGTAAGGAATCCTATAGTGAGCCCAAGCAGGGAGGTTGCAGGGGGTTGAAGGGTGGCAGCATGCCCCCCCCCCCCATACCTTCTTCATACTAAGGTTGAAAATGCGGGATATAAGTCCCAAATCGTAAGACTGGGTAAGAAAATGCATTTGAAAGTGACATTAGGCCATAATGGCCATATGACACTTTCGCAAAGCCCAATGACACATTTTGAAAGTGTCATATTGCCATATTTCAAAATATGGCCACATGACGCATGGCCAAATGTCACGGCACCAGGTATGTACCTACACAAATTAGGGGCAAACTATGTGTAGAAGTTCATTCAAAAAATTGTTTGTAAATTGATTGTAGATTTATAGTAACAAATCAATAATATAACATTACGATGATAGAGAAACATATTTGAGTCACTGGCGAAATTCTGTCTGTCTACTAAAGCTTTTTTTTTTAAATCGACTTTCCTGAGAAGTGGTTAGGTAACCAATTACAACCAAAATTGATATTCAAAAAAATGTAAGTAGCCTACACAAAAGAATATTTTCGAAAACTTTTTTTTTTAATGTTTTTTTAAAAAATCAATATTTTGAAAATGGGTAGGTGATTTTTTACTTGCGATTAAAGGTACTATAAGGCAAGTTTATGATTTATGAACATAACAAATTGAGATAATAATCAAACATTACATTACGAGGCAAGAGTACGATAACTTTGGCGCCTTAAATTAATAACGGATTCATGTAGAGGGACAAAATACAAACATTTTTAACCAGGAGGGGTCCTATCTCCTCCCGTATAGGCAGGAGGGACAATTATCTAAAAAAGCACTTGCATTGGAAAATAAATATTTAAAAAAAAACGGCAACACCCGTGTAGGCTGTAGTCTAAAATACGTACGAACGACAGAAAGAATTTTTCCAGTAAGTGAAATATGTTTCTCTATCATTTTAATATCATTTTTGAATGCATAACTTGCATTATATAGATAGTACCTATAATCGCAAGTAAAAATGGGTTTGGTGAATTTGAAGTTTTTCGAAAACTAAAATTCATAATATTATCTAACCTTCAGTTACATATGAAACGACACAAATGCACTTCCTTATACATACATCATTATAGTACCCATAGTTACGAAAGAAAATTTTGGGAAAAAACCTCCGAAAAAGTCGTAAATTTTGTTTGTAATCCTCCATATTTGTAATTATAAAAAAAGTTTTAATAAGTTTAAGTGAACAAATCAAAAGAATATAAAGAAATGCAGCACGACATCTGCGGTGCCCGCTAGTAAAAGGTATACATTCTTAACAAAAACACTACTAAACAAATACTTACTTACTTAGGTGGCGCTACAGTTCGGGACGAACCTGGGCCTCAACCAACATGCCTCTCCAGCCAACTCGGTCTTTGGCTAGCTGCCTCCAGTTTTGCACTCCAAGTTGGTTGAGGTCGTCCTCCACTTGAGCGCGCCACCTAAGGCGAGGTCTTCCTTGACTGCGTCTACCCTCTGGGATGGAATCGAAGATCCTGCGAGCCGGAGCATTGTTGTCCATTCGCTCTACATGACCTAGCCATCTTAAACGTGATATGCGTATTTTTTTGACCAGGTCAATGTCGCTGTACAGCTCGTATAGTTCTTGGTTGAACCTTGTCCTCCAAAGCCCGTTAACGCAGATAGGGCCAAAAATCTTCCGAAGAATCTTACGCTCGAAACGACTAAGGATATCTTAATCCGCTTTAGATAGAGTCCATGCCTCGGCGCCATAGAGCAGGACTGGGATGATTAGGGTCTTATACAGAGTCTCCTTTGTCTTTCGAGAGAGGGCTTTGCTACTCAATTGCCTTCCTAGCCCATAGAAACAGCGATTGGCAAGAGTAATTCTTCGCTTTATTTCTGACGAGATGTTGTTGTCAGATGTTATAGCGGATCCGAGGTACACAAAGTCCCTAACTACCTCAAAGTTGTACCTGTCTATTGTGATGTTTTGTCCAATCCGCCGGTGTTGTGTGTCCCTTTTTGTGGACAGCAGGTACTTCGTTTTGGCCTCATTGACTGCTAGTCCCATCTTAGCCGCTTCAGCTTCAATGCTAGCAAACGTTCCACTGACAGCTCGCCGAGTTCTGCCAATGATGTCTATGTCGTCAGCGTATGCTAGCAATTGCACAGACTTGAAAAAAATTGTCCCACTACAATTGACTTGCGAGTTTCTTATAATTTTTTCAAGTATTAAGTTGAAGAAATCGCACGATAGCGCATCACCTTGTCGGATCCTTTTTTGACGTCAAAAGCTTCTGTGAGGTCAGAACCAACCTTGACGGAGCAGCGAGAGTTCTCCATCGTCATCCTGCACAGTCGGACGAGTTTTGTGGGAATGCCAAAACCTGACATGGCTCTGTATAGCTCGTCTCTATAAATGCTATCGTACGCGGCCTTAAAATCGATAAAGAGGTGGTGAGTATCGATTTGGAATTCTTGGGTGTTTTCCAGGATCTGCCGTAGCGTGAACATTTGATCGTTTGTGGACTTTCCTGGTCTGAAACCACACTGATAGGGGCCAATCAGGTTGCTGACGAAAGGTTTCAGGCGTTCACGTAGTACGGCAGAGAGGATCTTGTAGGCGATATTCAGGAGACTTATTCCTCTATAGTTGGCGCAGTTTAGAGGGTCTCCTTTCTTGTGGATCGGGCAAACGATGCTGAGGTTCCATTCATCAGGCATACTTTCTTCTGACCAAACTTTAGAGATGAGTTGGTGTATGCACTCCACCAGGTCATCTCCGGCTGCTTTAAAAAGTTCGGCGGGTAATCCGTCGGGTCCAGCAGCTTTGTTGTTTTTGAGTTTAGATATTGCTATCCTTACTTCATTTTGGTCAGGTGGACGGAAGTTTTGTCTGTCATCATCCATGTTGAATGGTTCATTCTGCCTGACAGCGGGATTTTGGTCTTCATCGCCGTTTAACAGTCTGCAGAAATGGTCCTTCCATGTACTCAGCACCGACTGTGACTCTACTACGAGGTTTCCATTCCTATCTCTACAGGCTTCTGTGCGGGATTTTTTTCCTTGGCATGTTCTTTTTACCTGTTGGTAAAACTTCCGCACGTTGTTCCTGGAGTAGCATCTCTCAATATCTTCGATCGCGCGCTTCTCATGCTCTCTCTTTTTCTTTTGGAGAAGCCGGTGTTCTTCCCGTCTTTTCTGCTCATAGAGCTCGCGAGCAGCTCTCGTCTTTCTTTGCAGCGCCGCTTTATATGCCTCTTGTTTGGCTGCATGGGCCTGCCTGCATTCGTCATCAAACCAGAGGTTTCGTGGTGGTGGTCTGGTGAAACCTAGCACATCAGTTGCGGCATCTCTGATGGCTTGTTGGCAGTGTTGCCACTGATCTTCGGCACTTGATGCTGGCGGTACTGGATTTCTTGAGAGGTTACAGGATATTCGATCGGCATAGGTTCTGGCGGTTTCTTGCGATTGCAGCTTTCCGACGTCATACTTCCTCACAGTATTACTCCGTTGTTGTGGAGTTCGGGTTATTCGCATTCTTACCTTTGCTGCAACAAGGTAGTGATCCGAGTCGATGTTAGCTGCTCGGAAGGTGCGAACATCCAAGATACTGGAGGCGTGTCTTGCATCGATCGCAACGTGATCAATCTTTGACGGTTCTTTGATCTGGGTGTCGCCAAGTCCCTTTGTGTATATCGAGATGAGGAAACCGTGTGCTTGCAATGGTGACGTTATGTGCCGCTGCGAAGTCAATTAGCCTAAGTCCGTTTTCAGACGTTGTGTCGTGTAGGCTATGTTTTCCGACAGTCCTACCAAAGATTTCCTCTTTACCTAATTTTGGCATCAAAATCGCCTAGTACGATCTTAACGTCGTATTTAGGGCATTGCTCATAGGTTTTGTCGAGGAGCTCATAGAAGTCATCCTTGGTGGCGTCATCTTTGTCCTCTGTGGGGGCATGAGCGCATATTAGGCTAATGTTGGCGAATTTAGCCTTGATACGGATTGTCACAAGTCGCTCACTTACGTGTCGAAAGCCCAAGACTTCTTGCCTAAGTCTACCGCTTATGACGAATCCGCACCCAAATAAACGCTGTGGTCTTCTTGCGCAATCACCGTAGTACACGTCACAGTTTTTCATCTTCCTTTTGCCCGGCCCATTCCATCGCACTTCCTGGATGGCAGTAATTCCTGCTCTGTAGCAGTCTAGGGCCTCCGCTAGTTGTTTGGATGCACGTGGTCTGTTAAGAGTTCTAACATTCCACGTGCAGATCCGAAGGTCGTTGTCCTTGATTCGTTTTTCCGGGTCGTCAACAGTAAATCCGTTCTTTTCCGAGGCTATTGGTCGCTTCGTAACTTCTATCTAAACAAATAGACATACAAATTATCGCAAATAATAGTCTCTACCTTTTGCTATATTTTTGTTACTATAAAAATGTATAATCAATTTAAAAAATTGTTTTTTTAATAAATTTCTTCGCATAATTTGCACTTAATTTGGAAACGAAAATTCAAAACAAAAATCCATTCCATCAAGGACGTTAGTATATATCGATATCCAGCAAGAAGTAAGTTTGTGTCTAAATTTCAAGAATGTATGTGTATATTTTTTTCAAAACGCCAATTTTCATGATAATAAATAAAAATTGAAAATCCTAAAGAATTCGAATCAAAAGTCTCGTCAATGACGTACGTATGTATAAATATACGTATGTAAGAACCAGTTCTTGTCCATATAAATAATATAAAAAAATGTATACAATGAAAATGTTGGATCATGTATAAATCCCAACAAAAAATTATTCGCCTCAGCTAAGCGAAACCAGGAGCGAAAGAAGATACTGAATATTATTTTTTCCTGCCTCACATTGCACATGCGCAGTAAACTAAGCCCAAAGCATAACACTAAAAACCATGCTCTTTATTCATCTCTCTCAACTTACCCAGTTAGTTGCTTCACGAGCCACTTGGGCGCCACGGTCCACACGTCGTCATGATAGTGCTATAGCTGTTTATATATGTACAATGCTTTGAATAATACACAATTGAAAGGTAAGAAATGGAAAATATACGACCGAGTTACATGCAGAGACTGTTATGTATCTAACAACTTAAATGTTGTCTAATAAACTACACCACTGCATTCCAAAAAGTACCTCATCGCCGTCAAGTAAGATGTGACCAATTATGCACATCAAAAATGTGAAATGTTCTGCTGTACCTAACGGCAGTTACACACATTAGATATTCATTATGTTCTCTTGCATGTACCAACTCTAACTCGAATCATCCGTTATCTCTATGATATGTACACAAGCAATCGTCATGATGCTAAAGCTTTTAAAAGATAATAAATAACGCTGGATTCATTCTTGAGACAACTGTGAAAGCAACATGTAATAAATATTAAGAAAATTTAAAGTATACAATAAAACAAAAGAAAAAAACAGTATAAAGAAAAACTTTTCTTTTATTTATTTAAAGAAATAGAAAAAATTAACTATACAGGTTTATGAATCATGTGAAACTTATAATTGGCGCAGTCTACAAAAGAACCTACCTGAACTATCAAAAAAAATAAAATTTGTTGTCAATTCAATTCAGTCCTATCCATCCAATCATACATACATCCATAAAGTGACACAACATTATACAATTTCCCAGAGAAAAAAAAATCATCTAAATGTTTCATCCATTTAATATAATATTACCCGTTATATCAATCCCACATACAATTTAATTTGGTAAGTCCTAGTTCAGATCCATCCTTTCCTTTTTCTATGCCACCTGTAAAAATAAAACTTTTAAAAAATAAGTTGCGTTGCTCAAGTCATTTTTTTAAATCTTGTAAGAAAAGTGTGCCACGTGATTTAAATCATACCATCAAACGGTATTCCATATACGACATTGCTAAAGAAGAAAGCATTGGCCTACATAAAACAGTACAGGTTTCTATCCAAAGATAATACTTCGCGCTATTAGGAATAAAATTTTAGGTCCCGCTAATGAAGTTTTAAATATGTACGGGACACATGTTGACTGGACAGAGATAAGGCATAATTTAGTTGTTAGATAAACGAAACGAGACTTCATCAAATAAGACCGGGTTCCTGTACAGTTGAGAGTTTTAATTCGAAGATTATCAATATTTTGTCCTCTATGATGAATCATGTGATATTACATGAAAGTGATCCGAATGTCATTATAGCTAAAAAAAAACTCTTTACAATGAAATGTGCTTAAATGCTTTTCTGTCGGGCTTAAGAGAACCGTTGGGATCGACGATTAGGGCCATGAGACCACCAAAGCTGTCTGATGCTTCAAATTACTGTCTTCAAGAACAAAATTGCCATTATTTAAGAAATTCATATCTTCCGCAAAGAAACACGTTGTCAAGACCAACTTCAAAAAAATTTCAGAATTTTAAACTAGCAAGTTTACAATCTCAAACCTTACCTTGGGCAAACCAATTCACTCCCAGAAATAATGATCGATCGCCCAATTTCCAAACCCCCTATTTAGGTAATAGTTATAACCAAGGGTATTGTTACAGTCAAAATGTTCCAAGACAAAACTTTGCAAGCTCTCAAATCCAGAAAACTAATAATTCAAGCTTTTATAAGAAGAGAATTCCGCCTCAGGGAAAAATGGAACTAGGGAGCGGTAAATACTGGCATAAATAATAACAGCATTAGAAGCCAAAACAAAACTTGAGTGATCCTCAAACCTATAACGAGAATCCTGAACAAATTCATTCTTTTGAAGAAACCAACCGTGTTATAGATGATGTAAATTTTCCATCACTAGCCCCGGAGAATCAATAGGTTACCTTGATGTAAACAATTTTAATACAAATTTGCTCCCATACATTATAATAGAAAGCATTAATAAAAACAAACTTAAATTTCTTATAGATACTGGTAGCAATAAATCATTCATTCGTCCAGAAGTTGTAGATGCTAAATATGTTAAAATTATAGACCCTTTAGGAATAAAAACTGTTTTTACTACTAAATTCATAAATAAAGAAATTACTTTAAATGGTCTCGTTGAGCTAAAAACAAATAAACCACTTTCATTTTTACTATTCAATTTTCACAATTACTTTGATGGTCTCATAGGTACGGAAATACTTAAACAACTAGGATTTAAAATAGACTTAAAAAATTCTGTAATGGAAAACGAAAACATAAAAATAGTGCTTCACTTTAAACCGAATATTGTGTCGAAGAAATATGTCGTCTCGGGTTTAAGTAAAATCATTTGTCGCCTTCCAATTGACGTAGAGTTTGGCAACATATATGTGAAACCATTGTTTGTAAAGCACGGTCTTCTTATTTCTGAAGGGTTTTATCGTGCCGAAAATTGGTACGCATTAATAGAAGTCGGTAACTTGCTTAACTGTTCACAAACTTTTTTTGTAGAGCAACCTATAAAGGTTCAGATGGTTAGTTCACAAAATATTTTTGAAGTTCAAAACTTCACAGTAAATAGTCCTGAAAATAAAGGAAGCCTCAAAATAGATGAACTTATACGATCTGACCATCTTAATGTGGAAGAAAAGGAGGAAATCGTTTATGCCTTAAATATAGGGACATTTTCTTTAAAGAAGGTGAAACCTTGACATTCTGGAACGAGATCAAACACAACATAAATACCATAAATGATAATCCTATTTATACAAAATCTTATCGGCACCCACATGTCCATAAGGAAGTAATTAGGAATCAGATTTCCCAAATGCTTGATCAAGGTATCATACGACCCAGTTATTCGCCCTGGTCTTCTCCTATTTGGATAGTTCCAAAAAAGAAAGACAACAGTGGTAGAGAAAAATGGCGACTAGTCATCGATTATAGGAGACTATATAATATAACTGAAGATGACAAGTATCCAATACCCAACATAACGGATTTCCTGGACAAATTAGGGAAGTCATTATATTTTAGTACCTTAGATCTCGCATCTGGTTTCCAACAGATCCAATGCCAAAGATATTCCAAAAACAGCTTCTTCCGTTGACAATGGGCATTTTGAATTCATTCGTATGCCGTTAGGTCTCAAAAATGCCCCTTCAACATTTCAACGAGTTATAGACAATGTTTTAAAATATTTGCAAGGAAAAATATGTTTAGTACACATGGATGACATCATCGTCATCAAGGGAACAAAATAGTTTTGAATTCCAAATACATCAATTGTTTTGAGACTTGCAAAAGTCTTTTATGCAATGATCCTATATTAAAGTACCCGGATTTTACAAAGCCATTCAACCTTACTACAGACGCGAGTAACGTTGCTATCGGCGCTGTCTTATCCCAAGGACCTATAGGTTCAGAGCAGATAAACCTGTTTGTTTTGCAAGCCGTACTTTGTCCAAACATGAACAAAATTATAGTACTATTGAGAAGGAACTCTTGGCCATAGTGTGGTCAGTTAAATATTTTCGTCCGTATCTTTATGGTAGAAAGTTTCAAATTGTAACTGACCACAAACCATTAACTTGGCTTTTCTCATTGAAAGAGCCAAATTCAAAATTGGTCCGTTGGCGACTGAGGCTTGAAGAATTTTATTACAAAATTATATACAAAAAAGGTAATCTCAATTTAAATGCCGACGCATTGTCACGCATTGAAATTCTTGCGAAGGAAAGTAACGACCACCAAACAGAAAACCTTGATTTAATTTCTATAGAAAATAACATTGATGAATGCGAAAGCATGAACACCATACATTCTGCTGAAGAAAATATTAATGACGGAATCCCAATATCTGAGAGGGCAATTAATGAATTTGCAAATCAGGTTATTCTCATAGAAAACAAAAATAAGCTGCAGTTGAAGTCAACATTAAAAATCTTGTTCCAAAGAAAAAAGAGAACCACAATTGAATGCCAGTACGTAAATGATGAAAATAAAATTTTGGACATTCTTAATAATTACATAAACTGCAAAAAACTAACGGCTATTCTAGCTAACGATGAGACTTTCAAAATACTTCAGCTTATTTATTCTAAATACTTTAGCAAAAGCAAAATGAAATTAGTTCGATGCACCACTCTTTTACAAGACATAACTGAAATAGATGACCAGGAAAAATTAGTAAGAACATATCATCAGAGTTTGCAGAAAGTTATGCACATTTAAAAAGGAAATATTTTTTTCCATATATGAAAAACCTCATAAGTAAAATTATTAATAATTGTGACACATGTGCAAAATACAAATATGACAGACAAAACAAACCTCTTCAATTTAAACTGACAGAAACTCCAAAAGTACCTTTAGAAATATTACACCTAGACATTTATTTTATACATAAAGAACATTTCCTAACTATATTGGACAAGTTTATTAAATTTGCTAGTGTCTATTTGTTACCCTCTAGAAATACTTTATCTGTAATAAAATCCTTAAAACATTTTTTCTCCCGTCATGGCGTAATGGACAACGGAAGCGAATTTTTATCAATCGTTTTTAAAGATTTTCTGGCAGCTTATGAAATAAACTTCCATACTATATGTGCAAAAAGTTCAACAGGCAATTCACCTGTTGAACGCTTTTACTCAACACTTACAGAGCTGATAAGGATAATTAATTCTGAAAATGCAAGGAAACCAATAGATGAAATAGTGGATGAAGCAGTCATAACATATGCTCTATTTCCTCAACCACAAACATGGCCCCTTTCGAGATCTTAACGGGTCATATAAACAAAAGTGATTTTTTCCCAAAAGCAAAAAACTTTAGCACAACACATGAGTATTTAAACAACCATATACAAAACTATAAATTTTTATCTGATTTGTCCTGTCTGTCCTCAACAAAGCAGCACTGCTTTCCTACCTTAAAATGATATGAACTAGGATGAAACTACATGTTATCTTTGAAAATTTATTATTATTATTTTTTAAGCTGTATATCAATTGGATAAAATATAAATGCTATTATAAAGACGAAACAACAATAAATTATTTCCTTTTAGAGCTGCTTCATGTATCTAGAATGCATAGAACACATAGAATTCAAATATATATAAATGCTTCTTGCATATACAAGTAAAATTATTCATACATTACACATATCAACATAAATTATAAAAAAAATATTTAAAGACCTATGTACATTTATTTACGAAACCAAGATTTAAATTCCAAAAGTAAGAAAACATTTTATGTTCAAATTTAAGTCATATTGCTTTGTTACCTACATTATATATAAATATGTAAGCACAATACAAAAAAAAAATTAATTTTATAATTATATATTGTATACTAAAACTTAAATTTCAATTCAATTCAATTTCAATTTTATTTTTATTAGCTAATACAGTAAGACTTAGTCTTTTATAGTATTTTTACAGAAGAGGTTATGTTAAATTTAGGCTTAAAAATTAAAAAATACAATACATTTTTCAAAATAAATTTCAATTTTTAAATGTATAAGGTTCACCTACAAAATTTAAATTTATTTTCATTTTTATTTTTATTTTTTACATTTTTATCCTTTTTTCCATTTTCCATTTTTTCCTTCTCCCCTATTTGGTTTAAAAGATTTTTTATCTAATAATGCACATTAGAAAAATGTCTAAATGCTTCACTTTTGAAATTCGCAATCTCCTTTATTTGTTTAATTCTCACTGGAAAAGAATTCCAAAGGCGAATGCTATTAACAAAGAATAATCGTGATGAGTATAGAAAGGAAAATGAGGGCAATAATATATTTCCTGTTCTAGACGAGTGGCAGAAACTTATTTTTTGAAAAAGATACTGGGGTGTTTTTGTGTTAGTCACTTTATGCAAAAAAATACAATTTCGATAATCATTATATGCTTGTAGTGTACAACCCAGAATATTAATTTTAAATGGAGATATATGATCGTATCTTCTTAGGCTGTACACATATCTGGTCATGTCGTTAAAAGCGACATCTAGCTTGTGTTTGGACATAGAATCAAGTCGTGTGTCAGTTGGTGTAAAGCTACTTGAAATCCAGAGTTTCCTTAGGGTTCCATAAATCCGTCCCACAACAGAATTTATATGTTCTCTACAGGATAAGTTGCTCGTAAGTTTAAAACCTAGACTGGTAACTGATTTTACATAAGGAATAGTTGATTCATTTAGCAAGATATTAGGCAACTGTGTCGCATTGTACTCCGTTTTGGATATCAACAGAGCCTGCGTTTACTTAGGGTTCAGTGTCAGACCGTTCTCCTTAGCCCATTTGCAGATCGATATGATATCCTCGTTAATGCGAAAAACAAGGTCATCAACCAGACCAATTCTTTTTGAAATATATATTTGGATATCATCCGCAAAGGAGACATTTTTACAAACAGAGGGAAAATCATTTATAAATATACAGAAAAGGAAAGGGCCAAGGATAGAACCCTGCGGAACACCCGTTCTCAAAAAACTCTGCTGTGACCAATCGTCTTCGATAACCACACGTTGAGTCCTGTTATATAAATAGCTTTCTACAAGGGATACCGCTAAATCCGAAAATCCAAAATAGTATTTAAGTTTTTGGCAAAGAACATTATGGTTGACTTTGTCGAAGGCCTTGGAGAAGTCCAGCAAACATAAAACTGTTAAATTATTTTGATCATATTGAATTCTGATATCATCCAGTATTTTAACCATTGCAGAAGAACAGGAATGGTTAGCTCTGAAACCAGAATGATATGGAGATAAAAGCCTCTTAGCGTTAAGATGCTCTATTATTTGTTTTTTAAGAATCTTCTCCAAGACATGCAAGGCAAAATGCTTATGGGTCGATAATCAGTTGGTTCGACGGGTACGGATATTTTAAACGTTGAGGATGCTATGCAGTGGTTGTATATATGCGTTAAGGAGTTAGCTATATAGGGCAAAATGAGTTTAATAAAACGAAGTTTAATACCCTCTTCTCCAATTGCTTCAGATTTTAGGGTCTTAAAAATGCTAATGACCTCATCCTCAGAGACAACCTCGAAATCAAAAAGATCAGCACATCCATAAGATAATTCATCTTTAGCCATGAAACTACTCGGAACTTGGGAGGATGAGGCAAAATGAGTGTTGAGTGTTGAGTGTATTTGCACTAAGCTCACATTTAGAGATTTGACGTTTACCAACACCAATTTCACGAAGGTTCGCCCAGAGTTTCTTAAAGGGTAAAGAAGTGTCAAGTTTTGAGGCAAAAAAATTTCGTTTAGCTAACCGTGTTACGTAAGTGGTTTTGTTGCGCGTGTGGCAATATGCTCGCCAGGTTTCAGAGTTTGGTGATTTCCGCCAAATTATGTAGTACTTCCTACGAATTCTTATTGCAGTTTGAACTTCTGTGTTATACCAAGGACATTTTTTATTTTTTATTGTAACGGTTTTCAAGGGAGCATGTTTATCGAAAAGATCTTAAATTAGGTTTACTATATAGCATAGTTTATTATTTATATGATTTATATAAAAACAATCGTTCCAGGGTAAGCAACTTGCATCATTACATAACGATTCAAGGTTGACTGATTTGAAATCTCTATATGTAAAAGAAGCCGGAATTTGGGAATGCGAAAAATCAATATGGAGAGTACAGAAAATAAGGTCATAATCGGAAATACCATCAAGACAAAGTTGAACATTTAGAAGAACGTTTTTTTGATCAGCTACAATGAAGAGGTCGAGCAGACTGGGTGAACAATTAGGTGCATATCTTGTTGGAAAAGAGTTAACAACATTGAGTCCCGACGCAGCAACAGCATCTAAGAACTGAGTGGAGCGAGAGTCAATTTTAAGTAAATCAGTATTAAAATCTCCCCAAACAATAATATTTTCGTATGAAATTAAAAAGGGTTCCAATGCGGAAAACAAAGGAGCAGGTGAACAAGTTCTATTGGGATTGTAAACGCCATAATATATATAACAATATATTCAATGCCAGTCAAATCAGATTTACTTAAAATTTTATAGTTAAGAGTAGATCTACAATAGATTGCAACTCCTCCGCCAGTTGTTGTTGTATATCTATCATTCCGAATGAGTTTATAATTAGGTAGGTTGCGAATATTATCATGGATATCAGAATTAAACCAAGTTTCACTTGCACAGATTACATCAACATTGACACCATTGAAAATATCTTTAATGTTGTCAAATTTCGAGTCATTAAGGCATTAAATGAAACATCAATTAATCCAGCAGTTCTTAAATAGTTTTACACACATCAATTAACTAAATATAAAATAAAGCTCAAACGCCCCAGTGTACGAATGGAGTATAACGTCAGTAGAGATTAAACAATCTTCGATTCCTGTTTTCCAAACTAGGGTGGGAGGAGTTACATTGAGATAATAAACCACTGCATTCCAAAAAGTACCTCATCGCCGTCAAGTAAGATGTGACCAATTATGCACATCAAAAATGTGGAATGTTCTGCTGTACCTAACGGCGATCATTTACAATAAACCAACGAGGAAAGCTTTCAAATGATTGCAGATACACACTTTACATATTCATTATGTTCTCTTGCATGTACCAACTCTGACTCGAATCATCCGTTATCTCTATGATACTTATGTACACAAGCAATCGTCATGATGCTAAAGCTTTTAACAGATAATAAATGAGGCTGGATTCATTCTTGAGACAACTGTGAAAGCGACATGTAACAAATATTAAGAAAATTTAAAGTATACAATAAAACAAAAGAAAAAAATAGTATAAAGAAAAACTTTTCTTTTATTTATTTAAAGAAATAGAAATAAATAACTATACAGTTTTATGAATCATGTGAAATTTATAATTCGTGCAGGTAAAAAATCAGTTTGAATACACCTCTAATTTGTACCAAATTCCATACAAATGCATATAAAACAACACGGGTCTGAAGGGTGTCGGAATGGGTGTTGGTACGAGGGTTAACGATATTTTTGAATATGGAATAATTCCTCAGCAGTTCAATGATGCGCTCATATTCCCTAAATCCAAAAAAGGATGTACAAAAAACCCGATCCTTTTTGAACTCTTCGTATAAAACCTTAAAAGCGATACTGAAAAAACGTTTGAAGGAGTGGATCGAGGGTAGTAATTTATGGAAAGAATACCTAGCGGGATTCAGAACAGGATATTCTACGACGGATATTATTTTCATGCTAAGAAGTATAGTCGATTCTTTTCTTTCGCAAAGTAGAAAACTGTATGCCTTTTTTTATCGATCTGTAAGCAGTATTTGACACAATAAACCGTGGTGCACTTATGTATGTACAAACTTTATGCACTGGGAATGTCATTAAATTTCTGGAAGACTGATCCAAGGACTGTATGGCGACAATAGAGCAGCAGTGTGAAATGGCAAAAAAGCATCGTAATGGTTCCAAACGCAGACAGTAGTAAAAAAAGGATGCTCACTTAGCCCTAGTCTGTTTGCATTATTTATTGAGGACCTAGTAGATAATCTGCTTTGTGGTAAAAAGTATGCAGGGACCCACATAAAAGCATTACTTTTTGCGGACGACATAGTTATATTGTCGTATAATCCGAAATCATTGCAGCTCATGATTAACAGACTCTTCGAATATTGTAATAGGTGGCTACTGACTGTTAATCTAGCTAAATCAAAAGTATTAATATTCAAAAACGGAGGAGGGAGAATTTGCTTTAAAGAAAAATAGCAATACAACGGTGAAACAATAGAGGTAGTAAACTAATATAAATATCTTGGGATCATATTCACAAAAATGGTTAGTACGGAAAAATATCTCCTGGAAAAGCTCTCCCAAGCTAAAACAATTTGTTACGCATAGCAGCAAGTACGGGGTTTTCGAGGCGGTGGCGGAATCAGTACTGTTTTACGGAGCGCCGGACTGGGGTTGCAAGGAATCAGGGGCAGTGGAAAAGCTTCTAAGATTTTATATTAAAAGGACTTTTCATTTACCATCTAACTCGCCGAACTATATGGTGATGCTGAAAACTGGACTGTCGCCTCATTTTATCAAAACGTTGAAGCTTCAAGTTGATTGCATAATCAAAGTTATTAATATGCCCAACCAGAATTCAAAAGAAAAATAGTTGATTTAGGGAATAGATGAACTTAGCGCAACAAACAGTTTTCGAGTTAAATCTTGGTGTGAGAGCAACCGGGAGCTGGAGAAACAAAATTTATCAATTCATCACAGGTGTGGATGAGCACAAGTCACAAGATAGAAGAGATTTCTATGATGTTTCGTGTGAGAGAACTTGTAAGGCTTAATTTTATGGAACGCTGTGAGGACCTGCCGATTATATGCACTATGTGCAATTCGGAAGAACGAGATGTCTACCACTTCATTGGAAGGTGTCCTATACTGAGAGAGACGAGAAGTAATATCCAGAATAAAGATTTTATGTCTAATGGAAGTACACCATCTGCTAAATGAGTTAAATTGTTTCATAGAAAATAAATCTAATCTTATCTAATCTATTTACTGACTATATAATTCTTTCTCTCAGTGTAAGGTGGTGCGGAAATGATTTCAGGTTTTATATTAAAATAATTTATATACAAAAAATATATCCATGTAGTTCCAATTTTTCAGGAATGTGTAGGGAGAGGTCATTTATACCAACAATAAAAAATCCCCGTTAATCCGGTTGCCGCGCAGGGTGGGGGTGATTTTAGGAAACCTTCCAACGGTTGCCCCCGCATATATCGAAAACGATTAGTCGTAGAAAAAAAACTGAAGGAAAAATGAAGCTGATAAAATTTCCTACAATTAATTTGGCACTATATTTTAAAATATAAAGAACCGTGTTTTGAGATATACTCTTTAAATAAAATGCACGACTGGGTCGCACGTACTTGCTCCTATGTGCTAATCCTTTTTAAGTGCAGGCGTCTTTTTGACAAAGATTTAATTTTAATGTTTTTTTTCACTTGCAACTTCTTTAGAATCGTTGTGGTTTGAAGCTCGAACGAACATGCGTCATGAAAAAGGGATAAACACATATATATATAGGATTGTTAGCTTTTGCAGTTTTTAGTGTATTATCTTTCCACTTGTTGTTTACTGTTTATAATATAATTTGCTAATAGAAATAGGACTTTTTTCAGTTTAATTTTCATTTTGGTATGGAAAAATTTGAGCAACTGGCATAAAGATTGGTGGCAGTAGGGCAATAATGCTAGTTGTAGCGACCTATGTATATAGGTCTCAATAACAATAATTTACTTTTTGAATTCAAATTAATTAAAATAGCAATTATGTTTGATGGATCGATAAACGTATGCTGTGGGTAGGTATTAATGGAATTTATTAAGAATATTAGGTACCTTAATAAGGTTGGAAGGAAGGTAGGTACTAAAATTAAGATAATACACATTTTAACTACTGTTAAGCGAGTGGGTATAGAGACAATATTAAAAGTTTTGTTTATTTATAGGCAGGTATAAACTTTTGTTTTCTCGATTGAAATTTTTGCAATCAGTAGTAAATCGAATAGTTTTTTAATTGTTAGTTGTTTTTGTGTGTTTATCATAGGCTTCCTTATTTATTCTGTGTGCTTTTATGATGATAAAATGCTTTAAAATACGTAGGTATCATTTGACTAATGGCTAGGGCTTAGCCGAGCAATATGAAATAAATTTTTGGGATACATTTTAAACAAATAAATTTTTTATGAAACTAAAAAAACACCATTCATAACGTTTTTTGGAAAAAATGTTGTAAGCCATCTTATTTCTTTTGCTGTTTTCTATTTTATGAATTTTTCATTTCAAAATCGTTCCACCAGTTTTTTTTGAAAAACTTTTCGAAAACATATTTTTAATTTTTTTTGAGTATGTCAATTTAAAGAAATCTATAGTTTATACTAGGAGAAAAATTAAAAAAAAAATCTATAGATCCGTTTTTAAAATATTCAAAAAACAAAATAATTTTTTTAAAAAATTATTAAAAATTAAAAAAAAAATGTTTTTGAAAATTTTAATAAACAATATTATTTAAATCATAAAACACTACATATTTTGAAAAATTCATCAAAATCCGTCAATTAGTTAACGAGAAAGTCTGGGAGGTACGGATAAAACTTTTTCTGAAAAATCCATTAAAACTAAAAGATAGATTTTGCATAGAAAACACCATTCAGAAAGTTTTATGAAAATCGTTATATGGCAGGTACCGTTAGTTTTGGAGCTAGAATTCCAATTCGAAAAACAGTCGGGTAGAGTACTCTAAAAATACTATATACTAAGTTTGAATCAAATCGGCCCAGCCGTTTCGGCTGTAGGAATCGATACGGACAGACAGACGGACGGAATTTCCGGACCCACTTTTTTTGACTTCTCTAACATCGTAATGTCATGTTTGATTGTTAGATTTTTTTTTTACGAATGCATAACTTGCCTTATAGTCCCTATAAATCGCAAGTAGAAATGGAAAATGTTTCAAGAAAAAAATTATTTTGCAAAACTTGTTGGTCTAACTCCTTACCAATTTTTGTTTCACAAAGTTGTTAAGGGATAAATTGTAGAGAATCTAATTTTCTACAAAAATATATGCATGAGTTGTAATTTATTTTTTAACAGTTCAAAAGATACAGTGAATTGAAATGTTACGGTAAATGTCTAAACTTAGTCATAAAATAACAAAACTAATTTTTCGCAAAAATTCCCTTTTAGGCCAGTAGCGTTGGACACAAAAATCACACAATAATTCAGATAAAATAATTTCATGTTGCATTAACTTTTTTAGTGGCCCAATACAAAAATCCTAAGTTTTCCCCATCGACAAACCTGTGCTAAAGGGAGGGGGGGATATACCGCCAAAAGGGTATATTGAATCCAGCTACCCGCACATCTGCTATCCATACACCAGAAATAAGGGGAGAAAAAATAATTATTGCACCTCCAGGAGTGAAACGAGTGGAAGGTTCTTGAATCGCCCCGACCTCTGCCCTTTATATGCTAATAGCTCCTCAGCCGTTGGTGCTTTGGTACCGGGTTCGCCTCTAACGGTGCGTTTTCTGTCGACGCATACTTCAAATTTACAACTTTTATATTGAGACCATTTTAAAAAAAAAAATATTGGTTAGTTTCGAACATACATACAAACGAAAAATCACAAAAATACCCCTTTTGGCGGTATATTCCAAAACTAGATGGCCACCGATCCCGATTTTCACAAAATTGGGCCTCGGCTGGAATTTATTCGAGCCAGGCGCGAAATTGGGCCTCGGCTGAAATTTATTCGAGCCAGGCGCGGCGGCCACTTCCCCAATCATTTTTAAAACATGATGCAAACCCTTATCTTTATAATCAAGCTAAATTCTTGGCCATAACATTAAACTATATGCGTTTTATTTCTTCTTGAATACCACACGTCTAAAAAAACACCTTTTTTATACATACATATGCACTATGCAGCCACTAAGCAATTATCTAACATAAGAACAAGTTCGTGCAACCTAGTCGTGCATTTTTTTTTTTATTTATTCGACGATGTGACCGCACATATGAGCAAGTACGTGCGATCCGGTCGTGCAATTTATTTCTCTATATTTTCTCTAAAAAAAATGCTTTTCCTGTGAAAATATGTTTTTTTTTTCAAACATAAAAACTATGTGAAGATGACGTTTCCGCGCCCAACATATGTATTATATATTCTTGTTAAGAATAACGAACTGTACAACATATTTTAATTTTAAGGTAATCGGAGGTGAATGCCCTAAACTGAAACATATTGAGAACCTCTAACAAATTTTTTATAAGGATATTCGTTCTCGAGATATCAACTGAATGGCGTTTTTTCAAAATGGCGACTAACGCATCTAGAATCCCGCCATTTCCTACACTCAAAAACGCGTCACTTACCAATTTCAATCATAAATTTTCACCCGGTTAGTTTTGCAAAGAAAACCTCTGTCGACTGGCCTAATTATATATAAAAGACATTTGGCCGGTTTAATTATTTTTTATGAGCTGCATTATTTATTGTAAAATTTAGGTTAGACCAGTTGAGTAGCAGAAATGGGTTTTACTAAATTCTATCTCGAGGGTCTACTCCAGGAAAATTAGAAAAAATATCGGAAAAAATATATAACGGTTTTTTATTTTGAATCATCTTTGTTAAATTGTTATGAATATTTAAGGAAAAATCCTCATCGTTTCGAGTTCGGTGTCTATTTAAAAAAACTGATTATATTTTAAAATAGAATATGTAAATGTAGATCAAACAAAAATCGCCTAGTCATCAAACTTGGTAAAAATGTTTCAATTATCATTGGAATGAAAAGCCAAGAGTTTATAAAAGTTTGTATAACAAGTTTATATAACAAAAAACATAAAATAATAGTCTTTATTGCAATTTTGAAAGTGCAATAAAGTCTTTGGACGTTATTGCAATTTCAAATGTGCGATAAAGTCCAAAATTACGTTTTGGACTTTTTGCGTAAGACATCATTAAATGGCACTGGCTGCACCTGTGGGACTCATACAAAAATTTAAATTACAGCATTGGCTGTGCGATAGTTAATAAACGTAGATTGAACTATGAGGCTTGGATAGGCACACGTGCGCCAGCTTAAACTGATACCATATAAAAAGGGACAGCATTAAGTATTTTGCAAAAGCCAGAGTGGAGTGGCAGAGATCACCTGATTGGCGTAACCGCAACTATTCACTTTATTTTAGCTCTATTCACACTATCCCAAAATAAACTGCCGAACTCAATCGGATGCTCAACAAGATAATTCATTTAATCTTTTCCATCAGCACGGTCTCCAATCACGACACAGTTTACCACATACGCTTCAGGCATGGGGGCTTAGTGAACTCCTCCGTATCTTGGTCATGTCTAGGGGAATTTAACTGGAACAGCATCACATATGCGGCGAGAAACTCTTGAAACCGTGTGGTTTTAATATAATCCAACGACATCTATTTGGAACATTTAACCAAGGCTCTCCACCAGTACGAGCAGAAAATGCTTTTCGATTTTATAAAGGATTAGAATTCAGCTTGGTCTAGTGAGGACAAAGATGTGCACTGATAATCCGTATTCAAAAACACCCCTCTGACACTCGTTCACTTTTTTGTGTGTTCGAAAAATTGGGTTACCAACGCTCGCCAACAACTGAAAAAATTGTCAACGAGTGTTTTCGATTGTTTATTCCGCGTCAGCAGTATGTAAACGTCATGTAGCACATTGGTGCTACAATCCACTTTTACAACATACTTAATGGTTTTCAGTAGCATTAACCGCATTAAATTTAACCAAATATATAATATGAATACACCAGTTAGTTGTTGGCCTACAAAAGGGATGAGTGAAATGGAGATCGACCGTTGTTTTTTGTTTTAAGAGGGTGACATGGGAAGGTAGTTCGAAATGTGTGGAGCTTAGGTATGATATTCGCAACGTTTGCGTTGCGGATTAAATTCATAAGCTTGGCAGACATGTAAGCCAATATCACCAGCTATTGCTATTCGGATTCGGTAGCTGTACTACCTGATCTGGCGTCTCGGAATAAATTCATGACTAAATAGCATTATAGGGTTAATTAAAAATAAACCTGGTACCGTCAACTCTTTCAGCGCATTTGAAGGATGTTTAAATGCTGTCGATGATGCGATCTCGTTCTGTGGTTTTAATTTATTTTCATGTTGTTTGCTTTTTTATTTAGAAGTTTTTTTTCTATTGAACAAGTGCTTCGTGTGGCGGCAAATTGATTAGTGATGACATTTTGTATTAGTTTCGAGCAGCTATGCCTACCGAACCGATTGACATGCTGCTTGCATTAAGGTAGATCGAATTGCGATGTTTGACTGTGGTTTTGCGGATTGGATTGACAGTTAGGAAATGTTTGCTCCGTTAAAATTGTATACAAAATTTGTGATGAAAAATATTTAAAGGGAGGATGGTGTTCTGTTGTTTTTTTTTTAGAATTAATTTTAAAATTGAAAATCATTTGGAATTGCAACGAAATATTTGACTATATATTTTCTTATGCATTATTTATGCATATATGTATGTATATGTACTCCAGTATTTTAAAATTATTTATATATCGTTAAGCGGCTTAAGGCTTGCAAGTTGCAGCTAATTACGATGTTTCATCACTTATGCAATTATGTTGAGCCTCTGATTGTAGAAAGAAGCTTGCTCTAAGCTTACTAGAGGACTGCAACTGGTGGCTTCAAATATTCACATTATAAAAAAAAAACATCATTTAACATGAGATGATTCGTTTATGTTTTTTTTTTAATTTAATCAGTTTTAACGCTCTGTTCTGTATTCTGTGTTGCAAGTGCAGTGAAGTTTGGAAATCACTTGCCAAAAGATGTTAGTCATATTGAAGTTTAAGCCATATAAAAGCCTTATGAATTGTAGCATGATCAGAAGAGGTAAAATATTTTTTGCACCGAAATAGAAAACCTAAGGATTTAGCAGTGTTTTGGCGCCCTCCAGTATGTGATCAATCCAAAGATCGTCACTGACACACATGCTGAGTACTGCTTTTCGGCTTCATTGATACAAACGCCATTCATATAGAAATGGCATTGGGATAAGGGTATATTTCGCTTCAAAGATAATAGACAGCTTTGAGGGCCCGACCCCGATAGTATACGGGCCTTTATTCAGTTACAATAACGACGGAACTCTTTTTTAAATACAATAACTTTTGCCTGGCTTCTTTTAGGGTGGCATTGGTGCAGTAGATAAGATGTTTGCTTCTGACCTGGAGGTCATCAGTTCGATACTCAGGTTGAGAACATTTTTTTCTAACTCCTAGCGCAAGCCGTCCGTGAGTTTTAAGGGAGAAAATGTTCACCTAATTCTCGATCTACTGCACCGAAAAAAATTCTTTCCTATCTTTCTAATTCTTCTAACTAGTGTCGTGAAACGTCATGTTGCATTCTAAAAGGCAATGTGCCTTACGCTTAGTTAAAAAAAAAGAGCTGATTTGTTATTGTCTCTTTATAAGGACTGCGGGCGCCAGTGGTGCAGTAAATGTTTGCTTGTTAGCCCAGAGATCGTCAGTACGAATTTCAGGCTTGGTAGCAATTTTTCAAAAATTCCTAATACAAGCTAAATAAGAAAATAGTAACCTAATTACCGAGTGCTGGTCTAAATATCAGGTAAGTAGAGCATGAATTTGAAGTAGTGCAATTTCCTTGGGTCAAAAGTAGCAGCCGATAATAATATGGAAGAAGAAAAACTTGGGCGGTTAAAATCCAACAGAACTTACTATAGTCTGTCAAGGCTCTTTAAATCCAGAAACCTTACCATATAAACCAAACTGCTACTGTACTAGATTATGGTCTTACCAGTACTCACTTACGGATCCGAGACGTGGGTGCTTACAAAAAGGCACTCGATCTATTATCCGCCTTCGAGATGAAAGTCTTAAGGAGAATTGTGCGAGAAAAGATACAATAATGATTTGTATAAAATCTACCTTGAAGCAGATGTTGTGGAAAAAATAAATCTCGGTAGACTCCGGTGGGCTAGGTACCTAGCTCACATGAGCGAAGAGTTCTTTTTATGGTAGAATACAACGTGGCAGACCTTGCTTGCGTTGGAAGGATGGCGTAGACCAGGACGCCCCAAGCCTTGTGGTGCGCAATTGGATGACGTCGGCCAGCAATCGGGATTTATGGAAAAACTTGTTGAAGGAGGCCCGGACCGGATCCCGGTTATTGCGCCGATGATGATAATCATGATGAATTCTCGATCTATTATAATTATTATTATTTTATTGCAGTTCGATATTTCTTACATTTATGTACTTAGTTTATTTAAAAGATATAGAAATTAAATTCTTTACAACTTTAATATTAATAGTGGAAAATTAATTTAATTTAAAAGATTTTAACAAAGTTTCAAGGGAAAAGCTATATAAAGCGCAGTCATACCACACTGGAGCACCATAAGTGAGTAAGGGCAGAAAAATTTATTTGAATATCAGAATTTTATTATTCATGCTAAGACCTGATTTACGGTTAATAAAAGGGCATACAATTCTTATTAAAAGATTTGTTTTGTTTATTGTATATTGCAATATGTTTGTCAAAAGTCAGTTTCTTATAGTGTTATACCTAGATATTAGCAACTTTCGGACCAAGCGATGTCAGTTAAGTTTATCTGTAACAATGTTTGTGGCAAAAAATCTGATTTTCTAGTCTATAAAACCAGATTCCCTGTGATTTTTGAGCATTAACCTTTATTTTCTACTTAAGTAAAAAAGTTTGTAAGGTACTTAGTAAGTATTGCAAACTTTCAAGAGCATTTTTAGGCAATAAGCTAGACGAATAAAGAGCCGTGTCGTCGGCAAACTTAGCTAATTTAGTGTTTACGTCTAAAGATGGCAAGTCGAACATATGCACATTGAAAAGTATCGTTCCCAACACAGAACCCTGCGGAACCCCACTTACTATATACAGTGAAGACTTTACAGAGCCTGCATACACAGCAAAATTTCTGTTAAGTAAAAAGCTCTGCACTAATTTAATTAGATATGTTGGAAAATTAAACATAATAAGTTTGTAAAGCAGCCCCTGGTGCCGTACAGTGTCGAAAGCCTTTTTAATGTCTAAGCCACTCGACAACATATATTTCACCTTATTTTTAATTCTTAAGATTTGATGGCTTGTAGAATGACCAGCTCGAAAGCCAAACTGCTCATTAGAGTATATGTACGCGTCCTCTATATGGTTTAAAAGTCGTTGTTTTATAAGTTTTTTCAAACAATTTACATATAGCAGTTAGCAAGCTTAATCCTGTAACTATTAGGATTATCTTTAGCTTTACCAAGTTTGCAGATTCTTTGCTTTTTGCTATTTTACAATCTTTAGGGAAATACGAAAGGATCAAACAATAATTGAAGATTATTGTAAGAAACTTCGTGGCCATTGAAGGTAAGGCTTTAAGTAACCTGTGGCTCATTCCATCAAGCCCAGATGATTTTTTGGGTTTTAATTCTTTATTTGACTCTTTCACTGAACTATTCTTAAAAAAGTTGCTTCTATTTTAGTTGCTAGGTAGAGAATTGAGCTCAATAAGCTTATCATTTACAATATTTTCAGTGTCAACATAACTGAGATGGGATGAGATTGTATGGCTTCAGAAATCTGAAGGGAAGTGCAGACATGCAAATGATTAGAACTTAAAGCATTAAGTGTGACTGGTTGCGAAAAACGATATGCATTATTTGGAACAAAAAAGGCAAGTTTTGATTTTGGATTTTGGGACGCGCATTTTGGAATGTATGTTATTTCAAGACTGTAGAGTAATGTAAGAGATCTGTTAAAAGCAATAATATGAAAAATATACCCCAACAGTTTGCTCTCAGACATCCCCACGATTGGTGTCTACAGTTTAAATCACATCCGAACAAAAACTTATCATTTCAGTTAATAAAGCTATGTCAATTGTGTTACGTTTCATAAAGTCAAACAATTCGTGTTTCTTATTTTGAATGCTAGTAGCATTCGGAGTGATAATTTTTGGATTTATGTCCATTATATTGAATAAAGATACTTCACTGCAAGAGTGGTAATTACATTAAATTGTTCAGATTTAGAACGACAAGAACTTAATTTTGACAATACATCATTTAGAAAAGAGGAAATTTCATCAAAAGAAAAAAAGTATGTTACTGCTACAGTTTTTCTCAGAGCCATGAGCATTCGCACTAGTAGATGGTGTTCCTATTGATGGGTCATCTGAGCGAGCTTTGTCATTGACATGGTTTTGATTTAATGCAAATTGTTTGGAGTAATTATGAGGAGCAACATTGCCTCTTCTATGTTGCAGTGGTGGAGAATCTTACATGTTGAATTTGACATGGTTGGTTTTCGGCCGATTCATCAAGACCGGTTTAGCAGAGGAATTATGATCGCGATGACGTGACGAAATTTGTTGCTTATCTCAATATATTTTTTTTTTATAATTAACGTGCGCACAAGGGACTATTTGTTTCCCTTTTAATGTAGAACACACTGCGCGGGCATTTGAAAGATAGGGAGGGGAGAGATAGGAGGTGTCGATTAACATTGGTTTTGAATGTTTGCAGATCAAAATGGCAAGGGGAAAATCCCGCCGGGTAAACTATTCCAAATTCGTGTTGTTCGGGTAAAAAAGAATCCCTATATTTCATACGTCCGTAATTGGGCTCAAGGGTGAACTGATTGGCATTCCTTGCGAGACGGGTATTACGGGAGAAACTTTTAAGGGCAGCTGGCAACTTCGAGTGAAAATTTTTAATAAAAGAAACGATAAAATAAGGAAAGACAGCGGCAGTTCTATTTCCTATCAATCTGAACGCTCGATTTTGTATTCTATCAAGCAGGTGAAGCGATGTTAGAGAGCGATAAGAGAGCTTCATGCCAAACTCTATTAAACGCCTTGGAGATATCAAGAGCAATGATTTTTCTTTCACCAAAGCGATGTTAAGATTTATTCCACTGTTCGGTGAGATATGCCATCAGATCACCAGTGGAACGGTTGATCCGGAAGCCATACTGACGGTCATGGAGAAGCTTTCGATCTTCGAGATATTCTTTAAGCTGACGGTTAATCAGCGTTTCCATGACTTTAGAAAGAAGGGATGTTAGTGCTATGGGTCGGTAGGAGGACGGGGAGGATAGGTCATCTTTCTTAGGGGCAGGCTGGAAAAATGCTGTTTTCCATATTCTAGGAAAGATTTCAGGAGAGTAGTAGCGATAAAAAAGCTTACGCAGTGGCTTTGCCAGTGTGGAAGAAAACCTCTCTAGAAGAATCGGGAGTAAAATAATCAATTACCATTTAAAAATACTTACTTTAAAAAAAACAACTCTGACAATGTCGAACTGTGCAGTGAAAGTCCAAACTAATTTCCGTAATAAACAAACTTACGCCCATAAGACAGCTTGCATACAAAAAATCAATTTAAACATTCAGCACAACAGGGAAAATTCAGATGCCCTTCTCTTATCTATTAAATTTACCGCAAGCATTGGATGGTCATACGATTCCTACAGTAGATAAGAAACATGCAATTAAGCACAAAGGTCATCGGACAAATAAGACGACAGTTGTTCAGCAACTTTGGAAGTAGGGAGACTGCGTTGGCGACTTTCACAGTGAAAAGTAATTTTTTCAAGTGTTAAATTAATTCAATAAAGTAATCAAACAAACAGTTAGTTTTTTTTTTGGCAAAAGGCAAATATATAAATTTGATTTTTCTTTTAATAAGGTCAACATTAATTTGGCTTTCACTTTGGAATAAAAAAGCTATTTTCATAGCTACATTTGTAGATCTTTGGGCAATCCAGCCCAAAGGTATATATAACAAAAAAAACCTGACTATTTCCATATAGCAAATAGCTAAGGTGGTAGAGTGGCTGATCGAGTAACTAACTGTGTGGGTCAACAGACAAAAACTGTTTACAGACGGTAGAATAGGACAGTGACCACTGCGGATATTCCGCCGTCATACAGCTACCAAACGAGGTTGTCTCGTTGGATGAATTTGTGCCTGCGCGCTCTTACAATTTACGTAAGGCACGCTGGCCATGTTTCTCAACACCCTGACAAGAGAACTCCTCTCTAACGACATTGTGCCTCCAAACGACAGGAATCTATCAAACGTAGAGATCAATGGATACCTGCTTCAGATGAATGGTGTCTTAAAACAAACGATGGACAGAACAATCGCACGATACGGACAGAAACGATCTGGAGATTAGGGCACTGAAGTCGTCAATCAAAAACGTCAATTCGCTCATAAAGCAAAATTACAGATTGCCTATTAACTCGTACTGCGAGAACAGAATTCGAGCCGTTAACTCTAGCGACCCGAGTATGTTTCCCGAGATTAATAAAATCTTCAGAAAAAAAAACAATCGAAACGATCTTCCGTGTCTTAGGCTTCCGAGAACGACAGACAACGAAGACATACTTCTGACCGGAGGCATAGATCTGGGGGACGCCGTCTTGGATGACGATGTCTTTGTGATCGAAGATCCATTGGAGAAGGTTGAGACAGTGGCTTCTGCTATTCAGCAAGTGTATAAGTTGAATGATTCCCTTTGCCCGAAACACGACCTGGAGAACAGAGCTCTGCTGAATCACTTTTACCTTCGAAATAGCATCACGAGATATGATAATCGAATGCACTTCCGATACGTTTTCTAGAAAAGGTAATCGTCTGGCATTTTACAGGGTTAACTTATATACCACTTTTTCTGCACCATATAATAATGCTATCAATATCTGCCTGCAGAAGACTGGGTCGTCGCTAGACTTAATTATCTTAAATATCTTTATGTCATCAGCGAATGTCACTTGATTGTATGCATGAAGTAACAATACTTATTGCCAAAATGAATAGTAAAAGGTCAAGGTGGCTTCCTTGAGGTACGCCAGAGTGGGCCACGAATGGGTCTGAAAGACAATTTCTTAATTATACTTGGTAGGATCTATCCTCTAGGTATGATTTGATCCAAGCTATTTCTTAGCTTAAGGAGGAAAACCAAAAGCTTTTAACTTGAACAAGATTGTTTCGTGACTTTGTTGGTCAAATGCTTTTGAGAAGTCAGTGTAAATGCAGTAAACTTCATAACCTTTTTCTAATGCATTTGAACATTTGTAGGAGAATGTTAGAAGATTTGTAACAGTTGATCTATGCTTCATAAATCCATGTTGTTGCTCACATATCAGGTTTTTACTAAAAAATACCATACTCTCACAGACAAATTGTTTTAATTGCTTTAAGTTTACACTTTTTTATTACTAAATTGGAAATTCCATCGGGACCAGCTGAACAATCATCTTTTAACGAAGAAAGAATGTCAAGCACTGTACTCTGCAATACAGGGATATTGTTACAGCTAGTTTGCGAAAAAGTATGTAGATTGTGAAAAAAAAATTCATCAACATCAATTGGTCTTTTAACAAAAGAATAACGTAAATTTACTGCAAAGGCGTTAGAAATATCGACAGTTTTTTCTAACTTAATGTTATTATACGCGATAGCCGGAAAGCCATTTGACTTTTTTTTAATTAACAAGCTTCCAAAATCTCTAAGGGTCATTTTTTAAAGTAATGCCCATATCAGTAGCTAGTATATAAAATACTTGACAAAGTATTAAATTCAACAAAAGTTTGTACATAATGAGAATAATCCTTTGGAGAAAGAGTTTTAACGTATTCCAGAACTAATTAAATCTTCAGACAAGAAATTAGCTTTTCTAAAGTCAAAACTATAAGAGCAATTAAAGGAGTTACTTTTTTCAGAAATTTGATCACTCAAATCGAGAAAAATGTCCAGTGGTGGATGGTAGTTTTCCATATTAGTGATACCAGATCTAGATACTAGAACGAGTGTACTAATATCGTCAGAGGAAAATATTAAATCGAGAGGTTTTAATTCAGCTTATTTGCTGTAAGTCAGTGGAAATAACAAGTAAAGTGGTTGTGAGAAAATTGGAAAAAGGTGAGAACTTGAATTATGTATGTATGTATATTATGTACAAAAATACTTTTACCGGGAGCAACCATTTATTAAAAAAACAAAAAGAAAGGAAAAACACTGTTAAAAGTTATAAAATATTAATATAAAATGCAATAAATTAACTTGGTCAATTATTTGGTAAGCCAAGATAACACAAACGACTAAAATCACGAAATAAAATAAACTAAAAAAGACTGTAAAGACAGCTAATTAATTGGAACCAGTGCTGATATATTATATACCTATATATTATTTTATATATTGATACTTCTGATATGATCGACTTCCTTATACATGTTTATCCGATCATATATTTTTAAATGTTTCGGTTTTCAAAAAAAACAAACAAAGTCTCCCATATTTTGTATTCTTATTTATTACATAATATTTTAATTAAATACTATTTCCATTCACATCCAAGCAAAATTATGTATGTTATTTTTATGCAAAAAAGATATATTAAAAACACTAAACAAGTTTTGGTCGAAATCCCAATTTCTTCTGTAAACTTTTGTGTGGAACTCTCGACATTCCATTTGTATAGCAAATAATTTAAAAACCATCAAAAATTGATATCAAGTGTTACAAAAAATACACAAAAATGCGGGTTTGTTATTTTTAAATATTGTTTTAGGTAGATAAGTATTTAAGGTTGGTTGACTTTATTTAATTTATTGAGATCTTTATTGAATATTTTGTTTATTTTTTCAGTTTGATAGTTTCATGTCACAAATCTTAAATTAATACGTATAATAAATATGTATGCAAGGATTGATTTGGGACAGAAATAAATTGTTAAATTTCATTTTATGAAGGTGTGACGATCCCGCAATTATTGCTTCATGAGAACTGAAATTGTTAAACGTTCCTTTATTTATTTTGATTATTATAAAAAACTAAATATTCATATAATCGTATTTAAAATGAATAAGTTAAATGTTTTTACTAAAGTTTATTTGAATGACTTTATAACACATTTTGCATTTGGCTTAGTAAAAATGAAAAGTGTTGCTCCAACAAAAGGCATGACTTATCAAAATCGCTAAATTCGATAAGTATTCTCACACAATACAACAAAAAGAATTTTATCTGTTTAAGGAATTGATCTAGAAATTCGAATTTTTTAGGAACGATAAAATATATTGATTTGAATATTTAGTAAAAAAAAATTGGAGTCCTAGAATGTCATTAACAGTAAGAAAACTGTAATATTGAGAAGATTACACATATCAGCTACTTACTTTTGACTAGTTCCATCAATAGATTTGATTTTTTTTTAATTTATAAGAAGACAAAATTACTTCCCCTTATTTCTTAGCTTGGATCAAATCATATCTAAAGAATAGATCTTACCAAGTAAAACTTAGAAATTGTCTTTCAGACCCCTTCGTGGCCTACTCTGGCGTATTGAGGAAGCCACCTTAACCCTTTACTATTCATTTTGGCAATAAATAATGTTACTTCATGCATACAATCAAGTGACATTCTTATATTCACTGATGACATGAATATATTTAAGACAATTGAGTCTAGCGACGACCCAGTCTTCTGCAGGACGATAGTGCAGGCTTTATTATTTGGTGCAGAAAAAGTGGTATATCAGTTAACCTTGTAAAATGCCAGACGATTACCTTTTCTAGAAAACGTATCGTAAGTGCATTCGATTATCATATTTCCCAGCACAAACTCTGTCGCGTCTTTAGTTTTAAGGACTTGGTTGTCCATTTTACCTCCAATTTTGAATTTACTCAACACGTTAATTTTAATGTGAATAAAGCAAAGGAATTAAGTGATCCATATGTGACTCTTTCCTTGTACAATTGCTACGTACGCCCCCACCTTGAGTATGCTTCACAGGTATGGACTCATTATTACGTAATTCATAAGAACCGTATTGAAGCAATCCAACAAAATGTTGTTATTCGCTTTGCCCTTAAAGGTCTACCTAGGAACGATCTATTTAATCTGCCACCATACGAACAGTGAATCTAGCTTCTGCAGATGCAAATTCTTCATCAAAGGCGGGTTAATAATGATTTAATATTTTGGCATCAACGTATTAAGGGCGAAATTGATGCTCCTAATATATTAGCCTGTATTGGGTTAAATTACCGTCAAGGATCTTATCACCAGCGTGGATCGGACCTTCTGCATATTGACTTTCATAGAACAAACTATGGCAAATACCGTATGAGCAGACTTTTTAATATTAATGTTTCGTCTAAAGACTTTAATTTAAGTAAAGTGGGATTAAAATCTTTATTTAGGACCAGCGCTCTACTATCGTGATTGTTTTATGTTTTTATTATGTAAAAATTATTGTAGTTAACTTTTATTTTTTAATTCTTGTATTTTTTGCATGTTATTTTTATTTTATTTTACTAACAACTAAGACATGCACTTATGATGACCTTTCTCGAACATTTTAACAATAAAACTGTTTTAACCATCTAAAATTCCTAAAAAATACAAATAAAAAGTGAAAAAAAATCTGGTTGTTGGCTAAGTTTATGTATAGATACATACATATCAAGGGCTTTTAAGCAAGACTCTCCTCAAAAATTCCAAATTTATTGTTTACTGGTATCTATTTAAAACGTAAGATTAAAGATATATTTCTTTTTAATTCACGGGTCAAATTATCTGTAATAGGCCTTAACGTGATAAAAATTTAACACCTCCTGCGATTGATGTTCGGACAGAATTTTTAGTAGTTAATTATAAGCTTGACTTTTGGTAATTTAAGAAAGAAAAGATACATGTATGTATATATGACAAATAAATTGCACGACTGGATCGCACGTACTTGAATAAGCACGTCCAAGAATAAAGTTTAAAAAATAAGTAACATTAACGTAAACAATAACATTATCTGAACTTAAGAAAAGTGTCAAAACCACAAAACCACACAGCGTACTCCATTTTTACTAAAAACCGTTAAGTGTGTTTTTAGTAAAAATGGAGTACGCCATCACACGTCTTGTATAATATCGAATTTATGAAAAAAGTATTTCGAAAATTGTAGGATCGATTTTGATAAAATCCTTTTTTTATTTTTAGTTTAAAAAAAAATTGTTTGGAAATTTTGGTATGCATTTTTTTTTAATAAGTTTTAAAAATATTGATTTTTTCAAAAAAAATTCAAAAATTAATTTTAATTAGAAAAAAAATATTAAAAATTTTTGTTACGCAGAATTAATTTGGCTACCCAAAACTTCTCAAATACAATATTTGACAGAAATCTAAATAGCCGTTACCGAGAAAGTCAAAAAATAAAAAACAGTTATATGAAAGGTACCGTAAATATGGTTCTGATCAAATGATCAACAAAAAAAATCTGAAAAAAATCATCACAATCGTTGGAGCCGTTTTAGAGGAAAATAAGCTTTTCTTAAATGGTCATATGGCAGGTACCGTTATTTTTAGGCCTAAAAATAAAATTTCGATTTCCCAATTGCCAAAAGAATCACACACCAAATTTGAAGAAATTCGCTTAAGCCGTTTAGGCTACAGCTCGTTGTATATACTGATAGACAGAAAGACAGGTTTTTTTTTTCCACTAACTTTTTTAGACCTTTCCTAATCGTAGCGTCATGTTTGATTGTTATCTCAATTTTGTTTATATTGACGAATCCTAAACTTGCCTTAGAGTCCCTATAATAGCAAGTAAAAATGGATACGACTGGGTCGCTACGCTTATTATCTTTTTCATCATGGTTTAATTAATGTTCATTTCTGATTTATTGTTTATTAGTGTTTACAAGTTTTACCGGTATGTAGGCATGTAAAGTATGTAAATTTCAGCAAAGGAACTCAGCAACAGACGATGACTTTTTATTTATAGAATATACGAACATTTGCTAAATAATCGCGTTTGGGTGATATGTCACAACTTAAACATGAGGTAAAATATTCATGGCAAATACTCTAATGATGAACAGTAAAACTCACCTGATCATTGCAAAAGTATCCGAATCCAATGATGCCAGCGATCGCCAGAAATAAGCAGAACACAACAATTGTTCGAATCTTAGAGCGTGGTTCCATTTTTTTAATCTCGTAGGCACCGCTGGGCAACAGGAGGGCAAAATCACTATCTACTTGGACCGAAACGCTTTTTTGCATATCCACCATTATACGGATTCACATTCACACGCGAACGCGGGTGGGTTTTGGTGGGGATAGACCTTGGGTGAATCGCAATGGCAACGGTGTTAAAAACTAAAGGACAATACAACAATGGGAATTAGGGGATTGGGAATTTTATTTTAGATTTAACTTTTATTCCAAGTTTTTATTTTTATTGTTTTTTTTTTTTCAATCGAATGAACACTGAAATCACATTCACGTTTGAAGCGGAAGTAAACGGGTAAAGCAGACTAGAAGGGATAAATGGAATGAGAATGTGAGAGAGCGAGTGCGAGGAGGATTTACTCGATCCAATTAAAGTTTCTCGCTGTTGTTGCTCTTGACGCTTTTGAGCTCACTGCTCTGCCACTAGAGACGGAGGAGGAGTCTGAGTAAGTAGAATGAACCGAAGTACGTAGGATTTCATCCCTTGAGCCTTGGCGCAAACTGACGTGGTGTAGTTTAGTTGGGAGTTAATGGAGCTGCTGCTGCTGTTACTGCTTTTGGTGCGGCCAGTACAGTGGCTGCAGGGTTGTAGAGCCTCATCTGTGCATGCACCCCTAGTAAATCAAATAGAACACATAAAACACCCAACAGAATGCAAAATCATTTCGTGTTCGTAATCGTAATTTGTCGTTTTTTTTATTATTTGGTTGTAGCGCTTTGTTGTGTTACTTGATATTCTGTTTGTTTTGTTTGTATATTGTCGTTGTTTATCGTTTAAATGGAGACAGACCATGATAGGGATTAAGCAGAAACATCGAAAAAGAAAGGTGTAAGCTACTACTATCATACAGTCGTTTGAGTGGCTGTGGAGAAAGGGTAGTAGGGTTGCCAATTTTTGTAATGTTTCAGTGGATTACTTAATTACATGCTTTAAAAACAAATAATTTCATACAAAAAATACTATGCTACATACTTACGAATTAAAAATATAAACTGACAAAATATTTTTCTTGTTTTTAAAAACCTTGAGGCACAAGAAATTAAAAATCCGTTTTGTGAACATCGAAGTAGCTTTAAAAAAATACGAACCCGTATTAAAAAATATATACATACATAAATCATATTTAGGCTTCAACATACAACCCAGAAACTTGGGAAATTTTGTTTGGATTTGGGATATTGCAGAAATAACCTAAGTCAAAAGAAAGGACAAGCAGATAATAGCAGGCATCTTCGTAACAATACAAGCATACATTGCCTCAAATTAGCAAACAATAGATATGTAGGTACTATAACAACGCTAATTTTGCTTGTCAAATAAGCAACCATTCGGATGAAAGCAAATAGAATATTTTAAGCTCTCCTTAGAGAAGGCTTAATTTAATTCGAAGTTCATAAAAACAGAAGCATGGCCACGGGTTTAACTTTAAAACACTGAAATTTGTGATTTTTTTTGGTAAATGCAGATTTGATCTTAGATTTGATCGGATTTCCCGTCGAAAAGAAATTGAAACAGAATTGATCTATTTTTGTTATTGTGTGTTTCTTTTGATGTTCTTATGTGGAATTCATTTTTAATTCAAAGATTTTATCTCAGATTTCAGATTTTTCTTGTAAGAACGATCATGAAAAACGAGGCGGGATGACATAAGGTCCAGGGACATAATGTCGATGGACATTATGTCTATTTCCGACAGGCACAATGTTCATCGACATTATGACCAATTGGAAATAGTCATAAGATCCATGAACCAAATAGACATAATGTCTATGGACCTTATGGGGAAATCAAAAATTTTGACAGTCTAATGAGTTAATTTTGAAATAGACATAATGCCCACATAATGGAAATGCCAAACAAGAATCACAAATTCATAAAGAGACGAATTTATCTCTTGGAACGTAACTGTTTTATATATGTTGTTGTTGTTGATATAGAACCACAATGGGCGCAGGGTCATAAGTCCCGGGATATAAGTCTTTGTCTTACGATTTGGCTTACATATATCCTACCTTGTTAATGTTAGTATGAAGAAGTTATGGAGGCCTGCTGCCCCCCCTTCTTGGGCTCATTATAGGATTTGGAGAAGGGGCAAGGTTGGGTATTTGTGACGTTTCTTTTTGATTTAAAGAACTTTTGCATAAGCCCAATATCGCACCTACTCCAAATCCTATTATTGGCCCAAGCAGGTGGGTTGCAGGGGGCAGCTTTTAAAAAGACATAATGTCCATGGACCTAGTACGTTTTGACCTATTGGGTTTTATGCGTTCACAAACGCACAGTATATTTTGCAACAATTTATCTGAGCTCAGAAACTTCGAACGTAATGTATCATCATTTATTTAAAGTAAACAGAAACAGACCTAGAAGATGGCTTCCTTTTGCATGAGGTTTTTGTTCGGCTCTTACATTATAATAAAGCATTGATTTTTCGAAGCATTTAATTCTTCCCGATTTTTTATTCTTTAATAAAAAAAATTCGCCAATAATTTGGCAACCCCAGAGCCCACTTTTTTTCTTGGTTGTTTTTGGGTTGTATTTATATTTTGCTAAATGTTTTTTTATCAACATTTCTTATTCGATATTCAACTTCAAACCACTGACAGACAGGGGAGGAAATTCTTACCACAGAAAACAGCTGCTGGCTACAACTTATCTGCCGTTAGCTGTCGCTGTCGGTAGGCACTGCTAGCACACAGAAAGAAAATGCAAAAAAAAATTATTCACAGAGCAGACTATGGATTTTTTCTCAATTAATTAATAATTTATATTTTCCATTATTTAGTTGCAATTCAGATGATAAGTAACACGTTTCAATTACAAAAGAAATTTCGGAAAAAAAATAACCTAGTGAGTAGACAGCCGATTTTTGTTTGGGAAATATGTAAATAAAATGAATGCACTTCGGTTGCAGACGCTTGTTTAAATATTCCTCGCGATATGTGGTATTCAATGAGAGGCAATTTGATGGAAAATGAATCAAACGAATTTACAACTATCCGCATTTGAAGATTCCGATAAAGTGTCACGGTAAAAAAATTTCAATTTAAGGAAGTTTCATTTCAGTTTGTCTTCGTCCGCGAGTTATGTGATATGCATTTGCACAAGCCGCCATGTTGTAAACTGACGTCTGCTCTGGACTGGAAGAAAACAGAAAAGTATTTTTTTCGATCCAGTGATGGGAAAGCTATGACAGGTGAGGAGTTGAATAGATTCCAATATATTTGGAAGGCAAAGCAACACTGGAATAAATGGGAATAGTTGGAATGGCTCCAAAAATGGTACGTTTACATTTTAGAGAGTTAGCAGTTTTCGATACCAAATATCCTGTTTTGAAAGACCATGAAAGAACACACCCACTAGTATCTTTCAAAATTCGTGGCGTGTTTTTGAGAAAAAAAACTGTTCATTTCATGTTTCTTCATACAGAAAAGTATACAACAATTTTAGAATACATTATTGGTGTTAAATGCGTTCATTTAAGGTCCAACGCGCCTCTGATTGGCCAATTAGCCTTAAAAGTTATATGACTTTTAGTTGCCATTTACTGCCTGAACACAATGAGCTGGAACGGAAGACGGAGCTGGAGCTGGAACAGGTGTCAAAATTGTTGAATATATACAAATTCAATGCTGCGAACACAATGGGACGCAGCTGCAGACGGAGCTGTAATACGGAGACGGGAAGGTTGGTTAACTTTTAATAAAGACGTGCAGTTTTTTGACATTTCACAAAGAAACCAATGGAACACAACAACATTGAATAAGAAGATCAGGAAGACTTGTTGTGTATATATACAGTGTACGTGCGTGAAGCTAATCAGTTATACGTATAGTAGTAAATTCCAGCTCTTCCTGTCATTTTGGCAAGGCGGTAAATAAAAAAAAAGTCATTCGAATTTTGGTAATTGTTAATCCAGAGATATTAAGCTTTATAAGTTTTATTAAACAAGTGATTTAGTGAGAACATTGTATAATTTAAAAAAGAAAAACAAGAATCTGCATTCTTAAGACCTGTAAAACCAACGTTTTTAAGAAGAATGAACACATTTCTTTTCAAAGGTAAGTATTGTTTCATTTAGAACGTAAAGTGGTGTGGAGTGGTGTTTTAAATATATTTTAAATATTGTAGAACAATTTAGAACAGTTTTGTTTGTAGTATTAAACAATGAAAATAATAAATTAGTTGAAATGTACATCTTCAATGGATAAAATTCACTTTATGATACACAGAAATACAAGGCATGCTCACTTTGGCTGTGACGTCACATTCTTCTGATTTATGTTCTTATAGAGTGTAAATAAATGTATTAATTTGCCGATTTTGTCAGTTCTTTTATGTTTATTGTTCTTATAATCTTAAAAAAAATCGTTTAAGCCTATCGTTTAAAAAAAAATAATCTTCACTTAACAAATAAGCTAATAATAAAAAAAGAATGTGATGTCATAAAATATCAAGATGGCGATTTGTATGCTTCTAGTGAGCGTACCTTGTATTTCTGTGTATCATGTCACTTTCTATCTGTCAACTGAGAGAGTTGAAATCAGGGACGCATTCGTTTTCATTGTTTTTTGGTAAGGCGCTTCAATACGTTGAGTGCATGTAGAATGAATTTACGGTTGAAAAATGTTTACATTTGTGAATCGTGCATATTTTTTTTTAAATGTTTTTTTTTAAGGAATTTGTCATTTTGTGAAAATGTAAGTATCGTCTTATCTGTATTATATCTACGTCCAGTGATGTAAATATGCAGTTTATGTTTTCGAGTCGGAAACGAATGAGCAGAAATATTTCAGTTGAATACAGATGAAGTCAAGACTTGGTCACTTGTGTGCTCAAAACATTTTCAAGAGGGTGATTTTATATGCAATGCCCCCGGTGTTAGGAGACTTTTCCCCTCCGCGATGCCGTATTTGCCAGACGATTTTGTAGAATCTTAGTAAGTTAATAATATTAAAATTAACAAAAGGTATTTTTTTTATTTTGTGTTTTTATTAAAAAGAAATGAGGAATCCATTTGTAGCAAATACGTAAGAGAAAGAATGTACCTTAACAAACTTAACAAACAATACATTTCAGGGGAATATTGCAAATTAAATTGACAAAATTAGTAGAATTTAAGATGAAAAAGATAAACCTGTGATAAAAAAACAAAACATTTAAGTAGAATGTAGCTAGCAAGATAACAAAACACTGATATAACAATTTTGACAAAAAAAAACAACAAATTAATCAAACAGTACATTTCAGGGGAATGCTGCTAATAAAATTGATAAAAACTGTGATAAATTATTTAAATAAAACAAACCTAACTTTAAAATTAAAAAAAGAGGCGTCATTGTATCACTTGTTTGTATTTTTCAGATTTTTGTTACAGGTAAATTTTATTAATTAAACAAATTCAAATCAATTTTACAGTAACTATTTATTTCCATTACACGCTTAATGACATTATAGTTGGCGCCCCACGATGGTTTTTAATCTTCTGCACTCCGCCCCATTGTTAATACTTGTGTGTATGTGATAACTCACACTATTAAGAAAGAGGCTTCATTTATTTTCAAAAACACGTCTTCCTGTACTTCTTATTCAATGCACAACAGTGGTGCATTCTTTTTGAAAGATCTTTGATAAGGTACGCTTACATGATTCTTATTTTCGGTTGTTTTTTTTCATTCTTATTTTTACAAAAATGGTAAAAGGTGTATATCAATAGAGGAAAGAAGTAACAAATGGAAGAATGAAAGTTTCTATATTTTAAGGGTTAAGCTTTGATGTTTCTCGTTTGAAAAAGAATATGTTTGACATGGTCTAAAAATAAGAACTTTAAAAAATTGATTTTAGAACATTTATGTATAGAAACAGCGAGAAAATCCAAATCCTGAAATGTCTGGGCTACTTTTCTTCCTGTTGAGAAATATGAATAATGGCTTACTGCTTTTCTTTTTTGTTTCAAATTTTGAAAGGAAACCTATCTAGTTGGAATTTAAACAAAAAAAAAAAAACGAAAAAAGAGAACCTCCATTCTTCTTGATGTTTACACTGATCTTGATTATCATGAACATTACCAATATTTCATATATCTATATAAACTGCGCTGTTTTATTAAAAAAATCAATCAACAATTTGCCATTACCACAAAAGAAAATATGATATGACGGACTAAAAACAAGAGTGCTAGCATTTTCTTTCCTGAACGAGAAATACCAAAGTTAAACCCTTACATTTTTTTTTAATTTAGATTACATTCGAAGAAGAAGAAACAAAGAAACGATGTAAGCAAGGTATTATAATAAATGGGCTGATATTTGACTAATGTCAAAAAACTGCACAGCATCATTGTGGGCACTTGCAAGTTGGGACGTACGTCCTCATTTGACGGCTAATACAGATCCAGCGCCAAATTCCAGCTCCGTTTTTGCATTGTTTTCGCCCAGTAAGTCAAAATGTTAGTGAAAATTGTTGACTAACTTCCAAAGGACAGTTTCTCCTTTACGATAGCCGTGTTTTTATATCAATTTATCGGGGTCTAGATTAATTTTACACATATTAATACAAAAACAACTTGGTATCCTGTTTTGTATCTGGGTTAATTTTTGAAACCCAGCAATTAGTTCCAACTCGATGCCTAGATGGTCAATTTGAAAGAGTCGATAGAAGGTAATAGTGGCTGCGTTTCGTTATCCACCAAGATCCATATGGATCTGTGGATCTTCTTGACAAAGAACGGACAATAAAAAAAACAAAGACAACTTCCTTTACGTCATTATAACTTAAACGAACTGAACAAATTTACAATTCTTCAAAGAAATGAAATAAATCAATAAAACATTTTAAAGCACATAACTTAGAACAAATTGTGTGGATGAACGAAGTGTTAATGTGATGGCTGCTGGCTGACGACTCGAATTCTTTGTTCTTCTTAACATGTGACGACTCAAGCTTTAACAAAGGGGAAAAACCAACTGTAATGTCATGTGGCGTGTCTGGCGAATTCAATTTGGCGAATTGGATGAGGCGGAAAAATGTTAACGTTTAGTTGCAGGGTTGGTAAAATGGCTACCTGAACTTGAATGCAGATTGCGTTTAGTGTGATGTCAATCTGTGTGGATGTTGATGTTTTTCTTATGTGATTTTTTTTGGTACGTCAGATCAATTTTTTTTTGATCTGAGATCAATCTTTTTTTTTTATCTGACAGCAAAATGTGATTTTCTTTGGTCAACAGATCAATCTTTTTTTTTTTTGATCTCAGAGCAAAATCTGAAATCTCGTTTTCAATCGAGATTTAACATTGAAATATATTGCAAAAAAATCTATAAAAATCTGACTAAAGTTTTTTCTAAACGAGATAACATGACAGAAAGCTAGAAATTGTCATACGTATAAACACACCCAAAATAAAGAACGTCAAAAAGATTGTCAAAAGAAAAACACATACAATTACAAAAACAGATCAATCTGGTTCAATTTCGTTTGGGCAGGCAAAATCCGAAATCTGAGTTCAAAATCCGTCCTTACCAAAATAAAATCACATTACTTGTTTCTGATTAGTCCAGCCCTGGGAAGAGAAAGTATATTCGTGTTGTTTTGGTGAATACATTGCATGTATTGCTGTTAAGTTTGGTTTTTAATAAAAATTGTTTGTCACAGTATATTGTTAGCTACATTACATTTGTTCTTATTGATAAAGTTTAATTTTTTTGATGCTATATAAAAGTATCTTGTTTTTAAGAAGGTTTCTATGATCATTTTGAAGACAATGCTAAAATGACCAGAGTTTTTGATGTGTCCTTCAAAAATAGTTTTACCTGTTACTTCTGTTTGCGTATTTATAATTATGTCATAAATGATTCTTTTTAACATTGTCTCTTTTCCGTCAATTAGTTTTGACTGTATTCTCAGCTGTTTTTCTGCTATAAGACATAAGTCTTCCACATCCTTTGAAGGTATTTTTAAAAAACCTTTCGTTTTATATACCACTAGTGAATTAGGGTTTTTATTGCCTTCCAACTGGCTTTTGCAAGTGGAACACTTTAAAACTACTTGTAATTTAAAAACCACGAATCCGGCGATGTATTTTACAACGTGGCTAGTAAATTCGGTCAATTTGCCGGGATCTGTAAAATAGTCATGATCATTTAAGAACTGCTCATTATCTTCATTGCTTATTTCAACGACATTCTGCAAAAGATTTTGTCCAGATTCTTCTAAATGGGTACTTTTGACGAGTTTGAAGAGCTTATTTTTAGTGTTTGTATGTTTTGCAAAAGCAAATAGTTTCCAATACCACGTTCTCTTATCCTGCATCTTATTATAAGTTTTTTTTGTACGCCGACTTAAACTGTTTTACAGATGGATTGTCGTTGTATCCTAAATGTGAGAGTACTGATCCAAAAAAAAGTTCAATGTGGTTTTGATTCAATTTGTAAAAAGGAATATGTTGCAAAACCCCAGTTTTTGTGAATCTTTCATAAATAACTTTGATGCTCTTTAAGAAAGTTATGAGCCCAACAAACCCCGTCTTTCTTTTGTGCTGAACGATTCGAATACCACTCATAACTTGTAGCATACTTAAATATTGATTTGATCGTTTGCGAATTGAGCTTGGCGCAAGTTAAGTTTACAGCCGCACCATCGAACGTCAATCCAATAACTTCAGCTCCTGTCATGAACACATTTTGGATGCAGTGTTTAATTATGTTGGTTTTTTATTTTGCATCCAAGGAAGCAATTGGAAAATATCCAATTGGAATTTTCCCACTTTCGGTAACGCACACGACGAAAAACACTAGCATTTGTGTTGCTTCTGTGCTTCTATCATCGCCATTGTTCTTACTTTTAACAACAATCTGCCTCAAAGTTTCGAGTTTTTGCTTAGTTTTTTTTTTCTTTTGAGATGCGTTTGAAGAAGAAGGGTCGTCAGATGAGCACAGTGCCCTTTTCAGTGTCATTTTCTTATCCTTAGCAAATGCATATAATAACGATTTTTTAAACTAAATGTAAACTTACAATTTGATTTGAAAAACCAAAAGTTACTTCATCTCCGTGAATATTTTGCATGCCTGAAGAAGGCGATATTTGCATATCAGCCTCTACTACCTCCATTTCTTTTGCAAAAATATTTGTATTCGGTTGTACAACAACTTTCGCAACTTCGTCATGGAAAATTCTTTCTCTTATGTATTTGCTACAAGTGGGTTCCTCATTTCTTTTCAATAAAAACACAAAATAAAAAAAAAATACTTTTTGTTAATTTAAAGATTATTAACTTACTGAGATTCTACAAAATCTTCATGCAAATACGGCATCGCGGACTGGAAAAGTCTCCTAACACCGGTGGCATTGTATTTAAAATCAAACACCTTAGAAAAAAAACATTTTTATCAAAAAAAATATTCACGATTCACAAATGTAAAATTTTTTCTACATGCACTCAACGTATTAAAGTGCCTTACCAAAAAACAATGAAAACGAATGCGTCCCTGGACCCCTGTTCTGTAACTATCGCATCGATGAAATTGATCGAGAAACGTTGAAAATTTAACAAAATTCATTTTATCGCATCATCCTGGTTCTGTTACATTGACAGTCGATAATTTTATCGATTGGAACTGATCGGCATGAAATACTGGAAGAATACGATAAAATGGGGTTATGTATCTCTCAAATGCGATAAGTTTTTCGTTTTAAACGACAAATTTTATCATTTGGTTTTGAGTACGCTGTAAGACTATACTTAAAAAAATGGACTCAACTAAAAAAGTAATTTAAATAAAAGCATATATGTTCTGCTTAATTTTCGTTTGTAGTTTATATTAATGTTAATTTTCAGAGATCATCGAGAATATCAAAGTCCCAAAAATCATACCTCGTCGACTACATGGGCGAAAACTTAGTCTTTGCAAGAGGGCAATTTAGTGGGGCAAACTCCTTGCAACAAAATACAGATCAGTGGGAGACTCTTGCCTTAACCCTGAATTCTTTGGGCTGTGTTATTAAATATACAGAACAATGGAAAAAGGTAAAACTTTAAATGGCTTAAATTCTTTTGATGTTTATACAAATTTACTTACAGTGTTGGGTTGATATCGAATTTGGTGTGCGAAAGCTCGCTAATGAAAAGCGGGCTTTCCTAAATAAGACCGGCGGTGGGGTTATAGCCAATGCCCCACGGGAATTCACCGAGTTTGAAGAAAAGGTGCTGCATATAATTACCAACGATGCGGTTGATGGAGATGCCTCTACCCTTGAGCTTGGCACAAGCTCAATTTTAATAAATGATGTAAGTTAATCGTTCTCCCTCCCGTTAAATTTTTGTTAATTCGTTTTCATTAGCAGCCAACAACTTTAACACTACAAATAGACAAGGTAGAATCTGACTCTGATTGTGATGTACCTCCTCCTCTAAAAGTATCAAGAATGGTGTACAGAAGTGCACTGGAGGAGGCCAAGGGATTTCAGCGAACAATGGAGGAAAAGATGGACAGGATCCTCCAACAAAATGAAGCCTTCATGATGGCAATATGAAAACATTATAATTTTTTTCAAAATTAATTAGTTCCTTTGATATATGTATATATTTTTAAAGTTTCATTTGTTTTAGTTATTTAAAATATTTATGAATTTTTTGGCATATATTTTTTTTAAGTTTTTTTTTTTTTTATTATGAAGTCTGATTTTTTCATTGTTAAGTTTTGTTTTGTTATGAGTACAAAGTACTCACAAATGTACCTAAACCAATGTACCTCACATACACGTTTAATAAATAAATGTGTAATTAAATATTGAATTTGTTTTTATTAAATATTCGAATATTTGACGTAGCCAAAAAAACTGGTCAACGATGCTGTGCGCCACTGGAAAAGCTCTTATAATGTGTGCGGTGTGTCGTCTGACAATTCAACGATGCCTTTTAACTTCATTGTCATGGTCGTCATTTGCTCATATGGACAGCTCTTGTTTTCTCAGGTGATGGCCTCAGCGTCCCATCTCCTATCACATAGCCAAGAAAGTTAATTTTCTTTCTAATGAATTGACATTTGTTCCATTTGATGTGAAGCCCATTTGCCTCAGCCACGTCAAGAACCATCTTTAACTTCTCTACCGCCTCTTCCTCGTTTTCCGCGATCACGACCAAATCGCCCATGTAAGTAACCATTACTCCGTCGCTGACCAGCCTCCTAAATAATTGTGTATGAATCTGAAGACGGCTGGAGCATTACAAATACCGAATGGAACTTTGAGGAACTCAAATTGGCCACTGTGCGTAATGAAAGAGGTGTTTTTTCCTAAACTCTGCTTCAACTGGAACGTGGAAAAACCGTTTATCAGGTCCAACGTTATAAAAATCTTTTCACTCTGCAACCTTTCCAAGACGTCTTCAATAAGTGGCATTGGAAAGTGGTCTTTGATTATCTGCATGTTAATTCGTCTGTAGTCGCAACACATCCTGTAAGCCCTATCCTTTTTTCTTAACAAGAGCACTGGTGAAGAAAATTCTGAACTGCTAGGCTGCACGATTCCACCTTTTAAACATGCGTCAACTTGCCTTTCTACTTCTTCTTTTTCGCTTTGCGCCACCCTTCTCGGACGTTGTTATAATAGTGTTTCATCTTGGAGGATGATTTTCATTCGCACTGGAGTATCTGCATTTGTTCGAACACTAAAATCACCTACACCTACTTTACCAGAAAAAAGAAAAAAAAAGAAAAACACAGGCAGTTTGGTACTTACATGAAATGGAATGCAAACAACAACAAAAAAAAATTCGATGCCGTTGTATGCAGTTGTTGCGTCTCCTCGTTCTCTTCTTCCTTCCGTCTATATACCACTGCCACTGCTTTCGATGCACTTTTGTCTGTGTTCTTCGTATTTAACAAATGTTTTTATTTCGTTGGAGCGCACAGCAATGACGCGGTTGGCTTCACAAATTGACAAATTGTGTCAAGCGGGTTTTGGCGATCCCACCACACCACTTGAACTTTGGTTTTTTTTTCGTTTTTTTTTAGGTATTTGCACCGTTTGCACCGTTTTCCCTTTTTTTTACTTTCACAATATCCCGGACGAGCCCCCAAGATGTGGGAATAATAGTTTTATTTAGCTTTTAAACAATAGTTTTTTTAGTTTTTTTAACAATAGTTTATTTAGCAATTCACAAGAACTGATTAACTCAAAGGATATTTAAACTTATGCCATACTACGTGTGTCTTCTTTAAAAATCGCGATCAGACTGCCTCTTCTATATGCAATTGAATTGCCAGGATCGAGATGGAATGAGACGGGAGAGAATGAGTGAGAGGGGTGTTGTTAGATTAGCGAATACTCAATCCCACATTGATATAATAATAGAACATGGTTACCATTCAAAATTGTACAAAAAAACCAAACCAATAATCAAATTTCCACAAAAATCGTTAAAACGGTAAATTTCACCCTGTTGCTGTATCTATAAAAACCCTACCAAAAACATGTATTTTTAAGGCAGAAATGAAAACTCCTCACACCCATGTCTAAATTTCTATCTTCCATTCTCTCATTATCAGAAAATAACAATGAAATAACACGAAAAAGTCTTGATAATTTGCTTCCCTCTGACTTGTAACACTTTATATACATCTTTCCCGTTTTGTAATTTTCTAATGTTTCATGTGTTAAATTCATTTCCCCGACTAAAAGTCTACACTGAGAAAAAGCAAGATAGCGAAAATAAATGGCGCTAGGTGAAACATCCCTTCTTGATAATGCTATAGATAATATATATACAATGCTGTTCTGTCATTTTCTAACGTTGCATATGTGTTGAATTCATCTCCCCGACTAAAAGTCTACACTGAGAAATAGCGAGATAGCGAAACTTGATGGCGCTAGGTGAAACACCCATCTTGATAATGCTATAGATAATATATATACAATGCTGTTCTGTCATTTTCTAACGTTGCATATGTGTTGAATTCATCTCCCCGACTAAAAGTCTACACTGAGAAATAGCGAGATAGCGAAACTTGATGGCGTTAGGTGAAACACCCATATTGATAGTAAAATGGGCGTATTATATATTGACTGCTAGTTGCCTACGTCAAGTTGGTTCCATTTTAGTCTCAGAGACACTAGCCCTCTTGAGTACACTAGTGGGATAAAAATAAACCTCAATTTTGACATTTGATCCAGTAATTCCAGACTTTAGCAGCAGGTTTTATCACGTTGGCATGTTAAAATTTCCTATTTTCTCTCCGTGTTATTTAAATTATCCCACAATTAATCCACCAATTAATAAATAAAAAAAACACTCATGGATTTATTGAAATTTTTTTTTATAGCTTGGTAAATTACATGTTTGTAAAATCTTTAGAACATAAACTTTGTTGCGATTACACACCAAAGAAACATTTTTTTAAACATTTCAGAAACATTTTTTCTTTCTGAAATGTTTTTTAAATGTATCAGAAATGTTTATTTAAGTCTGAACGCTTCGCGAAACATTTCTGAAATGTCTATGTGTTTTCCCTTCCGAACGGAAATCTTTCTTTATTTTCATGCATTTTAGTCTAGTTGACAGGTTTTGTTGTTTTTATTTGTTTGTGTTTTGTTCATGATGACAAAACTCGAGGTTATGATTGCTCCTTTTTTACATCATGAAGTACAGAACTGGATAAATAAAATGGGAAACAAATAAACATTTAAGAAATGTTTCAGAAATTTCTGAAATGTTTCTGAAATAATTTTTAAGCAAAGAGGAAACATTTCAGAAATGTTTTTTAAACAAATGGTTTTTTTGGCGTGGACACACCTTTATAGTCGTCACAAGAAATAGGTCTCAACCTCTGGCCATTTTGTCAGGATTTTTATTAATTTTGTCTTTTATCATTATTAATGAAAGTTAAAAGAAAGAAATAAAAAGGAACGTTGGTCTTAAAAGACACAATTGCCTTTTAGAACTCAACTGGAATTTGAACGTATGTAGTTTGAAGAATAGGAATGATAGGAAAAAATGTCAAAACACCTTAGCTACTGTCTTAGTAGTATTTTATTTGATCATAATCCATTAGTTTCTTTTAAAATCTTAATAAAATCAGCAATATTTGAAGAGATTTGAACATAACTTCTTTTTTCTACGAGATTTTAAAAAATCCCTTTTTTCCTTCTATTCCTTTTAGCTTGTCTTAGGCACAAACCAATAAAAAAGGAAGTTGTCCACGATCTAAAAAAACAGGAGGCAAAATACCAAAGATGTCGCACACTTCTATGCATGGAATTCAAAAGTGTCAGTTATGTTTTACCGGTAAATGCGATTTTTTTAATTTTAAAAAACAGATGTCGCGAGCTTCTATGTCAACATTTTAAGTAGATATTTTTTTTCCTGAAGTGGGTTCAGGAGAGCTAGCATCGCATTTTTAATTTTGGCGACAGTTTTTGGACAGTTGTTGTATGAAGCTAACATTAGACTAGCAGTCCATACATAATACGTCCATGGAGCAGTCGAGCTACGTCCAAAATAAAAAATCTCTACGAATCCCGAAAAATCTATTACAAGTTCCCTTCGCAGTGGAAAATCTACTACGAAATTCGAAACTCATTTATTCATTTAATATTTATTCGTCAATTTGAGTTTGAAACTCCTTACAGACTACTATACCTACAAATTAAAGCTTAATAACAAATAATAAATTACAATAATCATTTTCCAAATTTTAATTCAGCTAATAAATAAGTTTTGAAAGTATCTCTATTTATAAATTGGAAGAAATCAAATTTATTGTTAGTAGATACTGAGTTGGCCTGCCTTAAGCAACGTGAGATCGGTACATTTAGACCATAATTAACCCTGTGGCGGGGAACATAAAAGGTGTTATAAGTTCTCAAGGTATGTGCCGGGCAATTAAAGCCAATCAAATCTAGTAAAACAGGGCAATTAATTTTATAGTTCAAAATATCTCTAATAAACACGATATCAAAATATTTTCGACGCATTTCCAGACTTAGTAAACCAAAGAGCAAACAACGAGTATCATAAGAAGGACGGGGGATATTTCATCGTAGTAGATGAAATAAGTATCTGGTAAGACGTTTTTGAACATTTTCTATCCTTTTAGAATGAATGGAATAAAAAGGGTTCCAAATAACAGAGCAATATTCCAGGGCTAATCTTACAAACATTTAATTGTAAAAGGATCTTTAAATTCTTTTGAGTTTCTAGTTATAAAACCTAACATAGAACTGGATTTAGCTACAATGTAGTCTACATGGCTATTAAAACTAAACTTTGCATCAAATATGACACCTAAATTTTTTTTTCAGAAATTTTAGCAATAGGTATATTATTTATATTATATTGAAAGTTTAATGGTGACAAGCGACGACAAGCTTTGACACTTAGAGACGTTCAAATGTAAATTGTTCTTTTCACACCACACAGAAAGATTGAACAGATCCATTTGTAATTTAAAACAGTCAGATATATCTTTCACAACACAAAACAGTTTTAAGTCATCAGCATACATCAGACAATTGGAATATATGAAAACATGAGGAATATCATTGACAAATAACAGGAATAGGAGAGGTCCAAGATTGCTTCCTTGGGGAACACCCGAAGTGACCTCGATAGCACCAGACAATTTATTGTCTAGGCAAACAAATTGTGTACGTCCATAAAGATACGACTTAACCCATTTCAAAAAAATTTAGTGAAAACCATATCTTTTAAGTTTCCTAAGAAGTATATTGTGATCAACCCTGTCAAACGCCTTCGCAAAATCAGTGTAGATTACTTCACATATTAGACCATTCTCCAGTGCACACAGAACTAAATTTGAAAAAAATTGCCAGGGTTGTGTTCGTAGATCTTCCGCTAATAAAACCATGTTGCAACGGTGAAATGATTTCTTTAGATAGCCCTATAAGTTTTTTGTAAATTAATTTTTCAAAAAGCTTGGGAATGGTAGATATTTTACAAATCGGTCTATAATTGGTAACATCATTTTTTGAACCAGACTTATGAATATGAATTAAAAAAGAGTATTTCCAATCATCGAGAAATACTCCTAACTCAAGAGAACGGTTAAATTTAATAGATAGTGGAAAGGCAATAGCCTGAGCACAATTTTTAAAGATAACAGGAGGAAATCCATCCATGCCTTGCTTTTTGTCTGAATTCAACTCAACCAACTCCTCTTCAACTTCTTCTGCAGTAAGAATCAAGCTACCCATATTTAATGTATTCAGGGAAATATTGCTATCAACTAATTGAACATCGTTTGAAGGATTTACGTATACTGAGCGATAAAAATCGGCAAAAAGATTGCAAATTGTTGGAAGTTTTGAAGAAGAGGTATCTAAATATCGCATACTATTTGGAATACCAACCGATTTCTTTTTATTACTAATGAATGCCCAAAAACATTTGGGATCGGACTTCAGTTTGGATTCTGCTACGAAAATATAATTCTTATATAACAACTTATTGAGAAAATACACTCTTTTGCAACGAGCTGGCCCGAATGGTATACCCCCGATTCTTCTAAAGAGGTGTTCTTCCACACTGGCAAAGCCACTGCGTAAGCTTTTCCATCGATCCTACTCTTCTGGAATCTTTCCTAGAAGATGGAAAACAGCATTTGTCCCGCCTGTCCCTAAGAAAGGTGACCCATCCTCCCCCTCCTCCTACCGACCCATAGCACTGACATCCCTTCTTTCTAAGGTCATAGAAACACTGATTAACCGTCAGCTTAAGGAATATCTCGAAGATCGTAAGCTTCTCTGGTGATCTGATGGCATATCTCACCGAACAGTGGAACAAATCTTTACATGACTTTGGTGAAAGTAAGATTATTGCTCTTGATATCTCCAAGGCATTTGATAGAATTTGGCATGAAGCTCTCTTATCGAAAATGCGTGCTTTTGGGATCGATAATACTCTTGTTCGTTGGATTAGAAGCTATCTTCTGGACCGTTCAATACAAGTTGTATTGGACGGATTCAAGTCTGATTCCCATAAAATAAATGCTGGTGTGCCCCAGGGCTCTGTTCTGTCTCCGACACTTTTCCTCATTTTTATAAATGATCTTCTGTCGTTTACTTCTAAGCCACTTAACTGTTTTGCTAACGACTCTACCCTCAGCTTTTCATATTCGTTCGATTCACGTCCTTCGCCTTCGGACGTACCGTATGTCAAGCTCATTAAACTCCGATTTATACAGCATTGTCAAATGGGGTAATAGGAATCGTGTGGAGTTTAATGCTTCGAAAACTCAATGCTGTCTTCTGTCGTTAAAGCTAAACATACTCCCAATGCCGTTGTCCATGAATGGCACTTACATCGAAGAAACCGAAAAGCTCTCAGTACTCGGTATGTGTGTCAACGACGACCTCCGTTGGAACGACCATATATTTGAAATCGCTAAGAATGCTGCTAAGTGCTTAGGTTTTCTGTATCGTTGTAAGAAGTATTTTTCCCCATCTGATCTGGCTACAACTTATAAAGCGTTTATACGCCCTAAACTCGAGTATAATTCCCACGTCTGGGCAGGTGCTTTACCTGCTTGATAGAATACAAAATAGAGCGTTAAGATTGAAAGGAAATAGAACTGCCACTAAATCAATTACCCTTCTCGAACACCGACGCAATGTTTCATGTCTTTCCTTATTTTATCGTTTCTTTTACAAAAAATGTTCACTCGAAGTAGCCAGTTGCATACCTACCCTTAAAAGTTTCGCCCGTAATACTCATCTCGCAAGGAAAGCTCATCAGTTCACTCGTGAGCCCAATTTCGGACGTACCGTGAAATATAGGGATTTTTTTTTAGCCGAAGGACACGAATTTGGAATAGTTTACCAGGCGAGATTTTCCCTTACCATTTTGATCTGCAAACATTCTAAACCAATGTTAATCGACACCTCCTATCTCTCCCCTCCCTATCTTCCAAATGCCCGCGCAGTGTGTTACATTAAAAGGGAAACAAGTAGTCCCTTGTGAGCGCGTTAATTATATATATATAAAAAAAACAAAGCTCTTGGCTGCGCCTGTCATAAGCCGGCGACCGAAAACAAATTGTTGCAAGGAATTCCATCCAACGACAGCACACTTATCTTCAAAATCCCTTACCCAAGTGCTTACGTTCTCATTGCTCTCGCCACTGAATTTGTTTAAACATTCTGAAACGTCCTTAAACGAAAAAGTTGCACTAGTTTGAACAAACCTCGTCGTTGCCACTTCTGATTGACTTCCACCGCCTTCACCAACAACATTCTTAAAAATTTGCCTGACGCCCAGCTGATAACCACCATCGTCATCGTCTTCATCATCATATTTTCCATAAGTACCTGCTTCTCTATTATTTTCGTCGTCATCATCATTTTGAATATTTTGTGCATTAGTGTGTGGTGGTTGGGTGCTGTATGAATAGGGTAGTCACTGAAAGGTATCAAACTGGTGATGCACAGTCGCTGCAACTATATCGTACACATCAATTGTGCTTATTTTACCTCCCCGCGGTAACCACCGGGTACTGGTCTGTCCATCCGGACATTCCTGCTAAACTTATAAGCGCGAGTGTTGAACACAGAAAAAATAGCAACACTATAATGCTCTGCTTTAATGACTGTTCTGATCGATTCGCAGAAGTCCTGCTCGAGCCCCTCAGAAAGAGGACGTACGGCGGATGAGCCCAACCAATTAGACCAACGGTGGCGTCAACAGTCAACGAAGCAGACGCCCTAATGAGCTACTTTGACGTATTTGGAGATAAGGTCATTGGGACAATTCAATGCAAGTCAGGGCATTGAAATAGAGATGGTGGCGGATGAACCCTTAATGGGCCAACGGCAGCGCTCATATCCCCGAAGTGGGTTACTGACTCCGGATTCTCCGGTTCCTTTTGTCCAAGGAATCCAACAAAGGACCTGGCCCTCCAGGTTGGGAGTTGTGCGTGGGGTTAACAACCCTGCCACGGAAAAAAGAAAAAGTTGCGAAGCGACCAATAGCCTCGGAAAAGGACGGATTTACTGTTGAACTCTTAACAGATCACGTGCATCCAAACAACTAGCGGAGGCCCTAGACTGCTACAGAGCAGGAATTACTGCCATCCAGGAAGTGCGATGGAATGGGCCGGGCAAAAGGAGGATGAAAAACTGTGACGTATACTACGGTGATTGTGCAAGAAGACCACAGCGTTTATTTGGGTGCGGATTCATCATAAGCGGTAGACTTAGGCAAGAAGTCTTGGGCTTTCGACACGTAAGTGAGCGACTTGTGACAATCCGTATCAAGGCTAAATTCGCCAACATTAGCCTAATATGCGCTCATGCCCCCACAGAGGACAAAGATGACGCCACCAAGGATGACTTCTAAGAGCTCCTCGACAAAACATATGAGCAATGCCCTAAATACGACGTAAAGATCGTACTAGGCGATTTTAATGCCAAAATAGGTAAAGAGGAAATCTTTGGTAGGACTGTCGGAAAACATAGCCTACACGACACAACGTCTGAAAACGGACTTAGGCTAATTGACTTCGCAGCGGCACATAACGTCACCATTGCAAGCACACGGTTTCCTCATCTCGATATACACAAAGGGACTTGGCGACACCCAGATCAAAGAACCGTCAATCAGATTGACCACGTTGCGATCGATGCAAGACACGCCTCCAGTATCTTAGATGTTCGCACCTTCCGAGGGGCTAACATCAACTCGGATCACTACCTTGTTGCAACAAAGGTAAGAATGCGAATAACCCGAACTCCACAACAACGGAGTAATACTGTGAGGAAGTATGATGTCGGAAAGCTGCAATCGCAAGAAACCGCCAGAACCTATGCCGATCGAATATCCCGTAACTTCTCTAGAAATCCAGTACCAATCAAGTGCCGAAGACCAGTGGCAACACTGCCAACTGATGTGCTAGGTTTCACCAGACCACCACCACGAAACCTCTGGTTCGATGACGAATGCAGGCAGGCCCATGCAGCCAAACCAGAGGCATATAAAGCGCCGCTGCAAAGAAAGACGAGAGCTGCTCGCGAGCTCTACGAGCAGAAAAGACGGGAAGAACACCGGCTTCTCCAAAATAAAAAGAGAGAGCATGAGAACCGCGCGATCGAGGATATTGAGAGATGCTACTATAGGAACAACGTGCGGAAGTTTTAAAAAACAGGTAAAAAGAACATGCCAAGGAAAAAAAACCCGCACAGAAGCCTGTATAGATAGGAATGGAAACCTCGTAGTAGAGTCACAGTCGGTGCTGAGTACATGGAAGGACCATTTCTGCAGACTGTTAAACGGCGATGAAGACCAAAATCCCGCTCTCAGGCAGAATGAACCATTCAACATGGATGATGAGAGACAAAACTTCCGTCCACCGACGGACTACCCGCCGAACTTTTTAAAGCGGCCGGAGATGACCTGGTGGAGTGCATACACCAACTCATCTCTACAGTTTGGTCAGAAGAAAGTATGCCTGATGAATGGAACCTCAGCATCGTTTGCCCGATCCACAAGAAAGGAGACCCTCTAAACTGCGCCAACTATAGAGGAATTAGTCTCCTGAATATCGCCTACAAGATCCTCTCTTTTTTTTTTTTTTTTTTTTTTTATAATTAACGCGCGCACAAGGGACTATTTGTTTCCCTTTTAATGTAACACACTGCGCGGGCATTAGGAAGATAAGGAGGGGAGAGATAGGAGGTGTCGATTAACATTGGTTTTGAATGTTTGCATGTTGAAATGGCAAGGGAAAATCTCGCCGGGTAAACCATTCCAAAAGTCGTGTTGTACGGCTAAAAAAAGAATCTCTATATTTCACGGTACGTCCGAAATTGGGCTCAAGGGTGAACTGATGGGCATTCCTAGCAAGACGAGTATTACGGGCGAAACTTTTAAGGGGAGGAATGCAGCTGGCTACCTCGAGTGAACATTTTTTATAAAAGAACCGATAAAATAAGGAAAGACATGAAACATTGCGTCGGTGTTCGAGAGGGGCAATTGTTTCAGCGGCAGTTCTATTTCCTATCAATCTTAACGCTCGATTTTGTATTATATCAAGCAGGTGAAGCGATGATTGTGAAGCACCTGCCCACAGGTGGGAGTTGTACTCGAGTTTAGGGCGTATAAACGCTTTATAAATTGTAGCCAGATCAGATGGGGAAAAATACTTCTTACACCGATACAGAAAACCTAAGCACTTTGCAGCATTCTTAGCGATCTCAAATATATGCCGTACTATGTGAACGCCTGAAACCTTTCGTCAGCAACCTGATTGGCCCCTATCAGTGTGGTTTCAGACCAGGAAAGTCCACAATCGATCAAATGTTCACGCTACGGCAGATCCTGGAAACGACCCAAGAATTCCAAATCGATACCCACCACCTCTTTATCGATGAGCAGGATGACGATGGAGAACTCTCGCTGCTCTGTCAAGGTTGGTACTGACCTCACAGAAGCTTTTGACGTCAAAAAAAGATTCCGACAAGGTGATGCGCTATCGTGCGATTTCTTCAACTTAATACTTGAAAAAATTATAAGAAACTCGCATGTCAATTGTAGCGGGACAATTTTTTTCAAGTCTATGCAATTGCTAGCACATGTAGAGCGAATGGACAACAATGCTCCGGCTCGCAGGATCTTCGATTCCACCCCAGAGGGTAGACGCAGTCAAGGAAGACCTCGCCTTAGTAGGCGCGCTCAAGTGGAGGACGACCTGAACCAACTTGGAGTGCAAAACTGGAGGCAGCTAGCCAAAGACCGAGCTGGCTGGAGAGGCAAGTTGGTTGAGGCCCAGGTTCGTCCCGAACTGTAGCGCCACCTAAGTAAGTAAGTAGTGCATTAGTGTGCATAGTTCCAATTACATCATATTTTTCCCCTTCTTGTTTACCGTTTTCTTCATTTTTCTTTGCGTCGTCCTCTGCATCGTTAGTGCGATGCGAGTTGACATACTCGATGAGTCGGTTCGCCAATTCCTCTTTTTCCCCTGTAGGTTAGATTCCCAATTTCTTTAAACAATCCCTCAGTTCATCTCTTTTCATCCCCTCAACCTTCTTTCCCGAATACATACTAATTTTTGAGTTTAAAAAAAATAAGTTTACACCTACTTTACCAGAAAACAGAAAAAAAAAGAAAAGAAAAACACACGCAGTTTGGTACTTACATGAAATGGAATGCAAACAACAACAAAAGAAAATTCGATGCCGTTGTATACAGTTGTTGCGTCTCCTCGTTCTCTTCTTCCTTCCGTCTATATACCACTGCCACTGCTTTCGATGCACTTTTGTCTGTGTTCTTCGTATTTAACAAATGTTTTTATTTCGTTGGAGCGCACAGCAATGACGCGGTTGGCTTCACAAATTGACAAATTGTGTCAAGCGGGTTTTGGCGATCCCACCACACCACTTGAACTTTGGTTTTTTTTCGTTTTTTTTTTAGGTATTTGCACCGTTTGCACCGTTTTCCCTTTTTTTTACTTTCACAATATCTCGGACGAGCCCCCAAGTTGTGGGAATAATAGTTTTATTTAGCTTTTAAACAATAGTTTTTTAGTTTTTTTAACAATAGTTTATTTAGCAATTCACAAGAAATATTTATTATTTATAGATATTTAAACTTATGCCATACTACGTGTGTCTTCTTTGAAAATCGCGATCAGACTGCCTCTTCTATATGCAATTGAATTGCCAGGATCGAGATGGAATGAGACGGGAGAGAATGAGTGAGAGCGGTGTTGTTAGATTAGCGAATACTCAATCCCACATTGATATAATAATAGAACATGGTTACCATTCAAAATTGTACAAAAAAACCAAACCAATAATCAAATTTCCACAAAAATCGTTAAAACGGTAAATTTCACCCTGTTGCTCTATCTATAAAAACCCTACCAAAAACAGTGTATTTTTAAGGCAGAAATGAAAACTCCTCACACCCATGTCTAAATTTCTATCTTCCATTCTTTCATTATCAGAAAATAACAATGAAATAACACGAAAAAGTCTTGATAATTTGCTTTCCTCTGACTGCTAACACTTTATATACATCTTTCCCGTTCTGTAATTTTCTAATGATGCATGTGTTAAATTCATTTCCCCGACTAAAAGTCTACACTGAGAAAAAGCAAGATAGCGAAACTAAATGGCGCTAGGTGAAACACCCATCTTGATAATGCTATAGATAATATATATACAATGCCGTTCTGTCATTTTCTAACGTTGCATATGTGTAGGTCTCAACCTCTGGCTATTTTGTCAGGATTTTTATTAATTTTGTCTTTTATCATTATTAATGAAAGTTAAAAGAAAGAAATAAAAAGGAACGTTGGTCTTAAAAGACACAATTGCCTTTTAGAACGCAACTGGAATTTGAACGTATGTAGTTTGAAGAATAGGAATGATAGGAAAAAATGTCAAAACACCTTAGCTACTGTCTTAGTAGTATTTTATTTGATCATAATCCATTAGTTTCTTTTAAAATCTTAATAAAATCAGCAATATTTGAAGAGATTTGAACATAACTTCTTTTTTCTACGAGATTTTAAAAAATCCCTTTTTTCCTTCTATTCCTTTTAGCTTGTCTTAGGCACAAACCAATAAAAAAGGAAGTTGTCCACGATCTAAAAAAACAGGAGGCAAAATACCAAAGATGTCGCACACTTCTATGCATGGAATTCAAAAGTGTCAGTTATGTTTTACCGGTAAATGCGATTTTTTGAATTTTAAAAAACAGATGTCTCGAGCTTCTATGTCAACATTTTAAGTAGATATTTTTTTTCCTGAAGTGGGTTCAGGAGAGCTAGCATCGCATTCTCAATTTTGGCGACAGTTTTTGGACAGTTGTTGTATGAAGCCAACATTAGACTAGCAGTCCATACATAATACGTCCATGGAGCAGTCGAGCTACGTCCAAAATAAAAAATCTCTACGAATCCCGAAAAATCTATTACAAGTTCCCTTCGCAGTGGAAAATCTACTACGAAATTCGAAATTCATTTATTCATTTAATATTTATTCGTCAATTTGAGTTTGAAACTCCTTACAGACTACTATACCTACAAATTAAAGCTTAATAACAAATAATAAATTACAATAATCATTTTCCAAATTTTAATTCAGCTAATAAATAAGTTTTGAAAGTATCTCTATTTATAAATTGGAAGAAATCAAATTTATTGTTAGTAGATTAAGCAACGTGAGATCGGTACATTTAGACCATAATTAACCCTGTGGCGGGGAACATAAAAGGTGTTATAAGTTCTCAAGGTATGTGCCGGGCAATTAAAGCCAATCAAATCTAGTAAAACAGGGCAATTAATTTTATAGTTCAAAATATCTCTAATAAACATGATATCAAAATATTTTCGACGCATTTCCAGACTTAGTAAACCAAAGAGCAAACAACGAGTATCATAAGAAGGACGGGGGATATTTCATCGTAGTAGATGAAATAAGTATCTGGTAAGATGTTTTTGAACATTTTCTATCCTTTTAGAATGAATGGAATAAAAAGGGTTCCAAATAACAGAGCAATATTCCAGGGCTAATCTTACAAACATTTAATTGTAAAAGGATCTTTAAATTCTTTTGAGTTTCTAGTTATAAAACCTAACATAGAACTGGATTTAGCTACAATGTAGTCTACATGGCTATTAAAACTAAACTTTGCATCAAATATGACACCTTTTTTTTCAGAAATTTTAGCAATAGGTTTATCATTTATATTATATTAAAAGTTTAATGGTGACAAGCGACGAGAATCTTTGACACTTAGAGACGTTCAAATGTAAATTGTTCTTTTCACACCACACAGAAAGATTGAACAGATCCATTTGTAATTTTAAACAGTCAGATATATCTTTCACAACACAAAACAGTTTTAAGTCTTCAGCATACATCAGACAATTGGAATATATGAAAACATGAGGAATATCATTGACAAATAACAGGAATAGGAGAGGTCCAAGATTGCTTCCTTGGGGAACACCCGAAGTGACCTCGATAGCACCAGACAATTTATTGTCTAGGCAAACAAATTGTGTACGTCCATAAGGATACGACTTAATCCATTTCAAAAAATTGAGTGAAAACCATATCTTTTAAGTTTCCTAAGAAGTATATTGTGATCAACCCTGTCAAACGCCTTCGCAAAATCAGTGTAGATTACTTCACATATTAGACCATTCTCCAGTGCACACAGAACTAAATTTGAAAAAATTGCCAGGGTTGTGTTCGTAGATCTTCCGCTAATAAAACCATGTTGCAACGGTGAAATAATTTCTTTAGATAGCCCTATAAGTTTTTTGTAAATTAATTTTTCAAAAAGCTTAGGAATGGTAGATATTTTACAAATCGGTCTATAATTGGTAACAATTTTTAAAGATAACAGGAGGAAATCCATCCATGCCTTGCTTTTTGTCTGAATTCAACTCAACCAACTCCTCTTCAACTTCTTCTGCAGTAAGAATCAAGCTACCCATATTTAATGTATTCAGGGAAATATTGCTATCAACTAATTGAACATCGTTTGAAGGATTAACGTATACTGAGCGATAAAAATCGGCAAAAAGATTGCAAACTGTTGGAAGTTTTGAAGAAGAGGTATCTAAATATCGCATACTATTTGGAATACCAACCGATTTCTTTTTATTACTAATGAATGCCCAAAAACATTTGGGATCGGACTTCAGTTTGGATTCTGCTACGAAAATATAATTCTTATATAACAACTTATTGAGAAAATACACTCTTTTGCATCGAGCTGGCCCGAATGGTATACCCCCGATTCTTCTAAAGAGGTGTTCTTCCACACTGGCAAAGCCACTGCGTAAGCTTTTCCATCGATCCTACTCTTCTGGAATCTTTCCTAGAAGATGGAAAACAGCATTTGTCCCGCCTGTCCCTAAGAAAGGTGACCCATCCTCCCCCTCCTCCTACCGACCCATAGCACTGACATCCCTTCTTTCTAAGGTCATAGAAACACTGATTAACCGTCAGCTTAAGGAATATCTCGAAGATCGTAAGCTTCTCTGGTGATCTGATGGCATATCTCACCGAACAGTGGAACAAATCTTAACTGACTTTGGTGAAAGTAAGATTATTGCTCTTGATATCTCCAAGGCATTTGATAGAATTTGGCATGAAGCTCTCTTATCGAAAATGCGTGCTTTTGGGATCGATAATACTCTTGTTCGTTGGATTAGAAGCTATCTTCTGGACCGTTCAATACAAGTTGTATTGGACGGATTCAAGTCTGATTCCCATAAAATAAATGCTGGTGTGCCCCAGGGCTCTGTTCTGTCTCCGACACTTTTCCTCATTTTTATAAATGATCTTCTGTCGTTTACTTCTAAACCACTTAACTGTTTTGCTAACGACTCTACCCTCAGCTTTTCATATTCGTTCGATTCACGTCCTTCGCCTTCGGACGTACAATTGCAACGGTACCGTATGTCAGGCTCATTAAACTCCGATTTATACAGCATTGTCAAATGGGGTAATAGGAATCGTGTGGAGTTTAATGCTTCGAAAACTCAATGCTGTCTTCTATCGTTAAAGCTAAATATACTCCCAATGCCGTTGTCCATGAATGGCACTTACATCGAAGAAACCGAAAAGCTCTCAGTACTCGGTATGTGTGTCAACGACGACCTCCGTTGGAACGACCATATATTTGAAATCGCTAAGAATGCTGCTAAGTGCTTAGGTTTTCTGTATCGTTGTAAGAAGTATTTTTCCCCATCTGATCTGGCTACAATTTATAAAGCGTTTATACGCCCTAAACTCGAGTATAACTTCCACGTCTGGGCAGGTGCTTCACCTGCTTGATAGAATACAAAATAGAGCGTTAAGATTGAAAGGAAATAGAACTGCCACTAAATCAATTACCCTTCTCGAACACCGACGCAATGTTTCATGTCTTTCCTTATTTTATCGTTTCTTTTACAAAAAATGTTCACTCAAAGTAGCCAGTTGCATTCCTCTATATTTTATTTTATTCCTATTATATTTTTACAATCATTAGTGTGTGGTGGTTGGGTGCTGTATGAATAGGGTAGTCACTGAAAGGTATCAAACTGGTGATGCACAGTCGCTGCAACTATATCGTACACATCAATTGTGCTTATTTTACCTCCCCGCGGTAACCACTGGGTACTGGTCTGTCCATCCGGACATTCCTGCTAAACTTATAAGCGCGAAAGTTGAACACAGAAAAAATAGCAACACTATAATGCTCTGCTTTAATGACTGTTCTGATCGATTCGCAGAAGTCTTGCTCTAGCCCCTCAGAAAGAGGACGTACGGCGGATGAGCCCAACCAACTGGGATGGCCTGAATATTTTTTTCCGAAACTTTAACTGGTCCTCGATAGTGACATTGATGCCAGTGCTGAAATGATCACAAATGTGATTCTTCTAGGGATGCGTGCTTTTATTCCCAACAGAGTAAAAAGCATCAAACCTAAAGAAAAGTCTTGGTTTAATTCTGAGTGTAAAGAAGCTATCAGGCTCAAAGAAGTAAGTTTCCGTTCTTGCAAAGCCAACCCTACAGAGGAAAATCGGAAAAAGCACAAACAAGCAAGAAACTCATGCAACTCCGTTATTGAAAGAACCAAATTTTTGCATGACCAAAAATTACGGCAAAAAACTCTGCAGTGTCCCAAAGGCAGTAAAAATTTTTGGTCATTTGTAAAAAATATTAAAAACTCCTCAACATCTTCGGTTCCAACGCTCATCGACAATAACACACCAATTGTTTACTCTTCAGAGAAGGCAAACTTACTCGCCGCCCATTTCGCTGCCAGCTCCACGCTGCCGCATAGCAACGTTGCCCCTCCTGTACTTGAGAATGTAAATTTTTCCATGGGACAGATTTTTTTCCGCACTCGTACAGTAGCAAGAGTTCTCAAAGATCTCGATATACACAAATCCGCTGGCCCGGATGGTATACCCCCGATTATTCTGAAGAGGTGTTCTTCCACACTGGCAAAGCCACTGCGTAAGCTTTTCCATCGCTCCTACTCTTCTGGAATCTTTCCTAGAAGATGGAAAACAGCATTTGTCCAGCCTGTCCCTAAGAAAGGTGACCCATCCTCCCCCTCCTCCTACCGACCCATAGCACTGACATCCCTTCTTTCTAAGGTCATGGAAACACTGATTAACCGTCAGCTTAAGGAATATCTCGAAGATCGTAAGCTTCTCCATGACCGTCAGTATGGCTTCCGCAGCAACCGTTCCACTGGTGATCTGATGGCATATCTCACCGAACAGTGGAACAAATCTTTACATCGCTTTGGTGAAAGTAAGATTATTGCTCTTGATATCTCCAAGGCATTTGATAGAGTTTGGCATGAAGCTCTCTTATCGAAAATGCGTGCTTTTGGGATCGATAATACTCTTGTTCGTTGGATTAGAAGCTATCTCCTGGACCGTTCAATACAAGTTGTATTGGACGGATTCAAGTCTGATTCCCATAAAATAAATGCTGGTGTGCCCCAGGGCTCTGTTCTGTCTCCGACTCTTTTCCTCATTTTTATAAATGATCTTCTGTCTGTTACTTCTAATCCACTTAACTGTTTTGCTGACGACTCTACCCTCAGCTTTTCATATTCGTTCGATAATTCACGTCCTTCGCCTTCGGACGTACAATTGCAACGGTGCCGTATGTCAAGCTCATTAAACTCCGATTTATACAGCATTGTCAAATGGGGTAATAGAAATCGTGTGGAGTTTAATGCTTCGAAAACTCAATGCTGTCTTCTGTCGTTAAAGCTAAACATTCCCCCAATGCCATTGTCCATGAATGGCACTTACATCGAAGAAACCGAAAAGCTCTCAGTACTCGGTATGTGTGTCAACGACGACCTCCGTTGGAACGACCATATATTTGAGATCGCTAAGAATGCTGCAAAGTGCTTAGGTTTTCTGTATCGGTGTAAGAAGTATTTTTCCCCATCTGATCTGGCTACAATTTATAAAGCGTTTATACGCCCTAAACTCGAGTACAACTCCCACCTGTGGGCAGGTGCTTCACAATCATCGCTTCACCTGCTTGATAGAATACAAAATCGAGCGTTAAGATTGATAGGAAATAGAACTGCCGCTGAAACAATTGCCCCTCTCGAACACCGACGCAATGTTTCATGTCTTTCCTTATTTTATCGGTTCTTTTATAAAAAATGTTCACTCGAGGTAGCCAGCTGCATTCCTCCCCTTAAAAGTTTCGCCCGTAATACTCGTCTTGCTAGGAATGCCCATCAGTTCACCCTTGAGCCCAATTTCGGACGTACCGTGAAATATAGAGATTCTTTTTTTAGCCGTACAACACGACTTTGGAATGGTTTACCCGGCGAGATTTTCCCTTGCCATTTCAACATGCAAACATTCAAAACCAATGTTAATCGACACCTCCTATCTCTCCCCTCCCTATCTTCCTAATGCCCGCGCAGTGTGTTACATTAAAAGGGAATCAAATAGTCCCTTGTGCGCGCGTTAATTATAAAAAAAAAAAAAAAAAATTGGACCAACGGTGGCGTCAACAGTCAACGAAGCAGACGCCCTAATGAGCTACTTCGACGTATTTGGAGATAAGGTCATTGGGACAATTCAATGCAAGTCAGGGCATTGAAATAGAGATGGTGGCGGATGAACCCTTAATGGGCCAACGGCAGCGCTCATATCCCCGAAGTGGGTTACTGACTCCGGATTCTCCGGTTCCTTTTGTCCAAGGAATCCAACAAAGGACCTGGCCCTCCAGGTTGGGAGTTTTGCGTGGGGTTAACAACCCTGCCACGGAAAAAAGAAAAAGTTGCGAAGCGACCAATAGCCTCGGAAAAGGACGGATTTACTGTTGAACTCTTAACAGATCACGTGCATCCAAACAACTAGCGGAGGCCCTAGACTGCTACAGAGCAGGAATTACTGCCATCCAGGAAGTGCGATAGAATGGGCCGGGTAAAAGGAGGATGAAAAACTGTGACGTATACTACGGTGATTGTGCAAGAAGACCACAGCGTTTATTTGGGTGCGGATTCATCATAAGCGGTAGACTTAGGCAAGAAGTCTTGGGCTTTCGACACGTAAGTGAGCGACTTGTGACAATCCGTATCAAGGCTAAATTCGCCAACATTAGCCTAATATGCGCTCATGCTCCCACAGAGGACAAAGATGACGCCACCAAGGATGACTTCTATGAGCTCCTCGACAAAACATATGAGCAATGCCCTAAATACGACGTAAAGATCGTACTAGGCGATTTAAATGCCAAAATAGGTAAAGAGGAAATCTTTGGTAGGACTGTCGGAAAACATAGCCTACACGACACAACGTCTGAAAACGGACTTAGGCTAATTGACTTCGCAGCGGCACATAACGTCACCATTGCAAGCACACGGTTTCCTCATCTCGATATACACAAAGGGACTTGGCGACACCCAGATCAAAGAACCGTCAATCAGATTGACCACGTTGCGATCGATGCAAGACACGCCTCCAGTATCTTAGATGTTCGCACCTTCCGAGGAGCTAACATCAACTCGGATCACTACCTTGTTGCAACAAAGGTAAGAATGCGAATAACCCGAACTCCACAATAACGGAGTAATACTGTGAGGAAGTATGATGTCGGAAAGCTGCAATCGCAAGAAACCACCAGAACCTTTGCCGATCGAATATCCCTTAACTTCTCTAGAAATCCAGTACCAATCAAGTGCCGAAGACCAGTGGCAACACTGCCAACTGATGTGCTAGGTTTCACCAGACCACCACCACGAAACCTCTGGTTCGATGACGAATGCAGGCAGGCCCATGCAGCCAAACAAGAGGCATATAAAGCGGCGCTGCAAAGAAAGACGAGAGCTGCTCCCGAGCTCTACGAGCAGAAAAGACGGGAAGAACACCGGCTTCTCCAAAAGAAAAAGAGAGAGCATGAGAAGCGCGCGATCGAGGATATTGAGAGATGCTACTCCAGGAACAACGTGCGGAAGTTTTACCAACAGGTAAAAAGAACATGCCAAGGAAAAAACCCTGCACAGAAGCCTGTATAGATAGGAATGGAAACCTCGTAGTAGAGTCACAGTCGGTGCTGAGTACATGGAAGGACCATTTCTGCAGACTGTTAAACGGCGATGAAGACCAAAATCCCGCTCTCAGGCAGAATGAACCATTCAACATGGATGATGAGAGACAAAACTTCCGTCCACCGACGGACTACCCGCCGAACTTTTTAAAGCGGCCGGAGATGACCTGGTGGAGTGCATACACCAACTCATCTCTACAGTTTGGTCAGAAGAAAGTATGCCTGATGAATGGAACCTCAGCATCGTTTGCCCGATCCACAAGAAAGGAGACCCTCTAAACTGCGCCAACTATAGAGGAATTAGTCTCCTGAATATCGCCTACAAGATCCTCTCTTTTTTTTTTTTTTTTTTTTTTTTATAATTAACGCGCGCACAAGGGACTATTTGTTTCCCTTTTAATGTAACACTGCGCGGGCATTAGGAAGATAAGGAGGGGAGAGATAGGAGGTGTCGATTAACATTGGTTTTGAATGTTTGCATGTTGAAATGGCAAGGGAAAATCTCGCCGGGTAAACCATTCCAAAGTCGTGTTGTACGGCTAAAAAAAGAATCTCTATATTTCACGGTACGTCCGAAATTGGGCTCAAGGGTGAACTGATGGGCATTCCTAGCAAGACGAGTATTACGGGCGAAACTTTTAAGGGGAGGAATGCAGCTGGCTACCTCGAGTGAACATTTTTTATAAAAGAACCGATAAAATAAGGAAAGACATGAAACATTGCGTCGGTGTTCGAGAGGGGCAATTGTTTCAGCGGCAGTTCTATTTCCTATCAATCTTAACGCTCGATTTTGTATTATATCAAGCAGGTGAAGCGATGATTGTGAAGCACCTGCCCACAGGTGGGAGTTGTACTCGAGTTTAGGGCGTATAAACGCTTTATAAATTGTAGCCAGATCAGATGGGGAAAAATACTTCTTACACCGATACAGAAAACCTAAGCACTTTGCAGCATTCTTAGCGATCTCAAATATATGCCGTACTATGTGAACGCCTGAAACCTTTCGTCAGCAACCTGATTGGCCCCTATCAGTGTGGTTTCAGACCAGGAAAGTCCACAATCGATCAAATGTTCACGCTACGGCAGATCCTGGAAACGACCCAAGAATTCCAAATCGATACCCACCACCTCTTTATCGATGAGCAGGATGACGATGGAGAACTCTCGCTGCTCTGTCAAGGTTGGTACTGACCTCACAGAAGCTTTTGACGTCAAAAAAAGATTCCGACAAGGTGATGCGCTATCGTGCGATTTCTTCAACTTAATACTTGAAAAAATTATAAGAAACTCGCATGTCAATTGTAGCGGGACAATTTTTTTCAAGTCTATGCAATTGCTAGCACATGTAGAGCGAATGGACAACAATGCTCCGGCTCGCAGGATCTTCGATTCCACCCCAGAGGGTAGACGCAGTCAAGGAAGACCTCGCCTTAGTAGGCGCGCTCAAGTGGAGGACGACCTGAACCAACTTGGAGTGCAAAACTGGAGGCAGCTAGCCAAAGACCGAGCTGGCTGGAGAGGCAAGTTGGTTGAGGCCCAGGTTCGTCCCGAACTGTAGCGCCACCTAAGTAAGTAAGTAGTGCATTAGTGTGCATAGTTCCAATTACATCATATTTTTCCCCTTCTTGTTTACCGTTTTCTTCATTTTTCTTTGCGTCGTCCTCTGCATCGTTAGTGTGATGCGAGTTGACATACTCGATGAGTCAGTTCGCCAATTCCTCTTTTACCCCTGTAGGTAAGATTCCCAATTTCTTTAAACAATCCCTCAGTTCATCTCTTTTCATCCCCTCAACCTTCTTTCCCGAATACATACTAATTTTTGAGTTTAAAAAAAATAAATATACACCTACTTTACCAGAAAAAAGAAAAAAAAAGAAAAGAAAAACACACGCAGTTTGGTACTTACATGAAATGGAATGCAAACAACAACAAAAGAAAATTCGATGCCGTTGTATGCAGTTGTTGCGTCTCCTCGTTCTATTCTTCCTTCCGTCTATATACCACTGCCACTGCTTTCGATGCACTTTTGTCTGTGTTCTTCGTATTTAACAAATGTTTTTATTTCGTTGGAGCGCACAGCAATGACGCGGTTGGCTTCACAAATTGACAAATTGTGTCAAGCGGGTTTTGGCGATCCCACCACACCACTTGAACTTTGGTTTTTTTTCATTTTTTTTTAGGTATTTGCACCGTTTGCACCGTTTTCCCTTTTTTTTTACTTTCACAATATCCCGGACGAGCCCCCAAGTTGTGGGAATAATAGTTTTATTTAGCTTTTAAACAATAGTTTTTTTAGTTTTTTTAACAATAGTTTATTTAGCAATTCACAAGAAAGTAAAACTGATTAACTCAAAGGATATTTAAACTTATGCCATACTACGTGTGTCTTCTTTAAAAATCGCGATCAGACTGCATCTTCTATATGTAATTGAATTGCCAGGATCGAGATGGAATGAGACGGGAAAGAATGAGTGAGCGGGGTGTTGTTAGATTAGCGAATACTCAATCCCACATTGATATAATAATAGAACATGGTTAGCATTCAAAATTGTACAAAAAAACCAAACCAATAATCAAATTTCCAGAAAAATCGTTAAAACGGTAAATTTCACCCTGTTGCTGTATCTATAAAAACCCTACCAAAAACAGTGTATTTTTAAGGCAGAAATGAAAACTCCTCACACCCATGTCTAAATTTCTATCTTCCATTCTCTCATTATCAGAAAATAACAATGAAATAACACGAAAAAGTCTTGATAATTTGCTTCCCTCTGACTGCTAACACTTTATATACATCTTTCCCGTTCTGTAATTTTCTAATGTTGCATGTGTTAAATTCATTTCCCCGACTAAAAGTCTATACTGAGAAATAGCGAGATAGCGAAACTTGATGGCGTTAGGTGAAACACCCATATTGATAGTAAAATGGGCGTATTATATATTGACTGCTAGTTGCCTACATCAAGTTGGTTCCATTTTAGTCTCAGAGACACTAGCCCTCTTGAGTACACTAGTGGGATAAAAATAAACCTCAATTTTGACATTTGATCCAGTAATTCCAGACTTTAGCAGCAGGTTTTATCACGTTGGCATGTTAAAATTTCCTATTTTCTCTCCGTGTTATTTAGATTATCCCACAATTAATCCACCAATTAATAAATAAAAAAAACACTCATGGATTTATTGAAATTATTTTTTTATAGCTTGGTAAATTACAGGTTTGTAAAATCTTTAGAACATAAACTTTGTTGCGATTACACACCAAAGAAACATTTTTTTAAACATTTCAGAAACATTTTTTCTTTCTGAAATGTTTTTTAAATGTATCAGAAATGTTTATTTAAGTCTGAACGCTTCGCGAAACATTTCTGAAATGTCTATGTGTTTTCCCTTCCGAACGGAAATCTTTCTTTATTTTCATGCATTTTAGTCTAGTTGACAGGTTTTGTTGTTTTTATTTGTTTGTGTTTTGTTCATGATGACAAAACTCGAGGTTATGATTGCTCCTTTCTTACATCATGAAGTACAGAACTGGATACATAAAATGGGAAACAAATAAACATTTAAGAAGTGTTTCAGAAATTTCTGAAATGTTTCTGAAATGATTTTTAAGCAAAGGGGAAACATTTCAGAAATGTTTTTTAAACGAATGGTTTTTTTGGTGTGGACACACCTTTATAGTCGTCACAAGAAATAGGTCTCAACCTCTGGCCATTTTGTCAGGATTTTTATTAATTTTGTCTTTTATCATTATTAATGAAAGTTAAAAGAAAGAAATAAAAAGGAACGTTGGTCTTAAAAGACACAATTGCCTTTTAGAACGCAACTGGAATTTGAACGTATGTAGTTTGAAGAATAGGAATGATAGGAAAAAATGTCAAAACACCTTAGCTACTGTTTTAGTAGTATTTTAATATCCATTATTTCTTTTAAAATCTTAATATATATAATTAGTTTCTTTTAAAATCTTAATAAGATCAGCAATATTTGAAGAGATTTGAACATAACTTCTTTTTTCTACGAGATTTTAAAAAATCCCTTTTTTCCTTCTATTCCTTTTAGCTTGTCTTAGGTACAAACATTGTATATACATTTTCTATAGTACTCTCATGGTGGTCATTTTTCGTCTGGCCATCTTCCTGGTTGATTCAGAACTAACTCTAAATAGTGGAGACGAGAACCTTTACCGATATTTTACCAGTATTTAATAAACTTTTGTTGTCTGTACTTATTTTGTATTTACACCAATTGGCAATTTCAGTACGCCTCATTGCGACTTGATTCAGGACTAAAAAATTATGCTCCATGATAGTACTATATGCAGTTTATATACAAAGGTACAAACCAATAAAAAAGGAAGTTGTCCACGATCTAAAAAAACAGGAGGCAAAATACCAAAGATGTCGCACACTTCTATGCATGGAATTCAAAAGATTCAATCGTTCATGATTCGGTCAATTCAAAGATTCGGTCTTTTTAATCAATCATTTTACCAATCAATCCCATATCTACCCTCTTTCTCTCGTTTCAATTTAAACCCATGCCATACCGGTCATCGAAATGTTGTGTTGTGACTTTTGAATGTATTGTGAATAAAACATTTTGCATGGTTTCCATGTGTGATATGTATCTCTGCATTTGGATCTATCCGACACCAACATCGACATCCGTGTTTCGTCATTAAATCATTAGGTTGAGTGTATGTATCTGTGTATGTCTCTCTCTCTACTCTCACTCTCTTTGTAAAATAAATACTTAAATTTCAGTTCAGTTTCACTTTGTTCCGTTCATTTATTTCAATCATTCTCTACCTCTGGTCTGGTTCTTTGTGTATTGTGTATTTTGTATTCTGTATTGCATTCAATGATTGATTCAATTTCAGTTTCGTTTTCCGCATCGTATCGTTCTCGTTCATTTGAAAAGTATTGAAATTGTGAACGACCGACACATGGAAGTGTGATTGCAATCATCAATACTTTTCAGTGAACGGGTCATAAAGACCGAATCAATCACGATTGACACAGCTCTACAGTTGTTGTATGAAGCTAACATTAGACTAGCAGTCCATATATAATACGTCCATAGAGCAGTCGAGCTACGTCGAAATTAAAAAATCTCTACGAATCCCGAAAAATCTATTACAAGTTCCCTTCGCAGTGGAAAATCTACTACGAAATTCGAAATTCATTTATTCATTTAATATTTATTCGTCAATTTGAGTTTGAAACTCCTTACAGACTACTATACCTACAAATTAAAGCTTAATAACAAATAATAAATTAAAATAATCATTTTCCAAATTTTAATTCAGCTAATAAATAAGTTTTGAAAGTATCTCTATTTATAAATTGGAAGAAATCAAATTTATTGTTAGTAGATACTGAGTTGGCCTGCCTTAAGCAACGTGAGATCGGTACATCTAGACCATAATTAACCCTGTGGCGGGGAACATAAAAGGTGTTATAAGTTCTCAAGGTATGTGCCGGGCAATTAAAGCCAATCAAATCTAGTAAAACAGGGCAATTAATTTTATAGTTCAAAATATCTCTAATAAACATGATATCAAAATATTTTCGACGCATTTCCAGACTTAGTAAACCAAAGAGCAAACAACGAGTATCATAAGAAGGACGGGGGATATTTCATCGTAGTAGATGAAATAAGTATCTGGTAAGACGTTTTTGAACATTTTCTATCCTATTAGAATTAATGGAATAAAAAGGGTTCCAAATAACAGAACAATATTCCAGGGTTAATCTTACATAAGAGAGTTTCTAGTTATAAAACCTAACATAGAACTGGATTTAGCTACAATGTAGTCTACATGGCTATTAAAACTAAACTTTGCATCAAATATGACACCTAAATTTTTTTTTTCAGAAATTTTAGCAAGAGGTATATCATTAATATTATATTGAAAGTTTAATGGTGACAAGCGACGAGAATCTTTGACACTTAGAGACGTTCAAATGTAAATTGTTCTTTTCACACCACACAGAAAGATTGAACAGATCCTTTTTTAATTTTAAACAGTCAGATATATCTTTCACAACACAAAACAGTTTTAAGTCATCAGCATACATCAGACAATTGGAATATATGAAAACATCAGGAATATCATTGACAAATAACAGGAATAGGAGAGTTCCAAGATGGCTTCCTTGGGGAACACCCGAAGTGACCTCGATAGCACCAGACAATTTATTGTCTAGGCAAACAAATTGTGTACGTCCACAAAGATACGACTTAATCCATTTCAAAAAATTTGAGTGAAAACCATATCTTTGAAGTTTCCTAAGAAGTATATTGTGATCAATCCTGTCAAACGCCTTCGCAAAATCAGTGTAGATTACTTCACATATTAGACCATTCTCCAGTGCACACAGAACTAAATTTGAAAAAATTGCCAGGGTTGTGTTCGTAGATCTTCCGCTAATAAAACCATGTTGCAACGGTGAAATAATTTCTTTAGATAGCCCTATAAGTTTTTTGTAAATTAATTTTTCAAAAAGCTTAGGAATGGTAGATATTTTACAAATCGGTCTATAATTGGTAACATCATTTTTTGAATGGGAATTTAAAAAGAGTATTTCCAACCATCGAGAAATACTCCTTACTCAAGAGAACGGTTAAATATAATAGATAGTGGAAAGGCAATAGCCTGAGCACAATTTTTTAAAGATAACAGGAGGAAATCCATCCATGCCTTGCTTTTTGTCTGAATTCAACTCAACCAACTCCTCTTCAACTTCTTCTGCAGTAAGAATCAAGCTACCCATATTTAATGTATTCAGGGAAATATTGCTATCAACTAATTGTACATCGTTTGAAGGATTAACGTATACTGAGCGATAAAAATCGGCAAAAAGATTGCAAATTGTTGGAAGTTCTGAAGAAGAGGTATCTAAATATCGCATACTATTTGGAATACCAACCGATTTCTTTTTATTACTAATGAATGCCCAAAAACATTTGGGATCGGACTTCAGTTTGGATTCTGCTACGAAAATATAATTCTTATATAACAACTTATTGAGAAAATACACTCTTTTGCACCGAGCTGGCCCGAATGGTATACCCCCGATTCTTTTAAAGAGGTGTTCTTCCAAACTGGCAAAGCCACTGCGTTAGCTTTTCCATCGCTCCTACTCTTCTGGAATCTTTCCTAGAAGATGGAAAACAGCATTTGTTCAGCCTGTCCCTAAGAAAGGTGACCCATCCTCCCCCTCCTCCTACCGACACATAGCACTGGCATCCCTTCTTTCTAAGGTCATGGAAACACTGATTAACCGTCAGCTTAAGGAATATCTCGAAGATCGTAAGCTTCTCCATGACCGTCAGTATGGCTTCCGCAGCAACCGTTCCACTGGTAATCTGATGGCATATCTCACCGAGCAGTGGAACAAATCTTTACATGACTTTGGTGAAAGTAAGATTATTGCTCTTGATATCTCCAAGGCATTTGATAGAGTTTGGCATGAAGCTCTCTTATCGAAAATGCGTGCTTTTGGGATCGATAATACTCTTGTTCGTTGGATTAGAAGCTATATTCTGGACCGTTCAATACAAGTTGTATTGGACGGATTCAAGTCTGATTCCCATAAAATAAATGCTGGTGTGCCCCAGGGCTCTGTTCTGTCTCCGACTCTTTTCCTCATTTTTATAAATGATCTTCTGTCTATTACTTCTAATCCACTTAACTGTTTTGCTGACGACTCTACCCTCAGCTTTTCATATTCGTTCGATAATTCACGTCCTTCGCCTTCGGACGTACAATTGCAACGGTACCGTTGTCAAGCTCATTAAACTCCGATTTATACAGCATTTTCAATCAATTATCGGTGTTAGAAGTATTTTTCCCCATCTGATCTGGCTACAATTTATAAAGCGTTTATACGCCCTAAACTCGAGTATAACTCCCACGTCTGGGCAGGTTCTTCACCTGCTTGATAGAATACAAAATAGAGCGTTAAGATTGAAAGGAAATAGAACTGCCACTAAATCAATTACCCTTCTCGAACACCGACGCAATGTTTCATGTCTTTCCTTATTTTATCGTTTCTTTTACAAAAAATGTTCACTCGAAGTAGCCAGTTGCATTCCTCCCCTTAAAAGTTTCGCCCGTAATACTCGTCTCGCAAGGAAAGCTCATCAGTTCACCCGTGAGCCCAATTTCGGACGTACCGTGAAATATAGGGATTCTTTTTTTAGCCGAAGGACACGAATTTGGAATAGTTTACCCGGCGAGATTTTCCCTTGCCATTTTGATCTGCAAACATTCTAAACCAATGTTAATCGACACCTCCTATCTCTCCCCTCCCTATCTTCCAAATGCCCGCGCAGTGTGTTACATTAAAAGGGAAACAAGTAGTCCCTTGTGAGCGCGTTAATTATATATATATAAAAAAAAAAAAGCTCTTGGCTGCGCCTGTCATAAGCCGGCGACCGAAAACAAATTGTTGCAAGGAATTCCATCCAACGACAGCACACGTATCTTCAAAATCCTTTCCCCAAGTGTTTACGTTCTCATTACTCTCGCCACTGAATTTGTTTAAACTTTCTTAAACGTCCTTAAACGAAAAAGTTGCACTAGTTTGAACAAACCTCGTCGTTGCCACTTCCGATTCACCACCACCGCCTTCACCAACAACATTCTTAAAAATTTGCCTGACGCCCAGCTGATAACCACCATCGTCATCGTCTTCAACATCATATTTTCCATAAGAACCTGCTTTTCTATTATTTTCGTCGTCATCATCATTTTGAATATTTTGTGAATTAGTGTGCATAGTTCCAATTACATCATATTTTTCCCCTTCTTGTTTACCGTTTTCTTCATTTTTCTTTAGTTCGTCCTCTGCATCGTTAGTGCGATGCGAGTTGACATACTCGATGAGTCGGTTCGCGAATTCCTCTTTTTCCCCTGTAGGTGAGATTCCCAATTTCTTTAAACAATCCCTCAGTTCATCTCTTTTCATCCCCTCAACCTTCTTTCCCGAATACATACTAATTTTTGAGTTTAAAAAAAATAAATATACACCTACTTTACCAGAAAAAAGAAAAAAAAAGAAAAGAAAAACACACGCAGTTTGGTACTTACATGAAATGGAATGCAAACAACAACAAAAAAAAAATTCGATGTCGTTGTATGCAGTTGTTGCGTCTCCTCGTTCTCCTCTTCCTTCCGTCTATATACCACTGCCACTGCTTTCGATGCACTTTTGTCTGTGTTCTTCGTATTTAACAAATGTTTTTATTTCGTTGGAGCGCACAGCGATGACGTGGTTGGCTTCACAAATTGACAAATTGTGTCAAGCGGGTTTTGGCGATCCCACCACACCACTTGAACTTTGGTTTTTGTTTCGTTTTTTTAGGTATTTGCATTGTTTGCACCGTTTTCCCTTTTTTTTTACTTTTCAATATCCCGGACGAGCCCCCAAGATGTGGGAATAATAGTTTTATTTAGCTTTTAAACAATAGTTTTTTTAGTTTTTTTTACAATAGTTTATTTAGCAATTCACAAGAAAGTAAAACTGATTAACTCAAAGGATATTTAAACTTATGCCATACTACGTGTGTCTTCTTTAAAAATCGCGATCAGACTGCCTCTTCTATATGCAATTGAATTGCCAGGATCGGAATGGTTGAGACGGGAGAGAATGAGTGAGAGGGGTGTTGTTAGATTAGCGAATACTCAATCCCACATTGATTAAAAATAGAACATGGTTACCATTCAAAATTGTACAAAAAAACCAAACCAATAATCAAATTTCCACAAAAAAAACGGTAAATTTCACCATGTTGCTCTATCTATAAAAACCCTACCAAAAACAGTGTATTTTTAAGGCAGAAATGAAAACTCCTCACACACATGTCTAAATTTCTATCTTCCATTCTCTCATTATCAGAAAATGACAATGAAATAACACGAAAAAGTCTTGATAATTTGCTTCCCTCTGACTGCTAACACTTTATATACATCTTTCCCGTTCTGTAATTTTCTAATGTTGCATGTGTTAAATTCATTTCCCCGACTAAAAGTCTACACTGAGAAATAGCGAGATAGCGAATCTTGATGGCGTTAGGTGAAACACCCATATTGATAGTAAAATGGGCGTATTATATATTGACTGCTAGTTGCCTACGTCAAGTTGGCTCCATTTTAGTCTCAGATACACTAGCCCTCTTGAGTACACTAGTGGGAAAAAAATAAACCTCAATTTTGACATTTGATCCAGTAATTCCAGACTTTAGCAGCAGGTTTTCCCACGTTGGCATGTTAAAATTTCCTATTTTCTCTCCGTGTTATTTAGAATATCCCACAATTAATCCACCAATTAATAAATAAAAAAAACACTCATGGATTTATTGAAATTATTTTTTATAGCTTGGTAAATTACATGTTCGTAAAATCTTTAGAACATAAACTTTGTTGCGATTACACACCAAAGAAACATTTTTTTAAACATTTCAGAAACATTTTTTCTTTCTGAAATGTTTTTTAAATGTATCAGAAATGTTTATTTAAGTCTGAACGCTTCGCGAAACATTTCTGAAATATCTATGTGTTTTCCCTTCCGAACGGAAATCTTTCTTTATTTTCATACATTTTAGTCTAGTTGATCGGTTTTGTTGTTTTTATTTGTTCGTGTTTTGTTCATGATGACAAAACTCGAGGTTATGATTGCTCCGTTTTTACATCATGAAGTACAGAACTGGATACATAAAATGGGAAACAAATAAACATTTAAGAAATGTTTCAGAAATTTCTGAAATGTTTCTGAAATTATTTTTAAGCAAAGGGGAATTTGTTTTTTAAACAAATGGGTTTTTTGGTGTGGACACACCTTTATAGTCGTCACAAGAAATAGGTCTCAATTTTTGGCCATTTTGTCAGGATTTTTATTAATTTTGTCTGTTATCATTATTAATGAAAGTTAAAAGAAAGAAATAAAAAGGAACGTTGGTCTTAAAAGACACAATTGCCTTTTAGAACGCAACTGGAATTTGAACGTATGTAGTTTGAAGAACAGGAATGATAGGAAAAAATGTCAAAACACCTTAGCTACTGTCTTAGTAGTATTTTATTTGATCAGAATCCATTAGTTTCTTTTAAAATCTTAATAAAACCAGCAATATTTGAAGAGATTTGAACATAACTTCTTTTTTCTACGAGATTTTAAAAAAATCCCTTTTTTCCTTCTATTCCTTTTAGCTTGTCTTAGGTACAAACCAATAAAAAAGGAAGTTGTCCACGATCTAAAAAAACAGGAGGCAAAATACCAAAGATGTCGCACACTTCTATGCATGGAATTCAAAAGTGTCAGTTATGTTTTAGCGGTAAATGCGATTTTTTTAATTTAAAAAAACAGATGTCGCGAGCTTCTATGTCAATGTGGCTGCACCTTCTGTAGTGCCAACACAATTGGTACAGCAGCTCATCCAAAAAAACAGCAGCTGTATGAGAAGAAAAACAAAGCAGATTCTCTTACCAAGAGATGTCTTTCTCACTTCCTTTCGAAAGATATAATTTTCGTGAATAATGATGATTCGATGATTCGCTGTGTGACTTCGTACGACATTTTGGCGGAATTTGATATTATATTTTATTTAATAAAAATAAAGCAAAAGTAACAATTTTTGTTGTTCATTATTGGTGTGTAACACATGAACACTAAATTGGTGACCCCCGTCGTAAAACAACAAGCATTTCTACAAATATCTAAATACGTACATCAGTCACGTTCGGCGTCATAGTATATAAAAAGTACTGGACGCCACCAGCTGCCGTCAGCGTCGTCTCATATATATAAGGTAACAAATTGTTGTTCACGACGACTGGACGCCACCAGCTGCAAGGCATCGTTTTGTACAGTCGCCGTCTTCGTGCTTACCTCTATATATATATTCAGCATGGCAGATCTTTGTGCTCTCATAAAGAACAGAGGTTTCATCAAACAGCAAATTACAAAAATTTGTAATTTTTTTTCCGTCGAACGAACAGCCACCCAGGCTGAAGTCAAGAAGCTTAAACTCGACAAACTATATCGAGAATTCGACGTCATTCAATCCGCCATTGAAGAAAATTACATCAAAGATGCAGATCAGGAAGAGAATATCAAGGCCATAGGAGAAGCAGACAGCGAAAGGGATCACATCGACAGCCAATACGAGAAAGCTACGTTCATCATCCAACAAATTCTGCATAGGCAAGAGCAAGAGGACAGAGCACGTCACACCGAATTACTTGATGCCACTATGATGGACACCAGCGAGTTGGAGCAGCTCAGAGAGCAGGTAAGACTATTGACCTTACAAAATCTAAACTCCACAGCACAAAGCTCGTCCAAATTTACGTCGTATTAAACTAACAACATTTGACCCAAGCCAACCTCAAATGTGGTTAAGTCAAATTGAAATGACGTTGGAGTTGGAAGGGATCATGACTGAGGAGGAGAAATTCAAGCAAGTGTTCATTGGTCTGGAGGGTTATTGCCTGACTGCAGCTGAGGATTTAATTGGTGATTCTACGGTAACAAATACATTTTCTGTGTTCAAGAAACGCATTCTGTCGAGATTTGCAGAATCTGCCGAGTCCAAGTTAAGGCGGTTGTTGAAAGGCGCAGACTCCAAAGAGAAAAAGCCATCAATAATTTTAGCTGAGATGAGACGCCTTGCAGGGGGAGAATGCGGCCCGAAAGTCATGAGAGAATGTTTCATGCAGTCACTTCCAGAGTTAACAAGAAATGTTCTGACAGTCTTTGAGAACTACTCTCTTGATGACCTCGCCACTGCAGCTGACAAAATGTATGATTCGGCTAACAATAATCATTCATCATCGTCATTGTCAGCCATTGAGCAGCAGTCAATCCAAGCAGTTTCTCAAGATGGCCATTTGAGCTACACAGAACTCTGTCGCACCGTCAAAGAACTCTCGGAGCAACTCCATGCACTTAAGGTAAATAGTCGACAGCGATCAAAATCCAAAAGCAAGTTCGAACAACGAGAACGTTCTCCCAGCAGAAACAAAAACGACAAATGGTTATGCTTTTATCACAAGAAATATGCTCAGACTGCCAGAAAGTGTGAAGGTCCCTGTTCTTTCAACAGCAACAACCAGGAAAACTAGCTGAGCTGTCGTCAGTACAGACGATTGGCGACAGCAACTTCAAAAACAACTTCAGCAAAGAACCCCGTCTGCACATTTTCGATTAGGGAGTAAACACCCGCTTCCTTATAGATTCTGGCTCAGTTGTTTCCGTAATACCAATCTCTAAAATCAACAAACGTCTCATCAGCGCAGATCTCAAATTGTACGCAGCCAACAAATCCGAAATCCAAAACTTTGCCTATTATTTTCTAGAGCTCAGTCTTGGCCTGCGGAGAGAGTTCAAATGGTCATTCATTCTAGCTGATGTTCAGACAGCAATATTCGGTGCAGATTTCCTCCAGCATTATCATCTCATCATTGATCTAACAAAAAAATGCCTCATTGATGCGACAACACGTCTCATGACGAATGGACAAGTAACAAATGTCAACCAGTTCGGAATATCAACCCTAAGTGCAGGGGCGGTGTTAAAGGATGAGTACTCAAACTTACTGAAAGAATTCATCGACGTCACGACCAGCTCACCACAACCACTAACAAAAATCGACCCTTCAGTATGCCACTATATCGAAACATCAGGCCCCCCAGCTGCAAGTCGTTTCAGACGCCTTTCAGGAGATAAATTATCAGCCGCAAAAGCAGAATTGGATTAACTCATCGAAAAAGGTATCTGCCGACCCTCCAACAGTCCATGGGCAAGCCCGATTCATATGGTGGCCAAGAAAAATGGTGGTTGGCGAGCCTGCGGAGGCTACATACATCTAAATGCTCAAACAACACCGGATCGATACCCCATCGCACATGTTGATGATGTTGCAGAGAGACTCTATGGAAAAACCCACTTTTCCACGCTCGACCTTGTGCATGCATACCATCAGATTCCGATGGCTGAAGACGACATTAAAAAAACTGCGGTATGTACGTTATTCGGCCTCTTCGAATATCTGTTTATGCCTTTCGGCCTACGGAATGCGTCTCAAACATTCCAGAGATTCATGGATTCCATCTTCAGAGGTATGCATTTTGTATTTTGCTATGTTGATGACATCATAATTATGTCTGAATCCGCCGAGCAACACAAGGAACATCTACAAGCAACTTTCACAATCTTACGGAAACACCGCCTTACTATCAATGTCAACAAATGTCACTTTGGATTGCCTGAAGTCAAATTCCTTGGGTATTTAATCAACAATGAAGGTTGGAAACCACCACCAGAGCTGCCATTATAAACTATGAGCTACCTGAAACCATTTCACAACTACGGAGATTCTTAGGTATCATCAACTACTACAGGCGTTGCATTCCACATGCAGCAGATCTTCAAGCACCACTCAACGAATTTCTAAAAGACTCCAAGAAAAACTATAAGCGCAACGTTCCCTGGACAGAGAAGACGAAACAAATGTTCGTTAAATGCCGAAAAAGTCTTGGTGAAGCAGCACTATTAGTTCACCCAGTTTCAACTGCACCTCTAGTCTTGACTACGGACGCTTCTGATGTGGCACTTGGAGCAGCCTTAGAACAGCAAACAGACAACATCTGGAAACCACTTGGATTTTACTCTCAAAAGCTAACTCCAACTGAAATGAAATATAGCGCTTATGAACGAGAACTACTTGCCATTCATGATGCACTTCGAACATATTCTTGGCAGTCGTCAATTCATTATCAAGTCCGACCACAAAACACTTGCAACGAACATAGGAAACAAATCTGATAGAGCATGCAAACGACAACTCAGACACCTGGACTACATATCAACTTTTCAGACCATCATAGTGCACATCAAAGGTGACGAAAGTGTTGAGCAGATGCATTTTCACGTCTTGCAAACTCACACATCAACGAGATTGCTATGCCGGTAGAGATTGATGCAAACACACTCTTCGAATCACAATCACAAGACATCGAACTCAAAAGTCTCATCGAAGGAACAAACTCACTCAAACTGCAGGTAATCCATTTCGAACCCAACCAAACCCCAATCTATTGCGATGTGTCAACAAGGTATGTAAGACCATATGTTCCAAAAGAACTGAGAAAAAAACATTTTTTATTCTGTGCATGGTCTCTCACATCCAAATGGTCGAGCAACTGTTCAACAAATCAAGCAAAAATATGTTTGGCCATTTATGAAGAAAGATGTCATCAACTGGGCTCGCAACTGTCTTCCATGCCAAACAGCAAAAATCCATCGACACAACAAACTGCAGCCTAATCACATTCACATGCCAGATAGTCGCTTCGATCATGTTCATCTAGATTTGGTTATCATGCCGCTTGTCCAAGGCTACAGATACTGTCTCACCATGATTGACCGTTTTTCTAGATGGCCAGAAGCCACCGCTACCGCTACCGCTTTCTGGACCCATTGGATTTCAAGATTTGGTTGTCCTAAGACCATCACCACTGACCAAGGGACACAATTCGAGTCAGCCCTTTTCAACGCCTTGACCAACTTGACTGGAACCAAACGTGCGCGAACAACATCCTATCATCCGCAAGCAAATGGAATGATTGAGCGTTGGCACAGATCATTTAAAGCAGCTTTGATGTGCCACTCAGAAACTCCGTGGACAGAGCTTCTTCCAACAGTACTCCTTGGACTTAGAACATGCTACAATGAAGACTTGAAGGCGTCAGCAGCTGATTTCCTTTATGGAACTGCCATCGGACTTCCAAACGAATTTTTCACAAACGAAGACATGCCTGCAGATCCTCAAATCTTTGTGGAGAAATTTCGTGAACACATGCGAATGCTAAGACCTGTTCCATCAGCACAGCACATTAAACAGAGCATATTTGTTCTCAAGGATCTGTACAAATGCTCACATGTTCTGCTCAGAACCGACGCAGTAAGAAAACCATTGGAGCCTCCTTACACTGGACCATTCGAGGTTATCGAAAGATTAACGTCTCTTCACCATTCGAATGAATGGTGTAAGCGTGCTGTTAGCGTGTCAGTGGATCGTCTCAAGCCAGCATTCATTGCCCTAGAAGAAAAACAAACACAAATCATTTCGCCGTCCAATGAAAGTTCATCCAACATAAGTACAAATGAAGAATCCAGCCAACATCATCAGTGTGATCTTCCAAGAGAGCAGGAATCCAGCCAGCAACATCACTCCGAGTTTCCCAGAATTCAAGAATCAAGTCGAAATCCGCAGCACCAACAATTCAGAGCAGCAGCCAAATCACCAGCAAATTATGCGAACAAGAAAAAAGTAACCTTTAAAAACAATAACAATCATGACATTGTCACTGGTGGGGGAGTAGATGTGGCTGCACCTTCTGTAGTGCCAGCACAATTGGTACAGCAGCTCATCCAAAAAAACAGCAGCTGTATGAGAAGAAAAAGAAAGCAGATTCTCTTACCAAGAGATGTCTTTCTCACTTCCTTTCGAAAGATATAATTTTCGTGAATAATGATGATTCGATGATTCGCTGTGTGACTTCGTACGACATTTTGGCGGAATTTGATATTATATTTTATTTAATAAAAATAAAGCAAAAGTAACAATTCTTGTTGTTCATTATTGGTGTGTAACACATGAACACTAAATCAACATTTTAAGTAGATATTTTTTTTCCTGAAGTGGGTTCAGGAGAGCTAGCATCACATTCTCAATTTTGGCGACAGTTTTTGGGCAGTTGTTGTATGGACTAGCAGTCCATATATAATACGTCCATGGAGCAGTCGAGCTACGTCGAAATTAAAAAATCTCTACGAATCCCCAAAAATCTATTACAAGTTCCCTTCGCAGTGGAAAATCTACTACGAAATTCGAAATTCATTTATTCATTTAATATTTATTCGTCAATTTGAGTTTGAAACTCCTTACAGACTACTATACCTACAAATTAAAGCTTAATAACAAATAATAAATTACAATAATCATTTTCCAAATTTTAATTCAGCTAATAAATAAGTTTTGAAAGTATCTCTATTTATAAATTGGAAGAAATCAAATTTATTGTTAGTAGATACTGATTTGGCCTGCCTTAAGCAACGTGAGATCGGTACATTTAGTCCATAATTAACCCTGTGGCGGGGAACATAAAAGGTGTTATAAGTTCTCAAGGTATGTGCCGGGCAATTAAAGCCAATCAAATCTAGAAAAACAGGGCAATTAATTTTATAGTTCAAAATATCTCTAATAAACATGATATCAAAATATTTTCGACGCATTTCCAGACCTATAGCGAGTTTCATTGAAGAAAAGATTTGCTCTTTCTGTCAAAAGATTTGATCTTTTTCAGTTTTGAGAGTTTCATTGCAAGAAAAAGAGCAAATCTAGATCAAATCTCAACACAAAAGATTTGATCTCTGATGGGGTGCAGATTTGATCTGAATGCACATATACATGTAAATAGTCTTCGGTCAAACGTCAAATGGAAAATGTTTTGTTATTTGTTGTTTGTTGTAAACTTGTGCCAGCCTATATTTAGCAATAAAATTAACAAATATTCGTTAAAGAAACAAAACAGTAATACAAAATTTTTGTGAAGTCAAAAAAAAACAAAATGGGATTTTGAGTGAATCAACAACTGTGCATAGACATTCTTGCGTTCCGTCAAAATACTGTGTGTGCTCGTCAGATAATCACCAATACTACGATTAAATCGTGAATCAAGTTTCATTGAAAAGACCAAATCTGAATTTTGAGATCAAATCTTTAAAATTTGAATGAAACTCGCTATTAGTAAACCAAAGAGCAAACAACGAGTATCATAAGAAGGACGGGGGATATTTCATCGTAGTAGATGAAATAAGTATCTGGTAAGACGTTTTTGAACACTTTCTATCCTTTTAGAATGAATGGAATAAAAAGGGTTCCAAATAACAGAGCAATATTCCAGGGCTAATCTTACATAAGAGAGGTACAAACATTTAATTGTAAAAGGATCTTTAAATTCTTTTGAGTTTCTAGTTATAAAACCTAACATAGAACTGGATTTAGCTACAATGTAGTCTACATGGCTATTAAAACTAAACTTTGCATCAAATATGACACCTAAATTTTTTTTTCAGAAATTTTAGCAAGAGGTATATCATTAATTTTATATTGAAAGTTTAATGGTGACAAGCGACGACAAGCTTTGACACTTAGAGACGTTCAAATGTAAATTGTTCTTTTCACACTACACAGAAAGATTGAACAGATCCTTTTGTAATTTTAAACAGCCAGATATATCTTTCACAACACAAAACAGTTTTAAGTCATCAGCATACATCGGACAATTGGAATATATGAAAACATCAGGAATATCATTGACAAATAACAGGAATAGGAGAGTTCCAAGATGGCTTCCTTGGGGAACACCCGAAGTGACCTCGATAGCACCAGACAATTTATTGTCTAGGCAAACAAATTGTGTACGTCCCCAAAGATACGACTTAATCCATTTCAAAAAATTTGAGTGAAAACCATATCTTTGAAGTTTCCTAAGAATTATATTGTGATAAATCCTGTCAAACGCTTTCGCAAAATCAGTGTAGATTACTTCACATATTAGACCATTCTCCAGTGCACACAGAACTAAATTTGAAAAAATTGCCAGGGTTGTGTTCGTAGATCTTCCGCTAATAAAACCATGTTGCAACGGTGAAATAATTTCTTTAGATAGCCCTATAAGTTTTTTGTAAATTAATTTTTCAAAAAGCTTAGGAATGGTAGATATTTTACAAATCGGTCTATAATTGGTAACATCATTTTTTGAATGGGAATTTAAAAAGAGTATTTCCAACCATCGAGAAATACTCCTTACTCAAGAGAACGGTTAAATATAATAGATAGTGGAAAGGCAATAGCCTGAGCACAATTTTTAAAGATAACAGGAGGAAATCCATCCATGCCTTGCTTTTTGTCTGAATTCAACTCAACCAACTCCTCTTCAACTTCTTCTGCAGTAAGAATCAAGCTACCCATATTTAATGTATTCAGGGAAATATTGCTATCAACTAATTGTACATCGTTTGAAGGATTAACGTATACTGAGCGATAAAAATCGGCAAAAAGATTGCAAATTGTTGGAAGTTCTGAAGAAGAGGTATCTAAATATCGCATACTATTTGGAATACCAACCGATTTCTTTTTATTACTAATGAATGCCCAAAAACATTTGGGATCGGACTTCAGTTTGGATTCTGCTACGAAAATATAATTCTTATATAACAACTTATTGAGAAAATCAAAACTCTTTTGCAACGAGCAGTAACTTACATATAATTCTGAACTATTATTAGAATTTCGAAACTGTTTAAAAGCTTTGTTTTTTCTATTATTCAAATTGATTAATTCTTTATTAAACCACGGAGGCTTATTCAGATTTTTTTAACGAACTTTAGGAATATGTAAACTTATGGCCTCATTAAGCTTATTACTGAAATAAAAATACGCGTTGTTTAGCTCACCGTCACTTAAAACAGACCTCCAGTCAAAGGAACGGATAAAATTAGAAATAGAGACAAAATCACCTTTAGCGTAATCAAAAACAAAGTTACAATTAATATGAATAGGTTTCATATAGTTATAAAATTTAACATTTAGATCAAGTGCTATATGATGTGGAGATTTGGAAAGTAAAGATGAAGAGACATTATTAACATCTACACATAATTCCTTGTCGACAAAAATCAGGTCAAGTATACGATCGAGATTGTTTGGAAATTTATTAATTTGCTGAAGATTATACCCAGCTAATATATCAACAACCTCACTTTGCCAATCATAGTTTACATTAAAAGGTAACAAACACTGATTTTCATCGTCAAATAACCACTTAATAGATGATAGGTTAAAATCACCTAATATAACAATATGCTGATTCTCATTAAGATTTTTTTAATACTTGGCAACAATTATCAATATGTAATTTGTATAAGTCAAGATGACTTTTTGGAGGTATATAACGCAAACGAAAAAAAACTTCATGAATTTTATCGAAATTAACCTTAACTATAAGCTGATCTAAATCATAATTCAAATTAAAAGATGATGATGGCAAAGCAATTTCCGTGCTAGTAAACGTTGAACGAACTGCAATCATAACAACGCCACCTCTACCAAGACCTGATGTGTTAGAGCAGCGATCTTTGCGGAAAACATTATACAGATGGGTATTGAAAAATTCGGATGTGTGATGTTTTACGTTTAGCCAAGTTTCAGCGAGAGCATTGACATCATATTGCAGCGATGAAGAAAATAATAGCAAATCTTGAAATTTTGTTCTAACTCCACCAGTGTTCATGTAGAAAAATAGGTATGAAATGTCTTGTTTTTGCGGCAGCGAGTTATTTATCAGTTCGCATTCCCCTCCGGTGAGACGTGGTTTTTTAGAATGTGCCGAAAATTTCGAACGCACACACCAGCTGGCCAACAGCTCGAATCAAATACAGCATCATAAAACTCAGCTGGAACACCCATTTTAAAGTTAACATGTTAAATAAGACGTTCATCAGTTCCTTTCTTAATTAATTTATAACATTCGAATTTGGCCGGCGGGGCCAAGATAAGTAGCCTGGGCAGATGTTGAAGGTACAATTCGTATAATTTGGTATCACCAGCCCCGAAAAAACTTGAAATATGTTGTCCTCTTCTGCGACAGGTTTTTTATTTCGTAGACCAACAAACAAACAGTTATTTCAATAAAAATTTAAGTTTTTTAAAAATAATTGTATTCATTAGATCACAAATTTTATGTTATTTAAGGTCGAAAACAACTAATAAATTACAAACTCTACGATGCACTATCTCGGAAATCATATATTGCTAAATGTTACACTAAAAGAACAAAAGACGAAATAAACAGATTCTGGGATGAAGTAAAAACTGATCTAAACCTTCTGGGGTCTCCAGTAAAAGATGCGGCTACTTGGAGAAAAGTAAGGAAAGGAAAAAGAAACTAGTATCAATAATTCCTCGAATTTCTTAAACTTTTCTTTTAGGTTTGGCTCGATTGGAAAGCCTACATTAAGCGTACACTTATTGAGAACCAAATTGAACAGAATGCAACTGTTGGTGGGGAGTACAAAAAACACAATTTTTCGATGTTGGAAGAAGGAGTGATTCAACTCACCGGTCTCCAAGTATCAACGGCTGGAATAAGGGGAACTTCTTCATATGGCGTCACGTCTCAAAGACCGGCATCTTATTCCAATAGTTCAAACCAAAGAACGGTGTTAAATGTTCAAAGCACAAATGTGGAATCGCCCCCTCGAAGAAGTGAGTCTCCACTCGATGTATCGATGGCCTCGGAGAGCGATTCGTATTTGCACAGCCAGCCATCAACGGCAAAAAAGCCTTAAGCAACAAATATGAACGCGCTTCTTGAACGACAAATTAAAATTCAGCAAAAGTTTTACAAACATACAGACAAATTCTACGAAAGCCAAAGAAAGACAACCGATGAACTTCTTCTCAATACATAAAAAAATATAGAGGCATCGACAAATTGTGAGATTTGAAAAAAATCAAATTGACCTCATGAAACAGTACAATGAAATAAAAGAAAAAACTTTTGAAACAAAAAGTTACAATAAAGCCAGGATACTGAAAACTAAACAATCAAAATATGAAATCCATACATTTGAAGTCTCCGAATCGGAATAACATTTCAAATTGAGTTTTATATATTTATTTTTTTTTACTAAGAATAGAATTTTGTTCGTTTTGTTATTTTTTATTTTTTTATTTTCTTAAATAGAATGCATTCATTTTGTTCTTATACGAAAGTATGTTGTATTTTCTCTTGTTGTATTTGCAATATTTTGATAAGTCTGCTGTTCGTGTTCACCTGGCTGGGTTTCTTAACACCCCAATGGTTCGTTCGATCACATTTCTTGTTTTACTGTGGCTTATGTTGTAATTTATTTTCCACTTGTCATCACCAACACATCGCAACGGAGTCATAAGCCATGGCTCCAGAGGATAACCAGCATCTCCTTAAAAATAAAATGTGTTGTTTACAATAACATCCTTAATGTTTCTATAACAATCCCAAAAGCCAATTGTTCCTCTCTCCTTCACATTGCTTCTTAAAATGCATTTTCGCAGTCGATAGATTCCAAATATGAGAATCGTGGTTCGACCCAGGGAATCTAGAATCAACACATCTTATCCTCATTTTATCATCGCAAACCTATAATGAAAAGTGTACATTTATAAATTTTTGATATGTATAAGTTTTAACATTTTTTTACCAGCATTACCTTCAAACTGAAATTTCCTTTTCTATTATAGAATAGGGCTTTTTCTTCAGCAGGTGCAATTATGTTCATGTGGGTTCCATCTACGCACATTATAACGCTCGGAAAATCAGCCCTCGAAAAAAACTCCCTCTTGGCTTCTTGTTTTTCATCATCATCCATAGCGAGTTCAATCCACTTGGGGCATAGTCTTCGTTCCAATACTTCCAGAACTTTCCTTATACTACGTTTTTATTAGGCCAAATGAGCTAATCTCGTATCAAATTTCCAAATTTGAATCCAAATCATCTCATTTCCCGTACAAAATCACATTACGAAATTATCTCATTTCCACCTAATTTTGATGAAATTATGTTGCAATTTATGAAATGTAAAGTCGAACAAACCTTATTTGAAAACAATTGATTCAAAATTGAAAAAGATTCTGTAACAAATGTCAAAGTTTACATTATAAAAAGTCAAAGAAGAAAATAAAAAGGTATGAGGGCACGAATGGGTCGCACGTATTTGCTTTGTGTACCTAATCACAGTGGAAGGCTAGTTAATTGAAAGAAAAGAATTAACATTTAGGTAGAAGTAATAGACTGACAGACAGACATTTCTTGTCACAAACTTCCTTGGTCTTCTCTATGATCGTTATTTCATGTTTGAATTTTATCTCAATTTTTTATTTTCAAGAATCCTAAAAACAACACTTTTTCTACAAATTTCGAAATGAGGTAATTTCGACTCTAATGAAAACGTAGTATTAAATTTATTGAGAACGTTGACTGTGCCATTGAAATTTCAAAATCGTTTCCAGTACCAAACTGATATTCCCCTAAAGCCAAAAATCTCAGCACCGCACTCAATCGACACACTGCTGTCATAGATGTCTTTAGTAAGTAAGTAAGTAATTAATTAAGTAAGTAATTAATTAATTTATTTCTACTTTTCTTAACATAGTTTAACAAAAACAATGAATTTAAAAGCTATGGCTTTGCCGTCAGCTCGGCTAGCAATTTTTATCTTTATGTACAAATAATTAATTTAATTAAATATTTAATAAAATAGTTATTCGGTTATTTATAACATCCTATATTTATAAGTATCTTTCAAAAATTTGAAGAGTTTTCCAACCAAAACCATTCAGGATATTGATAGTTTCTTGCAACGTTAATGTTCTCTTTCCGAAGTATGACAGGCGTTGTGACGAGAATATGGGACATATGCTGACAAAGTGGAAACAGTCTTCTTTGGATCTCAAATTGCACAAAGAACAGAATCGGTTAAAATTTACATTGTAATAATATATATAGATACGGTATAGAATGTAACAATTACCTGGATCCATGGAGAGAACTTAGCCGTAGTTGTTTCCTAAACTTTCCCATCTTTACATCCACCAATCCTCGTTTCTGAACTCATATAGTACCATTTTTTTAGAAAGTCATTCATCTTGGTGAAATAGCATCTTCACGATGTAATCTGCATGTAGTTTCAGCGTATATGTAAATAGTTTAAGACCAGTTTCGAGATATAGTGCATAATAAGGCGTTTTCAGTGGTAGATTAAATAGCTTTTTTATGAAATTTCGTTGAAAATTTTCAATCTCATCGTATTCGTCAATCCCCCACATCTGAGCAGCGTAAGACCGACTAGACTTAACCATAGCATCAAATATTTTATATTTTGCTGAAAGTTCGATCCGTTCATTTAAGAATATGTTTCTCCATGAGATATTGGTCAGACTTTGCGCACTTTTTGATTTATCTGAAAGATGTTTGTTAAAATCAAGAGTACTGTTCAGAATCACTCCCAGATATTTGTACTCATTGGTTACTTCTAATCTAGATCCATTAAAAGACCAATTATAAGTGTTCCGACTTCTTGCTGATCTTGAAAACACCATGACTTTTGATGTGTCTGAGTTAATGACAAGACTCCATTTAAGACAATATTCCGCCAATGGATTAATATTCAGTTGAAGGCTTTCTGGTGATTCGGAAAGTACCACCAGATCATCGGCATACAGAAGGACATTGATGTTTAAATCTGAAATACGGATTCCTCCAGGAAGACAAGCTACTACATCGTTAATGAAGAGAGCAAACAAAATTGGACTAAGAAGACATCCTTGTTTAACGCCACTATTCGTCTCGAACCACTCGGAATAGATTGACCAATCCCATACAGCTGCTTTTGACTCGGTGTATAAATCTTTTATTATTTTGATGAAGTTCGAAGACAGTCCTAATTGTGAAAGCTTATAAAAGAGGGCACTACGATTTATGAGATCAAAGGCTGCCTTGAAATATACTTTTTTGTTTCTAGCTTGAAACGCTTTAATAATTGAAGTTGGGGAGAAATTATGGTCAACTGTTGAAAATGTTTTTCTAAATCCAGCCTGATAGTCCGATAAAATGTTGTAAGTGTTAACCCATGTTTCTAGTCTGTTGACTAGAGCACACCACAAAACAATTTTGCCAGGACATTCTAGAAAGAAATGCCTCGATAATTTTCAACACTATTTAGGTCTCCTTTTTGTGGATTGGAAATATCACACATCTTTTAAATAATGACATGGTTTTTTCTCACAAGATTATTTTATTAAATAACGATTTAAGTTGGAAATGTAAAGCAACAGTTGCATTCTTGATGAACTCGTATGGAATCCTGTCTTCATCAGGAGCTTTTAAATGTTTGCCTTTTAAGACGACAGTACTTATTTCCGCTAACGAGATTTGCGAATCAAAAATCTCATCGAGAATCATCGGCTCCGCATAAGAGTATTTCACATCTGGATTGCTGTATAGAAGACTTTTGAAATGGTTAGACAGATCTTCAGCAGATAATCCTATTCCTATTGCAAAACTCGATCCATTAATCTCCCTGACTGTCTTCCAAAATTCCTTCGAACTTTTTATCTGGCTGAGTGAACAAGCTTGATGATTTTCAAATTCGGTTTTTTCCGAAGGCACAATTACTTATACCGTGTGTTAGCTTCAAGGTACCACTTCTTCAAAATTAGACACTTCGAATTTCGTATCGCATTTAAAAGAGTAAATGATTTTTTCCGGCCAATCATACATTCTTTGTCAAACCACTTTTTTTAAGGTTAGGACGGTTTTTGGGAGACATATTGTCTGTTGAATTTCTAATGCAAGATACTATTTTGTTAACACATACCTCGGCAGACTCGGTCGTCATATTTAAACTCGCTAGGTTTTCTTCCAATCTTTTCTGATATACAGCAGCTGTTTCTTGTTTCCATTTGAATCGTGGTAAAAGTTTCAGATCTGTTCGCTTAGGTGAAGTATCAACGATCCAGTCTATAACTATTGGCATGTGATCGGAATAGTTCTTACACTGGATTTCAATTTTTTGCACTAAATCATTCCAATCGTTATTAATCACACATTAGTCTATCACAGATTTGCTTTGTCTTTCCAGAAATGTCATTTTGTCATTCAAAATTGTACAATCAAACAACTAGATCTAGAAGATTTGTTCCATTTTGATTTGAAACTCCATCCATTGATGTCCTTTGACTATAATTTATTAAATTGTTTGTTGCGCTTTGTACTGTTTTAGTTTGTAAATTGTTGGTCTTGCATTGAAGTCACCAATCACTAAGACGCTTTTGTTTCCAAAGTGATGCATGGTGTTGTTAAGTCGCTCGAAGTCCTCACTCTACTTATTGCAGTTGATGTAGAATGGAATTACGTACAAGTTATGCTTACGCAAAAGTTTGACTGTCGTTACTCCTTCATGCATTTCAAAACCATTAGTTGGCAACATCGAAGTTTTAATCCCATTCAGATTTCCCCCGCTTGCACCAAAGTACTTTGTAAACGTTTTGAAATTTTCTTTAGTTACATGGGTTTCGTACAAGAAAAATACATCAAATCTTTTAACATAATTAAAAAAGTCTACAAATAAAATTTTATTGCTTAGTCCTGACACATTATACGACAAAATATTACTAGATCTTAAATATATTGAACTGACGGCATCACAAATTCAATTATGTACTATAGTACTAGATCTTGCATTATTTTGAGATAGTGGCATCCCTGGTGCAGCATCATCAACTGGTCTAGACGATTGGCTATGACGTCTGTTTGTCAGCTATATGAGTTTGACAGGTTCGAAGTCAAGTTCGCCAAACATTTCTCGTAGTTTTTGTTCACCATCATCATTTTTATATTTAAGATTATTGTTATTATTTAAATAAAATGCTTTTTCTTCAACCACCAACGAATTGTTTTTAATTTGAATTTTTTCATTCGGTTTTTTGGTTTTAATTACTTTCCTGTAACTTAGTAGTATTCGACGTTTGAACTGCATTTGCTTTGTCAGGTCTCGTTGTAGGAAAACACCTGAGCCTTTGAGCTTCGATGAATTTTTTTACATTTTCAATGCATTTTCATGTTGGGTCAACATGCTCATTCGGGATGGTGAGAATGATGTTTTTACTTCGCAAAATCCTATTTTGCATATCAAGATCTTCTTCCAATGCATTACAACTGTTTTCAAATTGTTGTATTTTTCTGGTCACATCTTCATTTTGTAAGCGCAAGGAATTAATCTCAGTGTTTAACCTGTGAAGGTCATCCTTCGTAGCTAGTTTGGCGGTAGCGATTGTGAGTTCCTTGTGAAGAGATGAATCGATGATTGTTTTTATTTTTTTAAGATCGGATTCAGAAATAGATATTTTGAATCGAGTAATATTTTCTTCATTCGCTTTATTTGCAAATTTGAATTTTGGTGTAGTGGAATTGTCGGGAGAAGTTTGGTCAACTTTTCTTTTCTGATCGGTCATGTGACACGGTTATCAACACATTTATTAAGGTTTAAAGCTTATTATCTATTGTAACCTGATCAGTCACAACTTTGAAAAGATAATTAAGACTTGAGAATCTTCACAGATAAGGATTTTTTTTTTGAGTGAAATACTATTTAATTTAAATAAAAAAGTAGCGATAAAAACATGAACCAATCACTTTCACAACAGTGTTGCCAATAGCCAATAGGATGTCTGGCTCCAGCTCCGCTTCAAGTTCTTACAATACATATTTGAAGCCGGCTTATTAAGGCTGAAATTCCTTTTAAATCTGTGGCGAAACACACACTTTTTGGAGTAAAGGACACAAAACCTTTTTATTGAATTTAATTCAACAAAAACTCCACAAAAAAACAACAACAAACAACTAGCAATAGTTTTTTGTTGTTGCAATATATTTTGTATTGACTTTGCTGTAGAGTTGTGCAAAACAGTTCCAGCAGCGGACCGGACATGGAACGATTCTTTTTCTCGTCGGAACTGGTTCCGGGAACCATGTCCGCGGAACTGTTAAAGTTTTGCGAACTACCCATCATGTTGATCCGTTCCGTATAAGTAGGTATTTTGTTGTTTTATTAGTTCCATGTCTATTTCTATATGCTAGTCTGAGCTTCATATAAATAATGTATAAATAGTTCTTTTCTTCCGTAGTTCAATTATTATTCACATTTCAGTGTGAATAGAGAAAAAAGAAAGTCAAGCACGGCTTACACGGTTGCAAAAATTATTATTAAAAATAAAATGCATTTGCATTACAAAAAAAAATTTTATGCAATTTTGTATTACTTGCATTACAAAAGTAATTTGTAATGAAAATATTTTTATTACAAATTTAATGCAATATAAAATTTGTTAGGGGCATTCCAATGAAAAATACATATTTTTACAGGGTGTTTCCAAAAATTTGATTTTCGTTATATTTCGACATAATTGGCTAAAATTGATATCGGACGGAGTCAACTAATCAAGAAAAAAAATACTGAACAAATATTTTTGGTACAGGGTGTTTCGAAAAAAAAAACAATTTTCGTTATTTTTCGATAGAATTTGCTATAATTGCTATAATTGATATCGGTCGATGCTAGAAGTCAACTTATTAAGACAAAAATACTCAAAAAATATTTTCGGTACAGGGTTTTTCAAAAAATAAAAAAAATCGTTTTTGTTCTGCAGTTTCTTTTTAATTAATATCGGATGATGCTTAGAGTCACCTTATTACGAACAAATACTTAGCAAATTTTTTTAGTGCAGGGTATTTCGAAAAAAAAAACGATTTTCGTTATTTTTCGACGGATATAGCTAAAATTGATATCGGATGATGCTTAAGGCTAAATATTCAAGAAAAAAATATAAAAAATTACAGGGTGTTTCCAAAAAAAATATTTTCGAATAAGAATTTAAATTGCTTTTTTTATTAGGTAGATACACCTTAATTTTCAAGAATCATGAAAAAACAGATTTTAGATTTTATTTTCAAATCGAGTAAATTCGAACATATGACAAAGTATCTATTTATTTCATAAAAAAAATAAACTACAAACTTCAAACCGTACTTATACTTATCTTAAAAATTCACTGATTTTCATTAAAGTATTTAAAAAAAAACTGGCCTACAGTCCACAAACCAAAGCAATAGTAATCTTTTAAACAAATGCTAAAAAACCAGACAAAATAAGAAAGCTCTACAAAAATTGAATCGAATCCATTGGCTTATAATAGACTTTTGCTTAAAAAAATACGTAGGTATAGGGATTAGGTAAAAGCAAATCAAACTTCCATAACGGTTAAAACCTATCTAAACATACATATGAAATCAAAACCCTTGGGAATTTATACTTTTAGCCTTTACAACTAAGAAAAATAAACACTGCACAAATCACAAATGGACTTTCAAATAAAAATCTCTTCCAAAAATTAATTACCTCAAAATTACCAAAAATACAAAAAAAAATCTTCACTTAATAAGTTGTTAGTTTCTTATTTAACTTAAACTAATAAATCAACAAATGGTCTGAACCAATAAGGTCTCAAGACCACAACACTGAACGGTTTTAGTAAAAATGGAGTACATCATAACACGTCTTAAATAATAATGAATTTATGAAATTCAAATATGGATAAAATCCTTTTTTATTTTACGTTTTTAAACATTTTTTTTTAAGATTTTGGCATGCAAGCCTTTTAAACCAGCTTTTTCATGAAATTTAAAATGATTTTATTTATTAGTTTTAAGAATAATGAATTTTCAAAAAAATAATCAAAAATTGATTATACAAAGATCGTGAGATCAGCGAAATCAAGCATCGTCGCGCGTGGTTACTAGAAAGATGGGGGACCGTCCGAAAACCAACTGCGTGCTGTTGACATGTGTTATGTGTTTTCTGTTTTCCGTCCTCTTCCTATCTTCTGTTCTGTCCTGTATCAATGTCGTCTTGTGTGTTGTCGTAATCGTCTGAGCCGATGGCCTCAGTAGCCAGTGCTCATAAGTGTCTCTTCTTCGTAGATTTATCTACGGAGCAGATCAATATGTAATGTAATGTAATGTAAAAAAAACCCGTTATATAAAAGGTACATTTGATAAAATGATAGCAATTTTTTTACCAAAATACTCTCAAAAAATGTCATCGAAATCAAGCCGATTTAGAGAAAAATAGCTTTCCTTAGCGGTCATATGGCAGGTTCCGTTATTTGGACCCCTTAAAACAAAATTTCAAAAATCCCTCTTTGAAAATAATCGATCAAGCCGTTTAGGCTGCCAATCGTTATACATACATATGAACTTACAGACAGACAGACAAACTGATATTTTTGTGTCATTTCATGAAAATTTTGTTTATATTCAAAATTCCAAAACTTGCCTTATAATACTTATAATCCCAAGTAAAAAAGAACATATAAATATGGTGTTTTTTAATACAAAAAGAAACGTAAATACTATTGTATATATATACATACAGTGAATATTGAAACTTGAAAAAAAGAACATGGTACCTATAATAAAATTTCCAATTTCAATCTAATTTAGAACTACTAACATGATAAGAGATCGCACCGATTAACGTATATTTCCTTCATTCAAGAAAGACATGGAGATGGAACTACATAAACTATTAACATGATAAGCCGAATGTATCTAGTTCCATGTCCAGGTAGATGAATAAAGACATGGAACTACTGGAACTATTAACATGATAAGCGGTCACGTCGGACCGTTTAAAGTATACTTCATTTATGTTCATGTATGTATCTCAATGTGGTTGTGGCTTGGGCATAGAGTAACTATACTATAAAGAGGGAAATCTACTGCCTTCTTTTGACAAAGCCTACAAGCTGGTCAAATAAGTATTGGTGTAGAACTGTCAAAAAATTGACGCCAATTGAGAATGTAGTAGTGCTGAACTGTCAAAAAATTGACGCCAATTGAGAGTGTAGTAGTGCTGAACTGTCAAATAATTGACGCCGATTGAGAGTGTAGTAGTCAAATAATTGACCTCTTGTTTTCAGTTTCCTTTTCTTTTTCACCACGAAAATGGGCGTGTTGGAAGATACTTGTTAATAAAAAGCGCCATCCCGAAATTGACGTCATCAGTGACTCAAACTGACTAAATTAAATTACCATTTTTGGAAAGAATCCGAAGTGTTAATGGACTTAAAATGTATATTAAATCAATCAGATAAGACATTGGACCAAACCTGCATCAATTAAAACTTACTTTCCCGTTTTTTTTTCTAAAATGGAAATTATTTTTTTCAACAAGGGGCACTGATGACGTAAAAATACGAAAGTCGCTATCTTGTTTTCTTGTATCATGAGGAGACACTAGCAAGTTAGTTATACTTTATTAGTTATACTTTATTATTTTTTCTATATAAACGTTTAAAACTGGTTAAACAATGTTAAAGAGTTTCAACCATTTTACCTGATACTGATGATAGTGTATTGATTGTTCTTAGAATGAATTTAAACAAGCATTCGGTCAGAAGAACACCTACTATGTAAATTTGCAAGATTGTATTATACAAAGTAGCGATAAAGGTGTACTTTTTTAAAGTTAAATTATCTTTCTTCACACCTATTATATTCGTTTACACAGGAGAAGAAGCCTAGTCAAACATAGCGCGTTCTGATGCGTAATACAGTAAAACAAACATATCCCAAGTCACATAGAGCGCGTTTTCAACGTCGCGTTGTGATAATTTACAAATTGTTTTTTTTAAGTCTTCGTTAAACAGAACGCATTTTTAACGCGGCGTAGAGATTATTTTACGCTGCGTATTCCAAAAAAAAATGTTTTCAATATTTTGTGTTTGGTAATTAAGTCATTCTGAATTTGTTGTAGAAATTAAATAAATTATTTTTTTTGACTTATTTTGTTTCATTTAATATTGTATTGTTTAAATGGAAAAAATAACCTAATTGGCATTTAGTGAGAAAATGATAATCAAGATTCAAATATTAAACGCGCTGCGGATAGCTCTCTGTCTGACGTTCTCTAACGCCGTGTTTAGAATGCCGTGTTAAAATAATCTCAACACAAGGTAAAATAATCTCAACAAATTATTAATCCTACAAACTTAAAAAGTAGAATTGGTTTATATTAGAATATTGTAGACATTATATTTTTCCGTACTAATTAGACCTTATGTACATGATTCCTTTTTTCGGTTGTTTGTTCATTCTTCTTTTGGACAGGCACGTACGTTGGTGTGTACACTGATTTGGATTACCCCGAATATAACCAGTGCTTTCCTACAAACTATATTATTTGATTCTAAAGAAATTTGCAAAATTAAAAAAAAAAAACAATTAAAACCATCCATTACCACTAAAAAACATAATTGGGAATTGTGTTCAATTTCAAAAGTTCTTATTTTTAGTCCGTGCATAACATTTTCTTTCTCAAACGACAAACTTCAAAGCTCAATTACAAAAAAATCCTTAAAATTCTCATTCTTCCATTCGTTAGTTCATTCCCCCTACTTTTTTACACCCCTTACCCAATTGCAAAAAGAACGAATGAATAAACATCCGAAAAGAGGAATCATGTAAACAAGCTCTAAGACCTAAGAAAATCACCTTAACCCTTAAGGTATACATTTCGAACAAATCCTTCTCGATATGTAGGAGTATGGTGGAGGTGAGTTTCTAAAACGTCAACATCAAATTGTTTAGTGAATATTGTATTGTGTTGTGTAGTGTAATGATAGTTAGAACTGTGATTATTATCATCAATAAAATACAATACATATAATGTGCTAGCGATCGGACGTCTTTTTCCTGAGCTCTTTCTCCTTAACCAGTTTAACTTTTTCAACCCCACCTTGTTTATGGAACATAACTCAATAGTGCTATTAAAGTATAAAATCGTTGAAAAAAGTTGTTTTACAAAGAAGTTGTAACTTAATTAAATAGTCAGTGTTTTATTTTTTATTTTGCTTTGCAAACTTTGCAAATCACTTTAAATCTCAAATCACACACATTTAAATATAAATCCGTTGTGCTAAACCGTTTAACTTTTTCTAATACATGAGTAATGAATAAACACTCAAAGATTATTAAAATGCAAAACTCACCGCATCCATCCTCACCATCATCCCCTGTACAGCCAAAAACACGTATGGGGAAAGCTAAGCTTTTAAAAGATTCGCTCAACACTTCCACTTCATCGGAAACAACAACAAAAAACATGGACATAACCAAAATCCTCGATTCCATTAAATTACAAGGAGATTCACTTTCCCGGCAGTTAAAGTTAATGGAATTTAATTTATCAACAAGAATCGACGCCATTGAACAAAGAATGAAAATTATCGATGATCTGGAATGTAATGTAACCAAACTTAATGATCGAGTCACAACATTGGAAGCACTTATTGCACGAGTCGATTGTCTAGATGAAAAGGTAAACAAAATTAGCACCGCACCACCGAACGTTGTTATGCAAACCGAATTAACCACAGAAAACAAGGTCTGCACTGAAATTGAAAGCTTGAAGGCACAGATAGAAACAATAAATGTCAAAAGCTTGGCAACGGACGCCATTCTCATCGGAATACCGACAATGCCCGGAGAAATACTAAAAAATATCTTTAACAGTATTTGCTACAAGCTCGATTTTCAACCACCACAACTGTATAGAATCTTTCGTGCAAGTCATAGAGAAGATTCTATAATAATCATTAAATTTTTCTCGACGCACGATAAAAACAATACACTCAAGGCTTTTGCTGTTTTTCGAAAGATAAATTCGCGGCAACTACTTCTAAGAGATCTTGGTGAAGAATCGGATACTCCTATATATCTACACGAGAGTCTAACCAAAAACAATAGAACTATTCTTCGACAAGCAATTCGTTTAAGGCGCAAACACGAAATTTTTTCTGTTTTCACTACAAATGGTATTGTGCACATTAAACTTACAAACAACGATAAACCAACAACAGTTAACTCTTTGGACATGCTTATTTCAACTGTCAAAAATCATAAACAAGCTAATTATCAGTTTAACAACGAAGAAGGGCAAAGGAAAAACAACAAAGATGGAGTTACACCAAGTTTCGACAATGATTCACCAGAGCCGTCACCGGAGCTACTTTAGTACTTTTCTTTTTTCTACTGCAGTAACTAATTTATTTTTATTTTTCTTACTTATATTGAATATCTTTAATCTTTCTAAATCATATTTATTGCTTAAAAGTCATACCTCTCTTTATTATTTAAATAATTTATATCTTATTTCTACCTTTTTTAACATTAAGTTTTTATTTCGTTACCTTTTTCTTAGCTACAATTGTTCTGAATTGGAAATACCTTCAGTAATGTTATCTGTTAAATTAGCTTTTCTTTTACAAAGCCGTTGTCTTTTCCTACTCAGAGGCAATATAATTTTTCTGAATTGTAATGAGTGCAGTTGATAATAGTAGAGTTTCACAGGCTAGCAGTTTTACTAACTTTAACAAAACAAGAACAATGTTGAATATTTTTCGGAAGAGATACAATGGATTATCTATTTGTCATATAAATGCTCAAAGCTTAACAAAACATCTTGATGAGTTCAAAAACACTTTTAATAATTCAGCAATGGACATTATTTGCGTATCAGAAACATGGTTGACAGATAAGATAGACAGTGGGTTTCTAAGTATGGATAAATATAGAATATATCGATCTGACCGGGTATTATCAAGGGGTGGAGGCGTGGCCATATTTATAAAGACGGGTTTCAAAAGTAAAATTGTTAAGGTTTCTGAAAGAAATGAAAGTGTTCAATACTTATTCATCGAAGTTGCAAGTGCAGTTGAGAAGTGTCTGATAGGCGTAATATACAAACCACCAAACATTATAGACTCAACTTCTATTTCAGACATTCTAGAACAATTATCACCTAACTATAATCACATTTTAATAGCAGGGGATTTAAATATAGATCTTTTAGATAGCGAAAATGGACGGGTTAAGACTTTTTGTGACAATTTGAAGTCTATTAATATATTTCCAATAAACAGTGACTCTCCTACACATTTCTCGTCTTCCAGCTCTACCTTACTTGACGTTTTTCTGGTCAACCAACCCGACAATGTTAACTTCTACAGTCAACTAGATGTCCCTGGCTTCTCCAGACACGACTTGATTGTCGCCTTCTATGATTTAATATTAAATCCAACTTTAGTAGATGAAAATATTTCGTTTCGAGATTTTAAATCTATTGACATGCAATCGCTAGTAGCTGGTATTTTTGAAACTAATTTTGAAAATATCTATGATCTCACAGATATTGATGAACAGGTTGAATACTTTACCTCGAAAATTAATTCGCTTTTTGAAAGATTTGTACCAACAAAAACAATTCGAATTAAAAGTAATCTGCCGGGTTGGTTAACATCAGAAATTCAACAACTTATTGTGAAGAGAGACTACGCTTTTAGACGATGGAAAAGATTAAGATTGCCACAACTATTTGTGCAGTATAAAAACCTACGAAACAAAGTAAATACTGAAATTAAAAAGTCTAAACGAAAGTATTTTGCTTCAAAATTTCACAATGTGTCATCAAAAAAACTATGGAAAAACATTAAATCACTTGGTATCTCAAGGAAAATAATGAATATTGATGATGACTGCGATGTAGATGAACTCAATAAACAGTTCATAAGTTCTGCCTCCAACATAGGCACCTGTGCTATGGCAAGCATAATTTCTCAAAGTAATGATACTCGTTTTTCCCAAAGTTTCAGTTTTAATAGAGTTTTTGAAGTTGATGTTTACAAGGCAGTTTGTGCTATTAAATCGGAAGCAATAGGACTAGATAATATGAACCCTAAATTTGTAAAAATAATTCTTCCGTTTATATCCCCCTTCTTAACGCACATTTTTAACACAATAATAACTAAGTCCTGTTATCCAAAGCTCTGGAAGGCCTCAAAAATAATTCCGATTCCTAAAAAAACAGCATCTAAACAAAAAGAGTACAGACCAATATCTATTCTTCCTTTTATTTCAAAAGCATTTGAGAAACTTATCAGTCGGCAAATTACATCTTATTTAGAGTCACATCAACTTATAACTGTTTCGCAGTCTGGATTTAGATCAAAACATAGTTGTACAACCGCACTTCTTAAAATAACTGATGATATCCGTCAAGAAGTTGATAAAAATCATGTAACAACTCTAGTTTTGCTTGATTTTTCAAAAGCGTTCGATACAGTTTCACACGAAATACTTTTGAAAAAACTCAAGAATTTTTTCTTTTTTGACACTTCAGCATTATCTATGGTTGAACAATATCTTAGGCACAGATCTCAGGCAGTTTTTGCAAACTCAAAATTATCGACATTTCTTCCTAATATCACTGGTGTCCCTCAAGGATCAATTCTGGGCCCACTTCTTTTCACACTGTTCAACAATGACTTACCCTCGAAACTCAAACATAGCAACATTCATATGTACGCAGATGATGTCCAAATTTACTTGAGCTATAGAATTGGCATGGTAGAAGATGCAACGGTCAAAATAAATGAGGATCTAACACGTGTAGGACAGTGGGCTAGAGATAATTCCTTGAAACTCAATTCAAACAAATGCCAGGCAATTGTGATAAATAACTCTGTGCTTGATACAACTAGCTTTCCAACCGTCGAGCTCAATGGAACAACTTTAAATTATGTCAAAACAGTAAAAAATCTAGGAGTAATCTTTAACCAAACGCTAACATGGGACAATAACCTGATAAGTACTATTGGACGAGTATACACTTCATTGCGTTTTCTATACCTTTCTGGAAGTTTCCTCCCGGTCTCAACTAAATTGATAATTGCCAAAACAGTTATTCTACCAATTCTATTCTATGGTAGTCCTATTTTTTGCAGTTTAGATAGCGCCAGTAAACGCAAATTTCAAGTTGCCTTTAACAACGTTGTCCGCTTTATCTATGGACTTCGTCGTTTCGACCATGTTTCTGCTCAGGCAAATACCGTTTTCAATATGCCTCTTGACAAGTATGTGGATTTTCTTACATTGACATTTCTGTTTAACCTTATTCATACGAAAAATCCGAATTATCTTTTTGAAAAGCTAATTTTTCCAGTATCTCAAAGAAGTAATATTCTCATTGTTCCAACATTTAAATATAGAGCCTCCAAACAACAGTTCTTTGTGCATGCTGTGGGCCTTTGGAACTCCTTGCCTGCCATTCTGAGAGTACAAGATAATTATAAAAAATTTGAAGGCTTGCTTAGAAATCTTTACAATTGCTGAACGTTTTTCCACTTCTATTTCTGTTTCTTTCCTCTTCTATTACTGTTTTTTTTATTTAATTTTACTAAAATATAATGTAATTATCTTAATTTGTTTAATTTAATTTCAAAATATTTAATATATAATAATTTAAAATTAGCTTTTTTATATTATTTATAATTTAATGATATTACCAACAATTTTCTAAGTATTATTTAAAAGACATATTGTTTTAAAATACTTACGTTAATAAATAAATACAAATACAAATACAAATAAAACGAATAAGCAGTTTAATTTTGTTAAAAAGACACAATAATTCACGGAGTTCATTTACTTCGAACAATTTGTGAGAATTTCATAAAATACCACCATCGAAAGACGACGACGACGTGCCTGATGAGAATTGTATCTTGTATCAAGTATTCTCATCAGGCACGTCGTCGTCGTTGATGGTATTTTGTGAATTATTGTGTCCTATTTACAAAATTAAACTGCTTATCCGTTTTGTTAATGATAATAAGATCAAATCTAAAAATTGAAAACGAATTCCTTTTTAGTTTACAAAAAGGAAAAAGACTTAAAAAAGGAATTCATTCCCAACCTGTGTATCAGTGAATATCTGTGTGTTATTTGTCGCCCACCAAGAATGATCCCGATTGCATTTTGAAGTAAGGAGATCTAAAAATAATTTGGTGCCCATATTAATGGATTTATTGCTGTAGCAGCACACACCCGTCGTTGGAGCATCGAGTGATAACATTGAACATTGAAGCAAATTGTTCAACGAATATTGTGTAGTGACAATGATAACTATGGGCAAAATACCAAGATTTTGTTCAACTTTGCACGTTTGGCCTCTTCTGTGGCTCGCACTCTTCCTAAGTATTGAGAATTGGTGATGGTATTGCTCGTGTCTACGGTTTAAACACGGACTTTAACTTCTTATGGCTCAAATTCACTGTCCGCAAGCATGTCATTCATTATTGTTTTATTTACAGGAGTCCAAATCTTGACAGTAATTCGACTTGTAACGAGTTTGATGCACTGTCTGATTCCATCTCGAAAATTGTTTCCCTTTGTCCTCGCACTGAAATCGTTATTGCGGGCGATTTCAATGTACACAATTCCAACTGGCTCCGCTAGTCTGGTCAGACAACACCCGAAGGAAGGTATGTCGAGCTCTTTGCCGGGTTACATCACCTTACCCAACTGATCGATGTGCCAACGCGTATACCGGATGTTGCTGGGCAAGCCGCCCATACTCTTGACTTGTTTCTTACTTCTCACCCTGATAAATATACCATTAGTGTAACTTCTCCATTTGGCACTTCAGACCATTGTATCATTTCAGCTAATTTCTCATCCCCCACCCATCCAGTTAAAGAAAAACTTCCCACCAGGACCGTTTGGCAATACGAGAAAGCCAACTGGGACGGCCTGAATTTCTTTTTCCGAAACTTTAACTGGTCACTATGCTTCCTCGATAGTGACATTGATGCCAGTGCTGAAATGATCACAAATGTGATTCTTCTAGGGATGCGTGCTTTTATTCCTAACAGAGTAAAAAGCATCAAACCTAAAGAAAAGTCTTGGTTTAATTCTGAGTGTAAAGAAGCTATCAGGCTCAAAGAAGTAAGTTTCCGATCTTACAAAGCCAACCCTACAGAGGAAAATCGGAAAAAGCACAAACAAGCAAGGAACTCATGCAACTCCGTTATAGAAAGAACCAAATTTTTGCATGACCAAAAATTACGGCAAAAAATTCTGCAGTGTCCCAAAGGCAGTAAAAATTTTTGGTCATTTGTAAAAAATATAAAAAACTCCTCGACATCTTCGGTTCCAACGCTCATCGACAATAACAAACCAATTGTTTACTCTTCAGAGAAGGCAAACTTGCTCGCCGCCCATTTCGCTGCCAGCTCCACGCTGCCTCAAAGCAACGTTGCCCCTCCTGTACTTGAGAATGTAAATTTGTCCATGGGACACATTTTTTTCCGCACTCGTACAGTAGCAAGAGTTCTCAAAGATCTCGATATACACAAATCCGCTGGCCCGGATGGTTTACCCCCGATTCTTCTGAAGAGGTGTTCTTCCACACTGGCAAAGCCACTGCGTAAGCTTTTCCATCGCTCCTACTCTTCTGGAATCTTTCCTAGAAGATGGAAAACAGCATTTGTCCAGCCTGTCCCTAAGAAAGGTGACCCATCCTCCCCCTCCTCCTACCGACCCATAGCACTGACATCCCTTCTTTCTAAGGTCATGGAAACACTGATTAACCGTCAGCTTAAGGAATATCTCGAAGATCGTAAGCTTCTCCATGACCGTCAGTATGGCTTCCGCAGCAACCGTTCCACTGGTGATCTGATGGCATATCTCACCGAACAGTGGAACAAATCTTTACATCGCTTTGGTGAAAGTAAGATTATTGCTCTTGATATCTCTAAGGCATTTGATAGAGTTTGGCATGAAGCTCTCTTATCGAAAATGCGTGCTTTTGGGATCGATAATACTCTTGTTCGTTGGATTAGAAGCTATCTTCTGGACCGTTCAATACAAGTTGTATTGGACGGATTCAAGTCTGATTCCCATAAAATAAATGCTGGTGTGCCCCAGGGCTCTGTTCTGTCTCCGACTCTTTTCCTCATTTTTACTTGCGATTATAGGGACTATAAGGCAAGTTATGCATTCGTAAAAAAAAAAAAAAAATTCTAACAATCAAACATGATATTACGATGATAGAGAAGTCAAAAAAAGTGGGTCCGGAAATTCCGTCCGTCTGTCTGTCTGTCTGTCTGTCTGTCTGTCTGTCTGTCCGTATCGATATCTACAGCCTAAACGGTTGGGCCGATTTGATTCAAACTTGGTATATAGTACTTTTAGAGTGCTCTACCCGACAGTTTTTGGAATTGGCATTCTAGCTCCAAAACTAACGGTACCTGCCATATAACTTTTATTGAAAAACTTATTTTTCTCGAAAACGGCTCCTACGATTTTGATTAAACTTTCAGAATGATGTTTTCTGTGCAAAATCTATCTTTTAGTTTTAATGGATTTTTCAGAAAAAGTTTTATAACGGTACCTCCCATATGACCGGTTTTTTTAAAATCAGACTTTCTCGTTAACTAATTGACGGATTTTAATGAAATTTTCAAAATATGTAGTGTTTTATGATCTAAATAATATTGCTTATCAAAATTTTCAAAAACATTTTTTTTTAAATTTTAATAATTTTTTTAAAAAAATATTTTGTTTTTTGAATATTTTGAAAACGAATCTATAGATTTTGTTTTAAATTTTTCTCCTAGTATAAACTATAGATTTCTTAAAATTGACATACTAAAAAAAATTTTAAAATATGTTTTCGAAAAGTTTTTCAAAAAAAACATTTTTTTGAAAAAACTGGTCGAACGATTTTGAAATGAAAAATTCATAAAATAGAAAACAGCAAAAGAAATAAGATGGCTTACAACATTTTTTCCAAAAAACGTTATGAGTAGTGTTTTTTTGAATTCATAAATTTTTTTCCCCAACATTTTATTTCATATTGCTCGGCTAAGCCCTAGCCAAGCCATTAGTCAAATAAAAGAAAGTGACAACCTACATTACATACATACTTACGTATTTTAAAGTATTTTTCATCATCATAAAAGCACAGAATAAATAAGGAAGCCTTTGATAAACACACAAAAACAACTAACAAATAAAAAAAACTATTCGATTACTACTGAATGCAAAAATTTCAATCGAGAAAACAAAAGTTTATACCTTCCTATAAATAAACAAAACCACTGTGTTAACTTTTAATATTGTCTCTATACCTACTGGCTTAACAGTAGTTGGAACACGTATCTTAATTTTAGTACCTACCTTCCTTCCGACCTTATTATAGGTACCTAAATCCTTTATAAATTCCATTGGTCCCATATTGGGACGTATAAAATTCCCTTTACCTAGCATTATTGCCATACTGCTGATTCCGACGAATCTTTATGCCAGTTGTTCAAATTTTTCCATACCAAAATGAAAATTTTACTGAAAAAAGTCCTTTGTATCTTTCTATTAGCAAATTATACTATAAACAGTAAGCAGCAAGTGGAAAGATAATACTACACTAAAAAACTGCAAAAGCTAACAATCCTATATATTTATGTGTTTATCCCTTTGTCGTGACGCATGTTCGTTCGAGCTTCACCCCAAAATGATTCTAAGGAAGTTGCACGTCATACAAAAAATATTAAAATTAAATCTTTGTCAAAAAGACGCCTGCACTTAAAAAGGATTAGCACATAAGAGCAAGTACGTGCGACCCAGTCGTGCCTTTTTTATAAATGATCTTCTGTCTGTTACTTCTAATCCACTTAACTGTTTTGCTGACGACTCTACCCTCAGCTTTTCATATTCGTTCGATAATTCACGTCCTTCGCCTTCGGACGTACAATTGCAACGGTACCGTTGTCAAGCTCATTAAACTCCGATTTATACAGCATTGTTAAATGGGGTAATAGAAATCGTGTGGAGTTTAATGCTTCGAAAACTCAATGCTGTCTTCTGTCGTTAAAGCTAAACATTCCCCCAATGCCATTGTCCATGAATGGCACTTACATCGAAGAAACCGAAAAGCTCTCAGTACTCGGTATGTGTGTCAACGACGACCTCCGTTGGAATGACCATATATTTGAGATCGCTAAGAATGCTGCAAAGTGCTTAGGTTTTCTGTATCGGTGTAAGAAGTACTTTTCCCCATCTGATCTGGCTACAATTTATAAAGCGTTTATACGCCCTAAACTCGAGTATAACTCCCACCTCTGGGCAGGTGCTTCGCAAACATCGCTTCACCTGCTTGATAGAATACAAAATCGAGCGTTAAGATTGATAGGTAATAGAACTGCCGCTGAAACAATTGCCCCACTCGAACACCGACGCAATGTTTCATGTCTTTCCTTATTTTATCGTTTCTTTTACAAAAAATGTTCACTCGAAGTAGCCAGTTGCATTCCTCCCCTTAAAAGTTTCTTCCGTAATACTCGTCTCGCAAGGAATGCTCATCAGTTCACCCTTGAGCCTAATTTCGGACGTACCGTGAAATATAGGGATTCTTTTTTTAGCCGAACGACACGAATCTGGAATAGTTTACCCGGCGGGATTTTCCCTTGCCATTTTGATCTGCAAACATTCAAAACCAATGTTAATCGGCACCTCCTATCTCTCCCCTCCCTATCTTCGTAATGCCCGCGCAGTGTGTTCTACATTAAAAGGGAAACACATAATCCCTTGTGCGCGCGTTAATTATAAAAAAAAAAAAAACAAAATCCAAGCCGATGAGATGGTGCAATTCTCTTCGGGTTCGAAGGTAAACATTATTCTTGATACATCTTTACAGCATTTATTTGACTTTTTTATTCCACATAGTATGTCCTTGTATTTGGAATCCGACAATGTCGGTGTTGTCATCTTCAGTAACGACAAGCTGATCAAACAAAAAGATACAAAAAGCGTACCGGTGCTATTGTGGACGTTCCAGTCGGTGATGAGTTTTTGGGCCGTGTCGTTGATGCTTTGGACAATGCTTTCGATGACAAGTGAGCGATCAATACTAAAGATCATTTCAGTGTCGGATTCATGGCACCAAGTATCATTCCACATTTCGAAAATTGAAGAACCAGTTTTGATAAAATCCTGTTTTTATTGTTTTTTGGAAAAAAATTTTTTTATAAATTTTGGTATTCAGTTTTTTTACAGTTTATTAATATACTACATGTGATTATAATAAAATAAAATTTCAAATATTAATTTTAATTAGAAAACTTATTCAAAATGTTGATATGAAGAATTAATTCCGCTACGTCGACATTCCCAAATATAAAATTTGACTGAAATACAGAGAGCCGTTAAATTAAGAAAGTTTGAATAAGACGTTCATATACTTTTCTCAAAAAAAAAAACAACAATTCAGCGTTTGGATGGAAAGTCGACATCATTTGAAGAAAATCGATTAGGATTGGTTTGCCGTAATCATAACCAGTGTTGGTTTGATGGAAGCCGTCATCTGAAAATAGATTGCTCATATAAACACATTTTTTTCATTTTGAATAGAAACGAGTTACATTTTTTCCACGTTCATGTTCATATAACACAAACTTGTGCCTTGCCAATTCTCTAGGAGCTTATGTATTCTACCAGATTTTAGATTGGCAATAGAAGATAGTGAACCTGGGACCAGTTAGTGGTTTTTCATTACCATTTCAATCTAGATTAGACTTCAATAAAAACAAAAGAAATAAAAGAAGCTTGAAACTACTTACGGCTGTTTTTGGCAGAATCTCTGATAATAGATCTCAGGGATTCGCACCCGATTTTTTTTGTTTTTGTACCCAATTGATGGGTATTGTTGCTGCAACTGGCTTCCATTCTTTGCCTGATACCTCGGAGAGTCCACTCAGATCGGAGAAATCAGAGTCGTCCGATGTGTTATCATCACTCGTCAACTGCGGCGGCAACAATTGTATTGTCCGGCTCTGGTCCATTTCTATCATCAGCAAGGGGTGTTGTGTTTGTGGTGATGGAAACATTTTCATTGTCGTTTATTTTAGCAGGACAATAATTGTTTTGGTTGTTGAGTGTTCAATGAATTGTGGATTCACTTGCACTCAGGCTTTTGCATTCTGATGTTACGTTAAAGTGGTTATTATTTTCCATTTTTGAAATATTTTTTTGTGAATTTGTTTGAATTGAAATTGGGAATTTGTAATTTAATTTTAGTATTTTCACTTTTTCTTCAAACAAAAACAATTTACTGACAGTTGTTGTCAACAAGAACAAAATGAAATGTCAAAAAGAACAAAACTCACCACATGGGTTTTTCTTTTTTTTTCGCTGACAATGAATGATATACAAAAGAGAACACGAAACACAATGAAAGATATACCAAAGCAACAACGAAAATTGAGGGTTTTGAGGCGTGGAACGTACGAAAGTTTTTCCTCTATATAATATATTTACTCTATGGGCTTGGGGTTGGTTGTGAACATAGAGTAACTATACTATAAAGAGGGAAATCTACTGCCTTCATTTGACAAGGCCTACAAGCTGGTCAAATAAGTATTGGTGTAGAACTGTCAAAAAATTGACGCCAATTGAGAATGTGGTAGTGCTGAAGTGTCAAAAAATTGACGCCGATTGAGAATGTAGTAGTGTTGAACTGTCAAATAATTGACGCCGATTGAGAGTGTAGTAGTCAAATAATTGACCTCTTCTTTTCAGTTCCCTTTTGTTTCTCACCACGAAATTGGGCGTGTTGGAAGATACTGTTAATAAAAAGCGCCATCCCGAAATTTGACGTCATCAGTGACTCAAACTGACTAAATTAAATTACCATGTTTGGAAAGAATCCGAAGTGTTAGTGGACTTAAAATGTATATTAAATCAATCAAATAAGACATTGGACCAAACCTGCATCAATTAAAACTTACTTTCCCGTTTTTTTTTCTAAAACGGAAATTAATTTTTTTCAACAAGGGTTACTGATGACGTAAAAATACGAAAGTCGCTATCTTGTTTTCTTGTATCATGAGGAGACACTAGCAAGTTACTCGAATGCAAGTTGTTATACTTTATTATTTTTTTCCCTGCCTTTTACAGATTATGTGCTTGAAAACTCTATATAAACGTTTAAAACTGGTTAAATAATATTCAAGAGTTTCAACTATTTTACCTGATTCCTAAACTGATGATAGTGTATTGATTGTTCTAAGAATGAATTTATCCAAGCATTCAGTTAGAAGAACACCTACTATGTATATTTGCAAGATTGTATTATACAAAGTAGCGATAAAGGTGTACTTTTTAACGTTAAATTATCTTTCTTCACACCATATAATAGGCGTTTACACAGGAGTAGAAGCCTAGTCAAACATAGCGCGTTCTGACGCCGCGTTGTAATATCCAGTATAACAAACATATCCCAAGTCACATAGAGCACGTTTTCAACTCCGCGTCAAGTTCCACACTGCGTCAAAACGTCGCGTTGTGATAATTTACAAATTGTTTTTTTTTTAAGTCTTCGTTAAACAGAACGCATTTTTAACGCGGCGTAGAGATTATTTTACGCTGCGTTGAGATAACTTTGACGCGGCGTTCCAAAAAAAAATTTTGTTTTCAATATTTTGTGTTTAGTAATTAAGTCATTCTGAATTTATTGTAGAAATTTATTTTATTAAATTATTTTTTTGACTTATTTTGTGTCATTTAATAGTGTATTGTTTAAATGGAAAAAAATAACCTAATTGGCATTTAGTGAGAAAATGAAAATCAAGATTCAAATATTAAACGCGCTGTGGATAGCTCTCTGCCTGACGTTCTCTAACGCCGTGTTTAGAATACCGTGTTAAAATAATCTCAACACAAGGTAAAATAATCTCAACAAATTATTAATCCTACGAACTTAAAAAGAAAAACACTACATTATATTGGTTTATATTAGAAAATTGTTGACATTATATTTACCCGTACTAATTAGACCTTGTGTACATGATTTCTTTTTTCGGTTGTTTCTTCATTCTTCTTTTGGACAGGCACGTACGTTGGTGTGTACACTGATTTGGATTACCCCGAATATAACCAATGTTTTCCTACAAACTATACTATTTTATTCTAAAGAAATTTGCAAAATTAAAAAAAAAACAATACCATTATCACTAAAAAACATAATTGGGAATTGTTTTCAATTTCAAAAGTTCTTATTTTTAATCCGTGCATAGCATTTTCTTTCTCAAACGAGAAACTTCAAAGCTCAATCACAAAAAATCCTTAACATTTTCATTCTTCCATTCGTTAGTTCATTCCCCCTACTTTTTTACACCCCTTACCCAATTGCAAAAAGAACGAATGAAGAAACTTCCGAAAAAAGGAATCATGTAAACAAGCTCTAAGACCTAAGAAAATCACCTTAACCCTTAAAGTATACTTACATTTCGAACACATCCTTCTCGATTTGTAGGAGTATGGTGGAGGTGAGTTTCTAAAACGTCAACATCAAATTGTTTAGTGAATATTGTATTGTGTTGTGTAGTGTACTGATAATAAGAACTGTGCTTATTATCATCAATAAAACGAATTAGCAGTTTAATTTTGTTAAAAAAAAGACACAATAATTAACGGAGTTCCTTTACTTTGAACAATTTGTGAGAATTTCATAAAATACCACCATCGAAAGACGACGACGACGTGCCTCATGAGAATTGTATCTTGTATCAAGTATTCTCATCAGGCACGTCGTCGTCGTTGATGGTATTTTTTGAAATTCTCACAAATTGTTCGAAGTAAAGGAACTCCGTGAATTATTGTGTCCTATTTACAAAATTATACTGCTTATCCGTTTTATTAATTAATTATTATTGGTCAGCTACCAGACAATCTTCCACAATTGAAAAATCTTATAAAACGTGATCCGGAATCATACAAGGAAGAATTCTCCCAGCAATATCGCCATTTCTTGAGCAGCTTCGAATTAAATCTCAGCAATGAAAATAAAAGTCTCGATGAATCGATTATGTTTATTGCGCAGGTAATTAAAAAAAAAAGAAAGCAAGTGTTGCATTTAATGATGCTTTATAAATATGATGTTTGTTTTGTAGGTCGCTCAATGCTATCCTGATGTTTGCATCCAATTTCCACAGCATTTAGTCGATTTGCTGAAAAATCATGCCACAACTCTGGATCCTACTATTCGCAACTGTTTTGTTAAGGCACTGATTCTGCTGCGAAATAAGAATCTTATTCCTGCATTGGACTTGTTGCAGCTGTTTTTTGAATTGCTCCGTTGTCCGGACAAGAATTTGAGGACTTTTCTTCAGAATAATAAGTTTGGCTACAAAGACGGCAGGAAGAATGAAAACTGTTCAACGACAAATAGAGAGAAACGCAAGGGCAAGAACTTTATTATGATGAGGCACAAGGCACGTGGCAAGGTCAAGAAGAGTTTTAAGGACAAACAAAAGGCTTTAAGGAATCATCTACTCAAACAGAAGAAAATGAAGTAGGATAGTATGATTTTTTTTAGATAGTCTAGGGTTTGTAAGTTTTTAAAAAATAAAAAAATATTTCTTAATACCGTTTGTGAAGACTTTGGTTTGTGTTGCTTTTATAAGAATTTGTTTGGGGGAAACAAGCTTGATCCTGAAGAATCCGGTGAAGTTGTATAAGTTCAATATAAATGTTTATTAAAAAAAATAAGCCACAGCTTTACAAGGAGATTATTAATTCTATTGATACATGAAGTCTTCTTCTGCGACATTTTTCTGGAACAAGTTTATTCAGAAGGATAGTTATTAGCTTTGGTTCCCATTCATTTATTAAGTACGGCGCCGTTAGAACTTCTTCTAGCGGATACATCTGAAAAGATTAAAATGAAAAAGAACGATAGTGGTGTCTGGGTATAACTGCAAACCTGCATAGAAGCAACCACACTGGTTACCAAGTTCTCTGGCAAATCCTTGTCCTTGAATCTAAAGTGCATTTGATTGATGTCACAACATTCGTCAAAAATCCATTTTTGAGGACCTTCTTCCCTCAGCGTCAGCATTCGAAAATACTAATAATAAATTTTTTTTAAAAAAAATGTTTGCAATATTTTTTGTCAACAATTCACTGACAGTTGTTGTCAACAAGAACAAAATGAAATGTCAGAATTAAAAAAACTCACCACATCGTTTTTTCTTTGTTTTTTAACGCCAACAATGAATGATATACAAAAGAGAACACGAAAAACAATGAATGATATACCAAAGCAACAACGAAAATTGAGGGTTTTGAGGCGTGGAACGTACGAAAGTTTTTCCTCTATATAATATATTTACTCTATGGTTGTGGATTTTCCTGAGGTGCATAAGCACAACTATTCTCGGTCTCTTTTACGTGCGTTGGCTCGGGAGGCTTGCAACAATATACGTATGTATAGTAAGTCACTGAAGACAGAACCATGAACATGTTCGTTCTTCGCTTTCGTCTATATTTTGTTGTTTTTGTTTTATATCTACGAAAACGAATACGAAGTATGAAGTCGAATCGGAGTTCGGACATGGACGTGTTTAAAATCAGTTTGTGGAACGAAAGGAAATGTGTCCGAGAGAGCACATAGTTTCTGGAACTATTACGGTCCGGAACTACCCAACTCTACTTTGCTGGTCCACGAGCAAAACACCCAGATTTAGGTGCATAACTTTAACCAAAGTTCCCTAAAAGAAATATAATTCACTATTGCTTTCTGCAATGTGTTTTATGAAGAGTCGATAATCATCGACCTACTTTGTGCGTCTTAGAAGAGCATGAACGGTCTAACTGTTGAGCCCACCGTTCATGCTTGGGCGAAACACACACTTTTTGGAGTAAAGGACACAAAACCTTTTTATTGAATTTAATTCAACAAAAACTCCGAGAGAGCACATAGTTTCTGGAACTATTACGGTCCGGAACTACCCAACTCTACTTTGCTGGTCCACGAGCAAAACACCCAGATTTAGGTGCATAACTTTAACCAAAGTTCCCTAAAAGAAATATAATTCACTATTGCTTTCTGCAATGTGTTTTATGAAGAGTCAATAATCATCGACCTATTTTGTGCGTATTAGAAGAGCATGAACGGTCTAACTGATGAGCCCACCGTTCATGCTTGGGCGAAACACACACTTTCTGTACCCCCGTATAGTTAGCAGCACTATGTCGGGAATTTTGATTTTTTTGGTGCCCCGAATTTGGAAAACATTTGGAAAAATTTGGAAAACCATTTTTAGAATTTGGAAAACTATAGTTTAAAAGTTATTAACAATTAAAGGTTTGGCGTATAGTTAGCAGCACATAGAAACAAAATTAGACTTTTTTGGTGTCAATCGATGGGGAACAGTTTGGACAAATTTGGAAAACCATTTTTAGAATTTGGAAAAGTGTAATTTAATAATAAACAACAAAAATGTAAAAGTATTGACAGAATCTATAAACAAATACTCGTAACGTAACGCATTAGGACACGTTGGGACATAAAAACGGGCTTACATCTGCCAGTAAAAACGAGTTTTGTTGTTTTTATTAATTCGTAAGGTATTCGCTTAAAAAATATCAACGCGAAAATAATTGTTTATAAATAATTAATTTATAATTTTCAAATTCTTAATAATAATTGCAAAATTTTGAAATCAATTTTAATACTCTTTATGAGTTTTTATAATTCAAAAAACCTTAATATAATAGCTAATCTTCATTATTTAAGTGTTAAAAAATTTCTCAACGTATCAAATTAATGAAATTTTTCATTTAAATAATTTTCAATATTTATAAATCTTGTGACTGAGCTCGTTTTCAGATTTTGAAAACCTTAATAAATTAGTTATTAACGTATATTTAAATGTTGAACCTTTTCAAGAAACAATGCAGATACAAATTAAATTATCAAAAACTTTAAACATAAACTTTTCCAAACAATAAAAATGAATTTTCAAATTTTAAAATTAGTTAAATAAACTCCTCCCAAATTTTCAGAATTTGGAAAACCTTAATAAAATAGTTATAAACAAATGTTTAAAATTTTAAGAATTACCCATACGAAAAATTCTCAAAAATATCTCTGTGAAACAAATATCCTTAACTTTTTAAATATGCTTTTCCAAATTCTGAAAAAGGTTTTCCAAATTTAAGAATTATTTCAGTAAACTCCTTACAAATTTCCAGAATTTGGAAAACCTTAATTAATTAGTTATAAACAATTTTTTAAAATTTTAAGAATTACCCATACAAAAAATTCTCAAAAATATCTCTGAGAAACAAATATCCTTAACTTTTTAAATATGCTTTTCCAAATTCTGAAAAAGGTTTTCCAAATTTAAGAATTATTTCAGTAAACTCCTTACAAATTTCCAGAATTTGGAAAACCTTAATTAAATAGTTATAAACAATTGTTTAAAATGTTAAGAATTACCCATACAAAAAATTCTCAAAAATATCTCTGTACACAAATGTCCTTAACTTTTTAAATATGCTTTTCCAAATTCTGAAAAAGGTTTTCCAAATTTAAGAATTATTTCAGTAAACTCCTTACAAATTTCCAGAATTTGGAAAACCTTAATTAATTAGTTATAAACAATTTTTTAAAATTTTAAGAATTACCCATACAAAAAATTCTCAAAAATATCTCTGAGAAACAAATATCCTTAACTTTTTAAATATGCTTTTCCAAATTCTGAAAAAGGTTTTCCAAATTTAAGAATTATTTCAGTAAACTCCTTACAAATTACCAGAATTTGGAAAACCTTAATTAAATAGTTATAAACAATTTTTTAAAATTTTAAGAATTACCCATACAAAAAATTCTCAAAAATATCTCTGAGAAACAAATATCCTTAACTTTTTAAATATGCTTTTCCAAATTCTGAAAAAGGTTTTCCAAATTTAAGAATTATTTCAGTAAACTCCTTACAAATTTCCAGAATTTGGAAAACCTTAATTAATTAGTTATAAACAATTTTTTAAAATTTTAAGAATTACCCATACAAAAAATTCTCAAAAATATCTCTGAGAAACAAATATCCTTAACTTTTTAAATATGCTTTTCCAAATTCTGAAAAAGGTTTTCCAAATTTAAGAATTATTTCAGTAAACTCCTTACAAATTTCCAGAATTTGGAAAACCTTAATTAATTAGTTATAAACAATTGTTTAAAATGTTAAGAATTACCCATACAAAAAATTCTCAAAAATATCTCTGTACACAAATGTCCTTAACTTTTTAAATATGCTTTTCCAAATTCTGGAAATTTGTAAGGAGTTTACTGAATTAATTCTTAAATTTGGAAAACCTTTTTCAGAATTTGGAAAAGCATATTTAAAAAGTTATGGACATTTGTTTCACAGAGATATTTTTGAGAATTTTTTGTATGGGTAATTCTTAAAAATTTAAAAAATTGTTTATAACTAATTAGTTAAGGTTTTCCAAATTCTGGAAATTTGTAAGGAGTTTACTGAAATAATTCTTAAATTTGGAAAACCTTTTTCAGAATTTGGAAAAGCATATTTAAAAAGTTATGGACATTTGTTTCACAGAGATATTTTTGAGAATTTTTTGTATGGGTAATTCTTAAAAATTTTATAAATTGTTAATAACTAATTAGTTAAGGTTTTCCAAATTCTGGAAATTTGTAAGGAGTTTACTGAAATAATTCTTAAATTTGGAAAACCTTTTTCAGAATTTGGAAAAGCATATTTAAAAAGTTATGGACATTTGTTTCACAGAGATATTTTTGAGAATTTTTTGTATGGGTAATTCTTAAAAATTTAAAAAATTGTTTATAACTAATTAGTTAAGGTTTTCCAAATTCTGGAAATTTGTAAGGAGTTTACTGAAATAATTCTTAAATTTGGAAAACCTTTTTCAGAATTTGGAAAAGCATATTTAAAAAGTTATGGACATTTGTTTCACAGAGATATTTTTGAGAATTTTTTGTATGGGTAATTCTTAAAAATTTAAGAAATTGTTTATAACTAATTAATTAAGGTTTTCCAAATTCTGAAAATTTGTAAGTAGTTTACTGAAATAATTCTTAAATTTGGAAAACCTTTTTCAGAATTTGGAAAAGCATATTTAAAAAGTTAAGGACATTTGTTTCACAGATATTTTTGAGAATTTTTTGTATGGGTAATTCTTAAAAATTTAAAAAATTGTTTATAACTAATTAATTAAGGTTTTCCAAATTCTGAAAATTTGTAAAGAGTTTACTGAAATAATTCTTAAATTTGGAAAACCTTTTTCAGAATTTGGAAAAGCATATTTAAAAAGTTAAGGATATTTGTTTCACAGAGATATTTTTGAGAATTTTTTGTATGGGTAATTCTTAAAATTTTAAATATGTTTATAACTAATTTATTAATGTTTTCCAAATTCTGAAAATTTGGGCGGAGTTTATTTAACTAATTTTAAAATTTGAAAATTCATTTTTATTATTTGGAAAAGTTTATGTTTAAAGTTTTTGATAATTTAATTTTTATCTGCATTGTTTCTTGAAAAGGTTCAACATTTAAATATACGTTAATAACGAATTTATTAAGGTTTTCAAAATCTGAAAACTTCTAACGAGCTCAGTCACAAGATTTATAAATATTGAAAATTATTTAAATGAAATTTTTTTTAACATACAAATAATGAAGATTAGCTATTATATTAAGGTTTTTTGAATTAAAAAAACTCATAAAGAGTGTTAAAATTGATTTCAAAATTTTGCAGTTACTATTAAGAATTTGAAAATTATAAATTAATTATTCATAAACAATTATTTTCGCGTTGATATTTTTTTAAGCGAATACCTTACGAATTAATAAAAAAAACAAAACTCGTTTTTACTGGCAGATGTAAGCCCGTTTCTATGTCCCAACGTGTCCTAATGCGTTACGTTACGAGTATTTGTTTATAGATTCTGTCAATACTTTTACATTTTTGTTGTTTATTATTAAATTACACTTTTCCAAATTCTAAAAATGGTTTTCCAAATTTGTCCAAACTGTTCCCCATCGATTGACACCAAAAAAGTCTAATTTTGTTTCTATGTGCTGCTAACTATACGCCAAACCTTTAATTGTTAATAACTTTTAAACTATAGTTTTCCAAATTCTAAAAATGGTTTTCCAAATTTTTCCAAATGTTTTCCAAATTCGGGGCACCAAAAAAATCAAAATTCCCGACATAGTGCTGCTAACTATACGGGGGTGATTCTGTTTCATAGAATTTTATCATACATCGCTTTGATACAAATAATTGTAAATTTATCATACATTTCAAACAGCAAAACTTTCTGCTTTAGTTAAGCATTTTACCCAAAATAAAGAAAAGAAAGGTTGAGATTGAAGTTTATAATTTAAATAGAGGGAATTATTTTGTGTTCTCAAAGAAAAAAATTATTAATTGACGTTTTTTTCTTTGTTTTGTTTTTTTTAAAGTCCGACAAGCTGAAACTTTTTGTACTGCAAGAAATGTTTCTTTAAAGGAAATATTGATCAATTGGTCTGCAGAGAATTAGAATTTTATTTATTTTTTTCTTTTTAACTTATTATTGGTACCTAATAAAAATGAAAGAAACTTGTTCTTACACAAAATGAGACTTGAGTAGGTAGTCGAGTTTTTCTTATTTTTCAAATGTTTTTTCTTCTTCTAACGCCAGATCTAACCTAAATTTATTTAAGTCAAATGTCAAATAAGTACATCACATACAACAAAACACATTTTATACATTACTTCCAGTCAAATATATGAAACAGAAAATGGTATGTAATGTATGAAAATAATTTTAATGCATGTTGTATGTAGTGTATGTGATGTATGATCTATGAAACAGGCCCGAGATAGGTTACCTCTCAAAATTCGAAGAAAAAGAGAAACATCATTCATCAGGTGTTTACATGTTGAGAAAAGTATCCAGCAAATTTTAGGATACCTTTGGATTTTCTCTCTGTTTCCATATGTTTTTCAATCAGCAAACACCTTAAATTGAAATGACAAATCTCAGTAACCATGATACACAGAAATTTCTGTGTATCATGCAATTCACGAGCTGTCACTTATCTCTATTAAAAATCGAATATCGAACATTTTTTTTCGCGATCAGAATACGACGTACGTAATTTTATTCGTTTCTTGAAAAATGGTTTCTATTTTATCGCGTACCGGAGTAATTGCGGAAGTTTTATGTCCACGGGTTGGCCAAAAAGTAAGTGAAATAATACTTTTTTAAAATCCGTTCAATTTGTTTCGAAAGTCAATAGTAAATGTACTTGAAAATCCTCCAATAAGTACTGACGTAACAATTTTTTGTAAGAATTGCCTGTCTTGAAACTTTTTGCTAACCCGATTAAGGCCGTGATCTATTTTTATCAATTATATTTGAAGTTTTTGGTATCTTTTCAACCATGGCAAAAGTTCTTACTGAAAACTGTTAACATAAGCTGAAAAGCGAAAGTCTTACCAAAAATTATTTTGCGTAATCAACTGCTTTCAATGCCAGGCTGATTCTTCAGAAACTATACAACAACAATTTTCATTTTAGATTTTGAGTCTGGCTGCAACTGGCCAGCAACAGAAAAGGTGCCTTAACGTCCAGGAACACGTTTCATATACTCTGCTCAATGGAGCTGGTATTCCAACACCAAAGTAAGTACATATTTCCAGTATTGATTGTTACGTTTCTTGGAAGCAGAAAAACTTAATAAAATGCAAGTATGCCCACTAAATTCTTTCATATAGGTATGTGCACTCAGGCTTATTTATATATGTACATATATGTTTAATATTGATAATGTAAACAATATTTAATATAAATAGAGATAATCTATTACTTGACCTTGAAAGAAAAGTTGAAATTTTGAACCTTGACCAAGTGTGTTTAAATTTGCTTGCATACCTTTACTTTTAATTTTTTCCCAATCAAATGGTCATCAAAGGATATATTAAGGCATGAAAGATTGATAACAAAAGATCTTAAATAGATATTGATGAGATATGGGAATATAGAAATTAGAAACAACCAAAAATATAATTGGATATTTTGCATTTCTTAATACTTTTGAAAGGTTTTTTACGGCATACAAAATCTTAAAATAATATAGGTAATTTCCATTCCAAATGGCACCGTCATATCCTGTTATGAAGAGATATTTTTGTATGACAAGTATATTTCAATACATGTCTATTGGACTCCCTCCGATTAGATGGAGAGTTATCATAAAGTCCGTTTGCGTACCTAGTGGCTGCTCTTACATACAACCTTTTTTAAAGGCTTTAAGTAATGATTATTTAACTGTTTCGATTTCTCACCTGACGTTTCGATTTCCAGAACCATCATAGAAGAGGCAGATGTTGGTTAAATCGAAAGTCCGCATATCGTTCTTTGTACTTATATCTCAAATTCTGCCAGGAAAACAAATAACCACCATATAGCAGGATCAGGTATGTTCTTGATTCTTCGCAACAAGATGATTGTATCTTCTCCGGAATCGTCCTGCCTCGTACACGGGCCTAACAATTCTCCGTAAGACTTTCCTCTTGAACCCAGTTAAGAGCTCAGAGTGATGTATGTGAGTACTGGTAAGACCATAATCTTTTACAGCAGCAGTTTGGTTTTTATAGTAAAGTTTCTGGATTTAAAGAGCCTCGACAGACTATAGTAGATTCTGTTGGGTTTAAGCAGCCACCCGGGTATTTCGCCCTCCATATTATTATCGGCTGCTACTTTTGACCCAAGGTAGTTAAAGGACTGCACTAGTTCAAATTCATGCTCCGCTGCCCTGATAGTTGGACCAACACTTCTCGCAGACGTAGCCGTCATGTACTTAATCTGCCCTTCATTAATGTGTCGTCCGCTCGGTCTGGGTAAAGAAGTCTTGTACAGCTTTTTTTTAGAATTAACGCGCGTACAATGGACTATTTGTTTCCCTTTTAATGTAGAACACACTGCGCGGGCATTAGGATAATAGGGAGGGAAAAGATAGGAGGTGTCGATTAACATTGGTTTTGAATGTTTGCAGATCAAAATGGGAAGGAAAATCTCGCCGGGTAAACTATTCCAAATTCGTGTTATTATAGTCGATTTGTTATAGTCGATGAGCGTTGGAACCGAAGATGTTGAGGAGTTTTAATATTTTTTTACAAATGACCAAAAAAATTTACTGCCTTGCAAAAATGCAAAAATTTGTTTCTTCAATAACCGAGTTGCATGAGTTCCTTGCTTGTTTGTGCTTTTTCCGATTTTCTTCTGTAGGGTTGGCTTTGTAAGATCGGCTTGTTGGCTTCTGCCGATGATGTCGATGTCGTCTGCGTAAGCCTGTATCTGGCTGGATTTGTCGACGATAGTCCCTCTTGTTGACGTGCCAGAGTCACGGCTTGCTTTCTCCAATGACAAATTGAAGAGAATGCCAGCCATAACATTGGTGTGGACAGCAAACCGGCTGCTTTTACTTGGCTTGTAATGTTGGTCATGGTTAGCCTACATAGTCGTGTCAATTTATTTGAGTTTAAAGTTCTACCCTGGCTATGCTATCGTAGACGTTAATCTGTAAAAAGATGGTAAGTTGGAATATTAAATTCTAGATCGGTGATCAGATTTCCCTCTCCGTCCTTACAGTATGTGTATGTGCAGCGTGGTGTATATGTAGAACTTCCAAGTCTGATGCGGACTCGCTCTCTATTTCTTTCTATTTCACACTAAACATATTCACTTCCTAATTAAAAGCTCATGTATTTAGAACTAATTGGTCATATTCACCTTTGTAGTTTAGCAAATCCTCGCTCTCTATTTCTTTCCATTTCACACTAAACATATTCACTTCCTAATTATAAGCTCATGTATTTAGAACTAATTGGTCATATTCACCTTTGTAGTTTAGCAAATCTTCTATGGAGTAAAAACATAAACATTTAAATTGTACTTTGAGTCATCAATTAAGCATCCTACCTTGGGGTCTTTATAGTAAATTCATGGCGAATAAGTATCTATTCTATTGCATCTAGTAAGTAAAACAAAGACCAATATCACGTTCATGGAGGGTGAATATAAATACTTTCCTGTTGTTTTTGTTCTAAAAATAATTTATGTCAATCTGTTTTGTTTTCATTTATTTACGTTTTGATGTGGTTGGACTTTGGTAACTATATGACAATATGACATATAGTTCTATAATAAATTGTTATTAAATATTTATTTACATAGAATTGTTGCTTCTTCTTGTTATTCATTGATTTGTTTTTCTTTTTTCTTTTTTAAACAGATTCGGTGTCGCAAAATCAGCATCAGAAGCTGAAACAATTGCAAAAGGTTTGAACACTAACAATCTTGTTTTGAAAGCTCAAGTTCTTGCTGGTGGTCGTGGTAAAGGTTCCTTTAAAAATGGACTCAAGGGTGGTGTGCGCGTTGTCAATACGTAAGATGAGCCTCTGTAAACTTTATCTCTAAACTTTAAATTTATAATTAACAGCCCCGAAGAAGCCAAAGAAATTAGCTGTAAGATGATCAACCAGCTTTTGGTCACAAAGCAAACTGGTGCTGCCGGTAGGATTTGCAACACTGTTATGGTTGCCGAAAGGAAATTTCCCAGAAGGGAATTCTATTTCGCTGTGATGATGGAGAGAGCTTTCAATGTAAGAGTTTTAAAAAGTTTTCTTTTTTATCGAAAAGTATCTTAATTGTTTTGTTTAGGGACCCGTAATAATTGCTTCTTCGCAAGGAGGTGTTAATATAGAAGAAGTAGCCGCCGAAAATCCGGATGCTATTGTTTATGATCCGGTCGATCCGATTATTGGATTGAAACCAGAACAGGCTAAAGCAATTGCCCATAAAGTCGGTCTTGGTGACCAAGAGACCGAAATTTGCGAAATGCTGATGAACATGTACGATTTGTTTTTGAAGAAAGATGCCCTTTTAATTGAAATCAATCCTTATGCTGAGGATGCTTTGGAAAACTGTAGGTATTTTGTGCTGATAATGATGTGCTTGGAACTAATTAACTGTATTTTTTGGTATTGAATTTATCTGGAAAATGCGACACAATAGCAAAATGTAAGTGTTTTTTTTTTGTATTCCATTGAATATTTTTTTATGTAAACAACACATTCCACCCGACTCATTTCAATTACTTTTCAAACAATTTTTGCATTACATTACATTACATATTGATCTGATCCGTAGATAAATCTACGAAGTAGAGACACATATGAGCACTGGCTACTGAGGCCATCGGCTCCAACAAACAATTTTTGGTTTAGTTTGATATCTCTGAACAATCCTGAACTCGGTTCATAAGTTCCTCACCATCATTTGTCATACATTTTTAGCAATTTTCTCTTAGTATACATCAATGTTAGCCATTTCGTAAGATTGACTGTTTAGTATTGATATCTATGTATATACAAGGTGGGCCAAAAGAAGTCATCATTTTTTTTCTAAATGAAAAACTTCGATTCTGTTTTTTGATTGTTTACTTGAACCTTTAGAATTTTATTGGTCAGGTCGAGAAGATGATATTGGCCAAATGGGCGCTGTCACAATTGATTGACATACGGGCTCGTTTTATGGCATTTTTCATCACTTCGGCGAGAACTTCGGGCGACAGATTCTGGCACTCGTGTCGAATGTTGTCACTGAGGGCTTCTAGGGTCTCGGGCTTGTTCACGTAAACACGGGACTTCAAAAAACCCCACCAAAAAAGTCTGGAACGGTTAAATCGGGCGATCTTGCGGGCCATTGCAAATCGCCAAAACGAGAGATGAGGCGACCCGGGAACGCCGCCTTCAGAATATCGGTTGTGGATCGCGCAGTGTGTGTCGTAGCTCCGTCCTGTTGGAACCATATGTCCTCCAGCCCTAATTCGTCTAATTGCGGCAGAAAAAACTCTGTTAACATAGCCCTATAGCGCGCACCGTCCACTGTTGTCGTTTAGTAGGATAGTTTTGCTTGTTCACGTACCCGCTGAGGTGGAAATGAGCCTCATCGCTCATTATGATTTTGGTCGAAAAATGGTCCACTTCGTCCTCGAGATTGAGGATAGCTTGGGCGCAGGTTACACGCGTTTGGCGGTCGACAGGCAGCAGCTGATGCACGGAGTGGACTTTGTACGGGAACATGCGCAAGTCTTTGACCAAAATGCGCCTTAGGGACGACCGGACGACAGCTTGACATCCACGTCAACAGCGGCGATATTCTCGGCACAACGGGCGCTCCGGGGCCGGCCACTCTTGGCAACGTCTCGTGTGGTCTCATACTCTTCAAGGTTGGTGGACAAATAGCGCAGTGTTTGCGCAATAGGTGTCGGACGGCCGTGGAATCGGCGACGGAATGAGCGCTGCGCCAACACTACAGATGAATTGTTACGCCAAAAAATAGACATGATTATTCCGCGTTCTTGGGGAGTGTATCGCTCCATGGCTTGTTCACTTGTATTCTACATCTGTCTAGTCCACAAATGTCAAAACAGATTTGACATTGGCGGCCATTTGCAAAAATAAGAGCATCTTCAATAGGGTGATATCTTTTGGTCCACCTTGTATTTCTATAATTTTCAGAAATGTTTGTATCTAATTTTTAAAAATAGAAGAGAAAAGAGACTTTTAGGAACGCATAAATTCTCAAACATTCTCCGCTTCCGCTTCAAAATATTGAATTTATACATGTTTAAAGTAGATTTCTTGAATAATTCATCTGATTTATTTGACTAATTTGCTTACAAGATTTGTTCGCTTGTAAAAAACAGCATCTATTGTATTTGGAATTTGATTTTGTAAACATATTAAGGAAAACAAACACTTACTGGCCAATCATTTGCATACGAATACGATTTTGTTAACGTAACGGTTTGGACAAGCGGAAGATAATTATTTTATTATAAAAAATTACAAAAATTTGAATTTTCTTCATTAAAACTTATAGAAACGAGAATTGGCAAGTGGTTTGAAAAAGTTTCAGGAAAGTCTCCAAAATCGTGTATAGTAAGTAGTACGGTTCTGGCTTAAATCCGATCGGAAAAAACTGTACATACGCCAATAACTGAGCATACTTGACCACCAACAAAAGTAAGCGCACTAATTAAATCCGTTGTATTGTTTAATCCCTACTTTTGGTAATTTAAGAGTACAAAGCTATCGGTATAAAAGCGTACCACGCTGTATTGGATAAAGCGAGCGCCCAGAACAGTTCTTTCGTGCCAATAGAACGGTTTCAGAATGCTTCCGGACGCTCGCGGACTGCCAATCTAAAATGATATAATATACTTGATTGCACTTTACACGTTTTTTTTCTCATTTCTTAAATGGGCAGTGGCAGCGCATATGTGGATATATTACACCCTCGCCCTTAAGAAAAATGTTGGTCTATAAGGTTTAAGAAGGCTATTATGTATTTCTTTACTTATTCCATTTTTATCAATTACTGAATTGACTCCTTTTTTTCTATTATTTTAAATGAACCGATTTTTCTCTCTATTTCCTAATTTTAGTTATACTAAATCACCTATTCCTAGATCTAACCTATTATTGTATTTCTTGTTTTCCGTTGCTGTTCTTTTTTTCTTTTATTTGTGTTGTCATTTCTCTGGCTTTGGTAAGTGCATAGCATGACTTGACTCTCAGCCTCATGAGCATACTTGTCATAGTCATAAATTTTTGTTTTATTTTTATTATTATTATTTATTAACAAAACGGTCTTTGGCTAGCTGCCTCCAGTTTTGCACTCCAAGTTGGTTGAGGTCGTCCTCCACTTGAGCGCGCCTTCTAAGGCGAGGTCTTCCTTGACTGCGTCAACCCTTTGGGATGCAATCGAAGATCCTGACGTGATACGCGTATTTTTTTTGACCATGTCAATGTCGCTGTACAGCTCGTATAGTTCTTGGTTGAACCTTCTCCTCCAAAGCCCGTTAACGCAGGTAGGGCCAAAAATCTTTCGAAGAATCTTACGCTCGAAAACGACTAAGGATATCTTCATCCGTTTTAGGTAGAGTCCATGCGTTGGCGCCATAGAGCAGGACTGGGATGATTAGGGTCTTATTCAGAGTCTCCTTTGTCTTTCGAGAGAGAGCTTTGCTACTCAATTTCCTTCCTAGCCCATAGAAACAGCGATTGGCAAGAGTAATTCTTCGCTTTATTTCTGACGAGATGTTGTCAGATATTATAGCGGATCCGATGTAAACAAAGTCCCTAACTACCTCAAAGTAGGACCTGTCTATAGTGCTGTTTTGTCCAATCCGCTGGTGTTGTGTGTCCTTTTTTGTGGACAGCAGGTACTTCGTTTTGGCCTCATTGACTGCTAGTCCCATCTTAGCCGCTTCAGCTTCAATGTTAGCAAACGCTCCAGTGACAGCTCGCCAAGCTCTGCCAATGATGTATATGCCCTCAGTGTATGCTAACAATTGCATAGACTTGAAAAAAAATTGTCCCACTACAATTGACTTGCGAGTTTCTTATAATTTTATCAAGTATTTAGTTGAAGAAATCGCACGATAGCGCATCACCTTGTTGGAATACTTTTTTACCGTCAAAAGTTTCTGTGAGGTCAGTACCAACCTTGACGGAGCAGCGAGAGTTCTCCATCGTCATCCTGCACAGTCGGACGACTTGTGGGGATGCCAAAACCTGACATGCTCTGTATAGCTCGTCTCTATAAATGCTATCGTACGCGGCCTTAAAATCGAAAGAGGTAGTGGGTATCGATTTGGAATTCTTGGGTAGTTTCCAGGATCTGCCGTAGTGTGAACATTTGATCGATTGTTGACTTTCCTGGTTTGAAACCACACTGATAGGGGCCAATCAGGTTGCTGACGAAAAGTTTCAGGCGTTCACATAGTACGGCAGAAAGGATCTTGTAGGCGATATTCAGGAGACTTATTCCTATATAGTTTAGGCGCAGTTTAGAGGGTAGATCTTGTAGATCTGGCAAACGATGCTGAGGTTCCATTCATCAGGCATACTATCTTCTGTCCAAACTTTAGAGATGAGCTGGTGTATGCACTCCTCCAGGTCATTTCCAGCCGCTTTAAAAAGTTCGGCGGGTAGTCCGTCGAGTCCAGCTGCTTTGTTGTTTTTTTAGTTTAGATAGTGCTATCCTCACATCATTTTGGTCAGGTGGACGAAAGTTTTGTCTGGCATCGTCCATGTTGAATGGTTCAGTCTGCCTGACAGCGGGATTTGGGTCTTCATCGCCGTTCAACAGTCTGCAGAAATGGTCCTTCCATGTACTCACCACCGACTGTGACTCTACTATGAGGTTTCCATTCCTATCTCTACAGGCTTCTGTGCGGGTTTTTTTCCTTGACACGTTCTTTTACCTGTTGGTAAAACTTCCGGACGTTGTTCTTGGAGTAGCAGGGCCGCTTTATATGCCTCTTGTTTGGCTGCATGGGCGTGCCTGCATTCGTCATAGAACTAGAAGTTTCGTGGTGGTGGTCTGGTGAAACCTAGCGCATCAGTTGATGGCTTGTTGGCAGTGTTTCCACTGGTCTTCGGCACTTGATGCTGGTGGTAATGGATTTCTTGAGAGGTTACGGGATATTCGATCGGCATAGGTTCTGGCGGTTTCTTGCGATTGTAGCTTTCCGACTTCATACTTCCTCACAGTATTACTCCGTTATTTGGTGTTCGGGCCATTCGCATTCTTACCTTGGCTGCAACAAGGTAGTGATCCGAATAGATGTTAGCTGGTCGGAAGGTGCGAACATCGAAGATACTGGAGGCGTGTCTTGCATCGATCGCAACTAGATCAATCTGGTTTACAGTTTTTTTATCTGTTTTGTATATCGAGATGAGGAAACCCTGTGCTTGCAATGGTGACGTTATGTGCCGCTGCGAAGTCAATTAGCCTAAGTCCGTTTTCCGACGTTGTGTCGTGTAGGCTAGGTTTTCCGACAGTCCTACCAAAGATTTCCTCTTTACCTATTTTGGCGTTAAAATCGCCTAGTACTATCTTAATGTCGTATTTAGGGCATTGCTCATAGGTTTTGTCGAGGAGCTCGTAGAAGTCAACCTTGGTGGCGTCATCTTTGTCCTCTGTGGGGGCATGAGCGCATATTGGCTGATGCTGGCGAATTTAGCATTGATACGGATTGTTACAAGTCGCTTACTTACGTGTCGAAAGCCCAAGACTTCTTGCCTAAGTCTACCGGTTATGACGAATCCGCACCCAAATAAACGCGTGGTCTTCATCCACAATCACCGTAGTACACGTCACAGTTTTTCATCCTCCTTTTGCCCGGCCCATCCCATCGCAATTCCTGGATGGCAGTAATTCCTGCTCTGTAGCAATCTAGGGCCTCCACTAATTGTTTGGCTGCACGTGGTCTGTTTAGAGCTCTAACATTCCACGTGCAGATCCGAACCCGTTTTTCCGGGTCGACAACACTTAATCCATCCTTTTCCGAGGCTATTGGTCGCTTCGCAACTATTTTTTTCCATGGCAGGGTTGTTAACCCCACGTAAAACCCTTAATTTGGAGGTCCAGGTCCTTTGTTGGATTCCTTGGACAAAAGGAACCAGAGAATCCGGAGTCAGTAACCCGCTTCGGGGATATGAGCACTGCCGTTGGCCCATTAAGCGCTCATCCGCCACCATCCCTATTTCAATGCCCTGACTTGCATTGAATTGTCCCAATGACTTTAGCTCCAAATACGTCGAAGTAGCTTATTAGGGCATCTGCTTCATTGACTGTTGACGTCACCGTTAGTCCAATTGGTTGGGCTCATCCGCCGTACGTCCTCTTTCTGAGGGGCTCGTGCAAAACTTCTGCGAATCGATCAGAACAGTTGCTATTTTTTCTGTGTTCAACACTCGCGCTTATAAGTTTAGCAGGAATGTCCGCGGGGAGGTAAAATAAGCACAATTGATGCGTATGAGATAGTTGCAGCACTGTGCATCGCCTGGTTGACGCCGTTCAGAGGCTACCGTATTCATAAAGCACCCAACTTCCACTCTAAATAAAAAGGTAAATTAGGTTATAAAATAATATTATTATCATAAAGATACTTCTTAATAGCAACTATATTTTCGATGTTTATGGTGTTTAAAAATGAGTAAATTGTTTGGCTTTGTTTAAGGATGCTGTTGATTCTCTTTGATTCCGTGCATGGGGCCAGGCCAATTAGATGTGAAGTGGTAATAGGGTTATTACAAGTTGAACACAAAGGCAGATTTTCTTTTTTTTTTAATGTGTTGATGTGTAAGAATGCTGTGCCTAAGCCGAAGACGAACAAAGTTCGAGATAGACTTCCGAGAAACTGAAGGATCGGAGAACTGCAGTTGGTGTTGATTTTGCAGTAGTGGGTATTGTAAAAGTATTGTACTTTTATAAATAAAATGAATTTGAATAAGGTTGTACTTTTAAGTTTTATTTATCATTTTTTAACTTCTTGTCTCTAAGGCTCCTAACAATATAATAAATCTTCTTCTTATCACACTACTGACAAAGAGGTTAAATGTCAGTATAACAGTGTGTTGTAACATGTTGATGGAGTTGCCAGCATAAATAATTTACTGATAAGTTTTACACTTTTATAAACTTAAGTTCTACACATTAGAAAACCTTATCCTAGTTTTTAACTAATTATAATGTAGACGAGCGGGTGTAATTTTGTACACTATCAACTGGTGCAACAATATATCAGTATATATATCAGTATTAAACGACTTCGCAATAAATTTACGATTTCTTATATAATGATTACCAAAACAGTCTTTTACAATATATGACCTTTTATTTACGATACCAACTACAGTGCCATAGTTCCATTCTTTATCATCTTTTTTGAAAATAACCCGATCACCAAAATTAAAGACAGGTGGCAACAATTTAGCGTTTCTATCATAATAGTATTTTTGTTTTTGCTTTGTTGCTTCAATTCGATTCTGAACAATCGCTCACTTTCGTTGTTTCAACACAATAAAGCGTTCGAAATAGAGAGTTTTGTTTTTGCATTTCTACCAAGAAATAACTCAGATGGTAAATATCGCATGCTTGCAATAGGAGTCGAGTTGTACTCTAAAATTCGATATCGAAATTGATCAATGTCTCCTATTTCCACGCATCGTCATTGTATACACATTCTCTATAGTACTCTCATGGTTTCATTTTTCGTCTGGCCATCTTCCTGGTTGATTCGAAACTAACTCTTAATAGTGGAGACGAGAACATTTCCCCAAGAAAATTGTTCCCATATTATCTTTGCCTGGGACCTTACACAGACGCCTTTTGCTATGTCCTGCTTTTATTCCATTAATCTCACCAAAATGCGCATTTTCTTTTTTTGTATCTAATTATTTCTGAACTTTAAAGCGTATTATTTTGTTATTTTACATTAAAATGACAATTTCAATAAAATAATAATATTTTTACCAAAAGAAGAATTCTAAACTCTGCTATCGATGAGAAAATTATGCACGACAACTGTCGATTGTCAAACAGAAGAATTTTGATCGAAATCGGTCGGACATCGATTAATAAATCGACAACCGCAATCGGGGCTTCAGATGGGATTACCAATCGATGGTCCTTAAATAAGAGCCCATTTTCACAATGTAACTCATCCTTATATGTGTGAAATTGTTGTGAACAATTATCAAGCTGGTGTAGGCCAGCCATTCGTAACGTAATATCGTTTCCGATTGTATTGTTCATCCTGTCCAAAAAACTGATAAATAGAGATATAAGCTCTGCTTTGACAAGCAAGCGGATTTTGTAACCATATGAATTACACCCGATAAATCACTGAATTCAGAATCCTCTGACAACTGCGCTCGTAAAGACAATCAGCTACCAACATTTGCTTTCCAGGTTAATAAATTAAATACATCAAAGGATATTTTAATAAAAACATAAACATTAGTTGTAAATGCGGTGATACGTCATCAATTTTACGTTTAGTGAGAACTTCAAGTGGCTTATGATCACTTTCGACGGTAAATTCTCGACCATATAAAAAGAAATGAAATCGCTGGCACACAAAAACTTCCGCAAAAAGTTGTTTTTCAATTTGCGCCCACTTTTGCTCGCTATTGATCAAAGTGCGGGACGCGTATGCAACAGGGTGACCGTCCTGCGTTAACCCACAACCCAGTCCATTCTTAGATGCTTCCGTTTGAACTATCACCGTCTTTTGTGGGTCATAAACTGACAAAACCAGATTAGAAGCGATAATTTTTAGTAGATTTTTTCTTTCAGTTTCATGGTCAGATGTCCAATGAAACTACATTGTATTGTTATGGGTCAAATACCGGAATGCAGCAGTTTTCTGTGATAGTTTCGGAATGAATTTCCCTAAGAACTTGACAATTCCTAATAGTTGCATTGTATCATGTTTGTTTTCTGGCTTTTTCATGTTTAAAATTGCCTCACAATACGTTTCTGGAGGTTTTATCTTTCGATTTTCTAAAACATGACCCATGAATTTTACTCGTGTTTTCCTGTGTTGATTTTTTTCCAAATTGAACTTTATATTATTTACCGTGCATGTGCCACAACTATTTTTAATATACTATCATGTTCAGATTCTGTTTCCCCAGCAATACCAATGTCACCAAAATACATAACAACTCCGGGAATATCACCAAAAATGTTAACCATTTCAGGAGCACAATTTACCAAAAGGTACTCGATTGAATTTGTATCTACCAAATGGAGTCATGAACTTTGTTAGATCAGAGCTCTTTTTGTCAAGTTTCATATTTCAATATCCAATTGCCAAATGAAGTACCGTGAAAACTCGCTTTGCATTCAATTTACTAATAAAGTCATCTATGATTGGTATTAAAAAATGTTCCTTCTTAATGCATGCGTTTAGTGGCTTATGGTCTAAACATAATCGTAACTTGCCATTAGGTTTGTAGGGTAATCGACTGGTGAAATTACTCCTATACGAATCTTTTCCTTTCTTTCATACTTAATTTTTTCTACTAAACTTAATGGATTCCTTTTTTATAATGTAAAACTGGTTTCTTGTTTTCTACTAATAGTCCACGACAAATAGACAAAAAAATGCCAAAGAAAGGAAATAATTAATTTGCGGCTGAAAATTGGCACGATCGTTGGTGATGGGGCTCTTTATAAACTGAGAGAGTTCCTCACCGATCCGATGACCGCTGGGTCAGTTACGAGGGGTCAAAGGTCACGAGAATGCGTTTTTTTTAAATAACAAAAACGGTTTGTTTAATGGAAAAAAATTATTCGGCAAACATGTAGCTGAGGCAATTTCCAACACAAATGGTTATCAGAGTTTTGTCCGTAAAATGTACCGTTAAAAAGTTATAGCCATTCAAAAAATCATAAGTATTGCAAAACTAGCCCTATTTTGCACTGTCTTCCACACCACCTCAGAGGTCAAGTGCCATGTGGGTTTTTTTTAATGTGTTATCCCAGTAGGCCACTGTGTTTAGGAAACAAAATGAAGTCAATATTATTAATCAACATCTGGCATCGGCATGTTAAGTAATGGTTCATCATTAACGTCCTCTTCATATGGATCAATTTGAATAGAGTTTGTATATGACTCCATGACATTGACCACAAACTAAAAAATAATATTAATTAATTAGAAGTTCATCAGGTGCTGGTTGAAGCAGAGTGGTTATAGGCTCCAAAGCATTATTTTTGAATGCCCATCTCCGGATTTCTGGATTAATAATATCTCTTCCCAGCCAAGCTTGAACTTGATAGTACACTCTATAAAGGTGTTGTTGAGCAGCAGCAGATGTTGGAGGAAGGGAAGATAATTGTACAGCCTTGTTGAGTCTGGTCAGTCGGACAAAAGTTGAATATCTTAATGCATCGATACTATCTTCTTTCGAATGTGCTTTGTAAAATGCTAGAAGTAGACGTATACCAGGACAGTCATGTACAAACTATATTCAAATTGATCCATATGAAGAGGACGTTAATGATGAACCATTACTTAACATGCCGATGCCAGATGTTGATTAATAAAAACGCATTTTCGTGACCTTTGACCCCTCGTAACTGACCTAGCGGTCATCGGATCAGAGAGGAACTCTCTCTTTTTATAAAGAGCCCCATTACCAACGATCTTGTCAATTTTCAGCGGCGAACTAGTTTTTTCCTTTCAAAAAGCTATTTTTCTCTGGACGTTTTTTATCGTCAGCAACGATAAAGACAGCAGATTGTTCCTTTCGAGAATTCGGATCAACGCAAATTAATTTTACAGAACCAAAAACATTTATTACATTACCGTTATAATCAGTAACAAAAAAATTATTGTCTTCATTATTTACTTCAATATTAAATTTCTTAATTAATCTCCGAGGACACAATTCACATCTGTACCCGTATCAATTTTAAATTATACAAGTTCATTATTAATTTGATACTTTTTTGTCCATCTTGAGTTCTCTGTTCTATTCTTGCTTAATCTACAAATACATGATTGTTTTCCTAAATTAATTTTCAACCCATCAATATCTTCTACAACTGAAATAGCTGAGTCAGATTCCATCCAAGAATTCCATCCAGAAAGAGTTTTTACAGCATTCTTCTCGCACTTATTATCCAGTTTATCCAATATTTTGTAATCCGTTTTGTTTTCTATTTTGTTGTTGATTCCCCTTTTGTAGTGCCCCATGGCTTACTGGTTAATGTGTCGGACTGCTAAGCGAATGAGCCTGGGTTCGAATCCAGCTCATAGCCAACTAATTTTCCGGCGTACTGCCTCTTGCGAGGAACTGACAAAACCTCCAAGAGTAAAATTTGTCTTTCCGTTGATGATGGTGTTATATTTAAAGGATTCCATTGTTACAGTTTTTTAACAGGACACAAACGCTTGAAAAACATCATCTAATGTTTTCTGGTTGTTTGCTGGTTCTGGTTCTTCTTCTTCTTCCCCTTCTGGAATTGCTGCTTGATTTGCATTATTGTTGCCCACTATTCCCTACAGTGTTCCATCGGCCATTCCTTTGCGAGGTTGTAAGTAGATCCCTTATAATGTTCATAAGACGGATGTTATGGTTGGGATTGCACTTAGTACCGATAAGCTATCAGATCAAATTACCGATTTTTTACCTAGTAAAAGCAGGTACATCCAAAAGCCATCTTCGAAGCCATCAATTCTTAGATGGCTAGAAATTCAATTGTAAAAATTGATGCGTATTCATGTAGAATACCAGTTCTCACTACTGTTCCATTTTCATAAGTTAAGGCGACAGAATAGTTGTAATCTGATTTTGATCCGTCTGTGAAAACAGGATTGCAGCCATTAGCATTTAAACTGTCCATAACTGCATTAATATGTGAATGGAAGATCCCTCTGTGGATTTTCTCTTTATTGTATCTGGCTAAGGTAAGAACACAAGATTTATGTTCTATTTTCCATGGAGGAAAGGTTGAGGTGTTATCTTTGATGCGTTTAAAAGGTAGGGCCATTTGTTTGGCTGTTTCCGTTTTTATAATGGTAGACGGGAGTCGCATATTTCTTTTTGAGCAGTTGGCAGAGTCAATGTCTTTGTCGATTATGGAGTTATATGAGAATAAACATAAGTTTAGGAAGGATTTCATCACTAATCTCGGATTGTCGCTGTTCCAGAGTAGGTAGCCCAGCTTCTGCCATGATGTTCGTTATTCTAGTAGTCCGATATGCTTTGATACTTTTTCTGGCTGCTTGGTGATAGACTGATTTTAGGACGTTTAGATTAGATTAGATTAGATATTCGTTAGAATTTATGTACAATTGGTCTTAAAGTAACTTATAACTAAAATAAATCATGTCGGCTCAACAACAGGGGCCCGACTTACTTCAGCTGACTCTATACAATGCTATATTTTTACTTATTTCATATTGTTGTTTGCATAATCTTTTAATTGAAATTCGTAATTATAATTTACTGTCTTTGGTTTTAAAAATTGGGGTTAGGATGCGGTGTTGTTTATCCTCTGTTGTGTCCGCTGCTGGTTGTCTCGTAGAACGGGTCTCCGTCATTGTTCATTATATCCTCGAATCGGTCGTCTGTGATGGCTCGAATGTTGAGGTAGCGATGAATAGGCTCTAGTTGTTGCTGGAGTAATTGCTGGATTTCCAAGTTGGGGAGGTCCTCCAAGTTCCTCAAAATATTTTTGGAGAGCTGTGTCATGAACTGATTTATTGGGATCACTTTGCTGTCTTCATATAGCTTCTTGTTTGGGACATATTTCCTTGTAATGGGGTTTTGATGTAGGCCTGTACAGCTACGGAGTATCTTCCTTTCAAAAACTTCGATCTTCTTCATATATGTTGGTGATATGGTGAACCAAATAGGACAAGCGTACGTCAGAACTGGACGGATAAGCTGCTTATAGATGAGGAGCTTGGTATTAGTGTTTAGTCCGTTTCTTCTTCTAAGAAGCGGGTGGACCAGATGTAGGGAGAAGTTGGCTCTCTTAAGCATGTTATTGAATTGGAAGCGGTTAGTGAAATTCACTCCAAGGTATTTTGCTGTTGTCTTTGTCCTTATCACTGTGTTGTCTGGTAGCTTGATACTGATATTATCACAGCGTGATGCGAAACGTCTTCGACCTCTTGTTGCTGTTGTTGGGGTTCTGAAGCAGATAAGCTCGCTCTTATCGCTATTTATCTTTAGTCCCCATTTAAGGTGGTAGTTTCTTATGTGACCTTCAACTCTCCTGGCTGCGATTTCTGGTGAAATGGATGTTGCATATGTTAAGGAGTCATCGGCATATAGCTTCGTTTTCGTCCCTGGGATGTAAGTAGGCTGGTCAGCTGTATAAAGGTTGAAAGTATGGGGCCCAACTTGGAACCTTTAGAACTCCAGCGCTGATCGTCTTTCTTTGTGAATATTCTTTGTTTACCTGTACATAAAAGGATCTATGGGTTAGAAAATTTTTGATTAATCTTACCAAGTGTTCAGGTAGTCCTAGACTTGACAGTTTGAATATTAGTTCTTTTATCCAAACTGTGTCGAAGGCCTTTTCGATGTCCAGTAAACAGGCGAATGTCGTCTCTTTCTTGTTGAGTCCGTTTGTCACGTCGGAGTGCAGTCCAAGAAGCGGATAGATGGTTGAGTGTCGTGCTCGGAAACCATACTGACATTCCGGTATGAATTCCCTTTCCCTGAAGAAATGATGAAGCTTTCTCAGGATAAGTCCCTCCAGGATTTTGCTGACACAGCATAAAAGCGAAATCGGCCGATATCCATCGACACTATTCCTGTTGGTTTTCTTCGGAACGGGCACCACTTTTGCCGTTTTCCATGTTTCGGGGAAGTAGCTGTTATTAAGACAGTTATTGAAGATGATCGTCAGCAGAGAATGGCGTGATTTGGTAGCTTTTAAGCACAAAGTTAGAAATCCCATCATTTCCTGCTGACTTCTTAGAATTTCCTCCGTGGATTATGTCAGTTACTTCCTCGATGGAAGTAAAAGCATCTCCAGTTGGTCCGAGTGCAGGACTGTCCTCATTAAAGTTGGTGACTGAAGTATTAGAGGCTGCAACTTCTTCAAACTTGTTTTCAACTTCTTCGATGAATTCAGGAAGGTGATTAGGCGGGCGATCCTTGAAGGTCTCTTCAAAATGCTTAGCGAGAGCTTTTGCTTTTTCGGTTGGTGTTGTTGCAGTATATTGCCCTTGCATTATTGTGTCTGGCATCGTGCTCTTTTTCCCAACGAGCTGGTTAATTTTCTTGAAGGCATCGGGACCCGGTTTGATTTTGGCAAGTCTTTTCCTGAATTCATCCTCCTGGTGATGTTTCACTGCCTGGTTGAACATGGTGTTGGTGCATTGAAGTTCGGAGTATATGCGTCTATACTCGTCGTTCAATCTGTTGAACAACCTGTGGCATATCCGTTGAAGCTTTTTGCGGAGTCTCTGTCTGTGAGCATATATGGCCTGTATATGTTCAGGCATATTCGCATATCGGTCTCTGCTGGTTTTTGCGGTTTTGAGCTTTTCCAAGGCGTTGGTAACTGTTGTCTCGAATTGGAGTGTATGGCACTATCAATTTCGCTGTTTGAGAGATTGCTGCTGGTTGGGACTTCCGGGAGATCTCTTTCAATTTCGATACGGAATGTTCTCCAGTTCACCCTGTTATACCTTATGTGGAGCTCTTGTTCTGGTTGTTCGCAGAATATCCTTTGATTAGGTCGTACCCTTACTTCTACTGCCAGATCGGAATCACTATCGTGTGCTACGCAATTGTAGTTCCGTAGTTCAGGTAGGATGTTGATGAAGTTCGACGTAACCAGAAAGAAATCCAAATGAGATGGAGTTCTAGGCAATGTTGGTTTTGGTGATTTTAGGACGTTAATAGAGTGTATTTATATGGTTGGGTGCTGTATGAATAGGGTAGGCACTGAACGGCAACAAACAGGTGATGCACAGTTGCTGCAACTATCTCGTACGCATCAATTGTGCTTATTTTACCTCCCCGCGGTAACCACCGGGTATTCCTGCTAAACTTATGAGCGCGAGTGTTGAACACAGAAAAAATAGCAACCTATAATGCTCTGCTTTAATCACTGTTCTGATCGATTCGCAGAAGTCTTGCACGAGCCCCTCAGAAAGAGGACGTACCGCGGATGAGCCCAACCAATTGGACCAACGGTGGCGTCAAAAGTCAACGAAGCAGATGCCCTATTGAGCTACTTCGCCGTATTTGGAGATAAGGTCATTGGGACAATTCAATGCAAGTCAGGGCATTGAAATAGAGATGGTGGCGAATGAATCCTTAATGGGCCAACGGCAGCGCTCATATCCCCGAAGTGGGTTACTGACTCCAGATTCTCCGGTTCCTTTTGTCCAAGGAATCCAACAAAGGACCCAGGTTGGGGGTTGTGCGTGGAATTAACAACCCTGCCATGGAAAAAAAAAGTTGCGAAGCAACCAATAGCCTCGGAAAAGGAGGGATTAACTGTTAACGACCCGGAAAAACGAATTTACAAAGGTAAAAAAGGAATCTTTGGTAGGACTGTCGGAAAACAGAGCCTACACGACACAACGACTTAGGCTAATTGAATAACGTCACCATTGCAAGCACACGGTTTCATCATCTCGATATACACAAAGGGACTTGGCAACACCCAGATCAAAGAACCGTCAATCAGATTGATCACGTTGCGATCGATGCAAGACACGCCTCCAGTATCTTGGATGTTCGCACCTTCCGAGCAGCTAACCTCGGATGACTACCTTGTTGCAGCCAAGGTAAGAATGCGAATAACCCGAACACCACAACTACTAAGTAATACTGTGAGGAAGTGACGTCGGAAAACTGCGATGGCAAGAAACCGCTAGAATCTTTGCCAATAGAATATCCCGTAACCTCTCAAGAAATCTATTACCACCAGCATCAAGTGCCAACGACCAGTGGCAATACTGCCAACAAGCCATCGAAGATGACGCAACTGATGTGTTTAGGTTTCACCAGACCACCACCACGAAACCTCTGGTTCAATGACGGATGCAGGCAGGCCCATGCAGCCGAACAAGAGGCATATAAAGCGGCCTTGTAAAGAAAGACGAGAGCTGCTCGCGAGCTCTACGAGCAGAAAAGATGGGAAGAACACTGGCTTCTCCAAAAAAAGAGAGAGTATGAGAAGCGTGCGATCGAAGATATTGAGAGATGCTACTCCAGGAACAACGTGCGGAAGTTTTACCAACAGGTAAAAAGAACGTGCCAAGAAAAAAAAACCCGCACAGAATGAAGTAAGAATAGCAATATCTAAACTAAAAAACAACAAAACTGCTGGATCCGACGGACTATCCGCCGAACTTTTTAAAGCGGCCGGAGATGACCTGGTAGAGTGCATAGCACTGGAACGTTTGCTAGCATTGAAGCTGAAGCGGCTTAGCAGTCAATGAGGCCAAATCGAAATACCTGCTGTTCACAAAAATTGACACACAACACCGGCGGATTCGACAAAACATCACAATAGACAGGTACAACTTTCAGGTAGTTAGGGACTTTGTTTACCTCGGATCCGCTATAAGATCTGACAACAACATCTCGTCAGAAATAAAGCGAAGAATTACTCTTGCCAATCGCTGTTTCTATGGGCTAGGAAGGCAATTGAGTAGCAAAGACCTCTCTCGAAAGACAAAGAAGACTCTGTATAAGACCCTAATAATCCCAGTTCTGCTTTCTGGACTCTATCTAAAGCGGATGAAGATATCCTTAGTCGTTTCGAGCGTAAGATTCTTCTGAGGATTTTTGGCCCTATCTGCGTTAACGAGCTTTGGAGGAGAAGGTTTAACCAAGAACTATACGAGCTGTACAGCTACATTGACCTGGTCAAAAAATTACGCATATCACGTTTAAGATGGCTAGGTCATGTAGAGCGAATGGACAACAATGATCCGGCTGGCGGGATCTTACAGAAGGTAGACGCAGTCAAGGAAGACCTCGCCCAACTTGAAATGCGAAACTGGAGGAAACTAGCAAAAGACCGAGCTGGCTGGAGAGGCATGTTGGTTGAGGCCCAGGTTGGTCCCGAACTGTAGCGCCCCCTAAGTAAGTAAGTTAGTTGGTTTATATACAAAGGTCACGCTCTTTGTATATACAGATACACTGCCTATAGCCATTGTATATACATTCTCTATATATAGTACTGTCATGGTGTCATTTTACCTCTGGCTGTGTCCTGGTTGTCCCGTAACTAGTGTCGTAAATAGTGGAGACGAGAACATTTACCGACATTTTACCAGTATTTAATTCACTTTTGTTGTATGTCCTTTTTAGTTCTAGATTTAGTACTTAGTAGTAGATTTAGCATTATCATTTTTTTTCTTATTGTCATGTAATTACATAACGTATAATGACGTGTGTATGAAGTGGAGTAAGTAGAACTGTATATGGTATGAGTTAACGGGCTGTATGTTGGTGGTGGTGTCATCAATGTTTTCTTATGACGTTGTCACGTAAACAAAACAACACTTCAATTTTGCGTTTATTTGGGTGCCGATTCGTCATAAGCGGTAGATTTAGGCAATAAGTCTTGGGCTTTCAACACGTAAGTAAGCGACTTGGGACAATCCGTATCAAGGCTAAATTCGCCACCATTAGCCTAATATGCGCTCATGCCCCCACAGAGGACAAAGATGACGCCACCAAGGATGACTTCTACGAGCTCCTCGACAAAACCTATGAGCAATGCCCTAAATACGACATTAAGATCGTACTAGGCGATTTTAACGCCAAAATAGGTAAAAAGAGAATCTTTGGTAGGACTGTCGGAAAACAGAGCCTATACGACACAACGTCTGAAAACGGACTTAGGCTAATTGACTTCGCAGTGGCACCTAACGTCACCATTGCAAGCACAGGGTTTCCTCATCTCGATATACACAAAGGAACTTGGCGACACCTAGATCAAAGAACCGTCAACCAGATTGATTACGTTGCCATCGATGCCAGATGCCTCCAGTATCTTGGATGTTCGCACCTTCCGAGCAGCTAACATCGATTCGGATCACTACCTTGTTGCAGCAAAGGTAAGAATGCGATTAACCCGAAAACCACAACAACGGAGTAATACTGTGAGTAAGTACGACGTCGGAAAGCTGCAATCGCAAGAAATTTATGCCGACCGAATATCCTGTAACCTCTTAAGAAATCCAGTACCGTCAGCATCAAGTGAAGAACAGTGGCAACACTGCCAATAAGCCATCAGAGATGCCGCAACTGATGTGCTGGGTTTCACCAGACCACCACCACGAAACATCTGGTTCGATGACGAATGCAGGCAAGCCCATGCAGCTAAACAAGAGGCATATAAAGCGACGCTGCAAAGAAAGACGAGAGCTGGTCGCGAGCTCTACGAGATCAAAGATATTGAGAGATGCTACTCCAGGAACAACGTGCAGAAGTTTTAACAACAGGTAAAAAAAACGTGTCAAGAAAAAAAACCCGCAGAGAAGCCTGTAGAGATAGGAATGGAAACCTCATAGTAGAGTCACAGTCGGTGGTGAGTACATGGAAGTACCATTTCTGCAGGCTGTTGAACGGCGATGAAGACCAAAATCCCGCTGTCAGGAAGACTGAACCATTCAACATGGACGATGCCAGACAAAACTTTCGTCCACCTGACCAAAATGATGAGGGGATAGCACTATCTAAACTAAAAAAACAACAAAGCAGCTAGACTCGACGGACTACCCTCCGAACTTTTTAAAGCGGCTGGAAATGACCTGGAGGAGTGCATACACCAACTCATCTCTAAAGTTTGGACAGAAGATAGTATGCCTGATGAATGGAACCTCAGCATCGTTTGCCAGATCTACAAGATCTACCCTCTAAACTGCGCCAACTATATAGGAATAAGTCTCCTGAATATCGCCTTCAAGATCCTTTCTGCCGTACTATGTGAACGCCTGAAACTTTTCGTCAGCAACCTGATTGGCCCCTATCAGTGTGGTTTCAAACCAGGAAAGTCAACAATCGATCAAATGTTCACGGTACATAATTGATACCCACTACGTCTTTCGATTTTAAGGCCGCGTACGATAGCATTTATAGAGATGAGCTATACAGAGCATGTCAGGTTTTGGCATCCCCACAAAAGTCGTCCGACTGTGCAGGATGACGATGAAGAACTCTCGCTGCTCCGTCAAGGTTGGTACTGACCTCACAGAAGCTTTTGGCGGTAAAAAAGGATTCCGACAAGGTGATGTGCTATCGTGTGATTTCTTCAACTTAATACTTGAAAAAATTATAAGAAACCCGCAAGTCAATTGTAGTGGGACAATTTTTTTTCAAGTCTATGCAATTGTTAGCATACACTGAGGGCATAGACATCATTGGCAGAGCTCGGCGACCTGTCACTGGAGCGTTTGCTAACATTGAAGCTGAAGCGGCTAAGATGGGACTAGCAGTCAATGAGGCCAAAACGAAGTATCTGCTGTCCACAAAAAGGGACTGACACAACGCCAGCGGATTGGACAAAACATCACAATAGACAGGCACAACTTTGAGGTAGTTAGGGACTTTGGGTGACAACAACATCTCGTCAGAAATAAATCGAAGAATTACTCTTGCCAATCGCTGTTTCTATGGGCTAGGAAGGCAAGGAGACTGAATAAGACGCTAATCATCCCAGTCCTGCTCTATGGCGCCGAAGCATGGACTCTATCTAAAGCGGATGAAAATATCCTTAGTCGTTTCGAGCGTAAGATTCTTCGGAGGATTTTTGGCTCTGTCTGCGTTAACGGGCTTTAGAGGAGGAGGTTCAACCAAGAACTATATGAGCTTTAGAGCGACATTGACCTGGTCAAAAAAATACGCATATCACGTTTAAGATGGCTAGGTCATGTAGAACAAATGGACAACAATGCTCCGGCTCACAGAATCTTCAATTCCATCCCAGAGGGTAGATGCAGTCGAGGAAGACCTAGGTTTAGGTGGCGCGCTCAAGTGGAGGACGACCTCAACCAACTTGGAGTGCGAAACTGGAGGCAGCTAGCTAAAGACCGAGCTGGCTGGAGAGGCATGTTGGTTGAGGCCCAGGTTCGTCCCGAACTGTAGCGCCCCCTAAGTAAGTATATGAACATTTAATTTTGTAGTAGATAAATAACTAATTGTATTTGTTCTTGCAACTAGGCTCTTTTTAAGACTTACGACATGAGTTTTCCAGTTATACTTGTTATTGAATAGCAAACCTAAATTTTTTAAATTATCTACACTTTCTATGTTAATATTGTTTATGTTTAAGTTTAGAACAATTAATTTTGCGACACACATGCAAAGTCTTACATTTATTGAGAGCTAATTGGGCACCTGAGATTTTGCACCATTCTAGAATATTATTTATCAAATTAGAACATCTTTTTTTTTTTAGATCATTTTGCTTACATATGATATATGTAAATGTCATCAGCGTATACACAGTGATCTAGCAGATTATTTTTTGAAATTATTTATGAAATTATTTAATAACTTTATATATTTTCGGGCCAATCCCCCATTTTATCAATTTGTTTAAGATTAGGTGTATCCCTATACGGCCGAATGCTTTTTCAAAGTCTAATGAAAGAAATGTTACATGGTTACGAGAAGAAAGTGCTTTGGACATTTAATGATTTATATGGAGCAGAGCTTCGGGCAGCCTCTATTGGGTTTAAAGGCTACTTGGTTAACGCTGATTATTTTTTTGGTTTCTAAAAACCAAAGAAGGCGTTTCGCAACAATTTTTTGCAATGAGCTTAGACATGCAGGGAATGAATGATATTGGGCGATAACATTCAAAGAAGTCAATTGGTTTATTTGGTTTTTGTTAGGGGATAATGTTGGCGGACTTCCAATATTGTGGCATAATTCCTATGCTTAAAATATCATTATATAGTGTGAGAAACCTTGATTTTACATTTGGTGGTAGGTTTTTAATCATAGGGTAGGAGATCCGGTCACGGCTGGGTGTTTTACCCATCAAAAGATTAAGGCAACAATCGAGTTCAATATTCGAAATAACACTTTCAATTTGTTATGCAGCTGTGTTGCCAGCAGATTGCGGCGCAGACAAATGAACGCAGTTGTTAATTTTTGTTACGCTGAAGGAGTGTGAAAAGTTATGGTTTTTTGAAAGATAAGACCAAGAATTTGCAAAGAAGTTGCTAATATCAAGAGCCGAGGATATTGTACCAGTTGGGGTTACTACAGCACTAATTGACCGAAGAGTAAAGTTTCCAGTGAGAGAGCGAATATTGTTGGAGAGTTGGGATTGATCGTCGAGTCAGTAAGACTTTTGGACTCACAATTTTTCATTTCTCTACGGAACAGAGCATTAGATCTTTTATATTCAATTAGGTTCACTTGAGTTGGATATTTCTTAAAAATCCCCTCCAGGCTTTCATTTTTTGACATCTCAGTTTATTCAGAGTTGCGTTCCACCAAGGGACAACACTCGAGTTGGGTTTGGGAGCAGATTTTCTGCGAAACGAATTGCTTTTTGTAGCACAGCTGCTTGCTTGTCTATATTTGTGGTCGGTTCTTTGTCAGATAATTTTTTGGGAATTCGCCAGAAAACTGGAACCAGCCGAAGCTGCAAAGATTGGTCCTAGGTCGACTCGCAAGTTAATTGTACTGGCACAATTTTTTTTTTCAAGTCTGTGCCGTTAAGTAAAAGCTTTTTTTCTCGGAAACGGCTCCAAGAATTTTTTTTTGAAAAAAAACGTTTTTTTTTTTTTTTTTGCTTGGGTTTGTTGTCTTTTCAACCTTCATGTATTGCTTGGAAAGCTCACCAATTTACTATATTAGTTTTGAATTTTGGGTTAGATGTAACCTCAAAATTTTATGTGTTAGTTAGTGTATGTAAGTCTGCCAAGATGTTAATTGGGGAGCAGAATGTTATATCAACGTGAGGGGGAGCCCTCATTCAAAATCATCAGATCCGAATTAAAGATAAAGTCTTCAATTACAGTCCCACGGTGATTTGAAACAGGGGAGCCCCAAAGAGTTTTCCAAGAGTTAACGTCTCCACAAAATAGTATAGGAGTTTGTATTTGACTTACAATTTAACGAGGTCAGAACGAGAAAAAGTCTGATGATGTAAAATATATATACATATGATTGTGAATTTGATTGGTAAGTTTATTTCTATAGCTAAAGTTAAGATATTTGAATTAATATTAATTAGTGTGTGGGGAATACTTTTTCTTAATAAAATTGCTATTCCTTGTTTAGAAGTTGTATTTTCTGGAAGATTATGAAAATACCCTAAAAATGCTTTCGGAACTATTGGTGTCGATCGAAACGCACAATATGTCTTGAAGAGAGATTACACATGGCGATCTTTATTTTATTAAAATATTTAACTCGTAATTGTTAATATAACCTTGTATATTCCATTGGAGAGTTTTTATAAATTTTGTTTTAAATATGGGGTGGAAAGCTTATTTCCAGTGCAAAGTATGGGGCACCCGGAACGTCCGGATGACCCGCATATCCCATATCATCGGCAGCGGAGCCGTTTTTTTGGAGGATATATATTATGTGCTGTCATCGTCAGCATCTATGGGAGTGACGTAATAATTTTTTTTATTTGTTAAAGATTGTGTGAAATTAGATAAGGGGGAGTTGCGGTTAGTAAGTGTATCGGAGTTACGAGGGGGGAGAGTGGGAGGAATTTGGGTCGGGATGGAGTGATTTTATGGCTTAGGATAGTTTAATTGTTGAAGTAAGCTAGGAGTATTTGTTTGGTCAGAATTTATCGAGTCTGCTTTGGTAGTGTTGTCTGTGTTTGTGGTTGAAGATACATATTTTTGTTGATTTTGTCCCAAGAGAGCTGGAACATTTGTAATCGTTGTTGCAGATGTGTTGGCTGATAATGATGCGAATGGTGGTTATCGGGATATGCTTGCCTGGCTTCATGTATGGTACACTTTTTTATTGTCTTGATTTTAAGTATTTCTTTTTCTTTTAGAAAACTTTTACATGTTTTAGAAGAAGCTGGGTAATCTCAGGGCAGTTTGCGCAACGGGCACGGGTATATGAATGGGGGTCGTTAGGGGGCATGTTGCAATTTTCACAAGATTATTTATTTTTACATCTCAGTGTCGTGTGCCCTAAGAATTGGTAATTTTTACACCGCATGAGGTTGGGGAAATACTCAACTATCTTACAATTGTACAATTGTTCACAGAGGATGGTGGACGGAAGGAATCGAATGTTAAGAGAATGAGACCGGTTGGTGTTTCGGTTGCTTGAAGATATCTGTAACACCTTGCGTTTTCATTTCAGTTTTTATTTCATCGTCAGGTACTAGACTAGGTAAGGTGCATAGACTGTAACTTAAGATGAGTTGAGGTTTTTATGTAATGTAACATTAATCGGAGAAACGTTTGATAACGTTTTCCTTGATAGGAAAATGTCAGTGATTTTGTGTGTTCAAGCAAGGATAAGTAAATTACCATCTAGCATTAGTGTAATGGAATCGTAGCCAGTGCTGATTCTATCAATGTTTTTTTTTTAACAAGAACATACTAAACTTAGAGAAAGGTGTGTTGCTGTCAGATGGAGTCGTCACTATAAATTTGGGGTTAGGTGTTGACATGTGATTTGATAATGAAATGTCAAGGTTTGAGATTGTGTTATTTGTTTTTTTTTTCTTTCTTTCTATTAGAATAATCGGTTACCCGCAAGCACCGGTGGCCTTGAGTTCATGTTTTTTATTATTACTATTATGCATTAGAAAGCACTAAGTAGATAAAAGGGCTAAAAAAATTATATTAAAGAAAAAAAATCGCCATTGGAAAATAGCGGGAAAAGTAACCGAGCGAAAAAAACAAGAATGACACGCACTGTGAAAAGAAACGATGCGATCGCCTTGAAGGATAGTCGGTGACTGTTTTATTATTTATTATATATATTTATTTATTTTTGGGGCGTTATATATTATTATTTTTAGCTTAGGATTCTAGCCATTTATTTTTATCCTTGCATATGTTTCTTTGAATTTATCTTATTCAAAATGCTTAAATATTTCATTATTGCTCATAAGGGCTAGCTCGTTTATATTTTCGCTGAATTATCGTTAGATCCCGTATACGTATACTTATTGTCTTTGTTTATATCTGATGCAAGCTTCATCAGGTTCGAATCTGGATTCGCTGGTTTATCGCTGCATCGCACGTGCACAAAACTTTCATCAATATTTATTTTTTAATTCCTTGCATTTTTATCAATATTAAATTTTAATTTCTTTATTTTTTTGACGTCATTCCCAGATTTGAAGTTGTACAGGCTCCTCTTGAGAATTGCATTTCTCCTTGTTGTTGTCCACATTCATTTTATTGGACATCCCCCTTGTGAAAGCTAATTTTCTTTTGACGGTTTCATCGATTTCTGTCGATCATTTGTTTTAAAAAGTCTGCGTCGATTGTTATTCTAGATAGTGCATCTGCGTTTGTATTCATTTTTCCTTTTTCGTATTGTATGTCAAAATCATAATCACTTAAGTCTACTCGTATTCTAGTGATTTTTGACGATGGATTTTTGTGTGATATATATACTAAAGGTCTTTTAAATTGCTAGTGTCCGTTCTTGGTGGAAAATGCCGTAAGTGGTCTTGAATCTTTGTGAAGTCCTATTTGGTGAAAAGAACTAGTCATATCTAATGTTGAAAACAATTTTACTCTACCTAATTTGTGAAGTACGTCTTCTAAACGTGTTAAAGGGAATTTTCCGTTTACTATTTTTCATTTAAAAATCTGTAGTATCCAACTACTCTCCATTTCTTTTTGTCGGCTAAATTTTTTTGTTGGTACTAGTAAAAGAGGTGCGTTGTAAGAGCTTTTTGAATGCTCTATTATGTCGTCTTTGAACATTTGTTCAACTTGTTTGGATATGACTTCTAAATGTGCATGGGGAAGTCTATAGCTTTTTTATTTGTGTAGGTGTTTTATCCGAAGTTTCAATTTTCTGAGTGTAAAAATAGTTTGTTGTAAGTGTTTTTTTAGTTATTTTTATTATCTGTTTAAAACGATCCTCATTATTATTGTTTTCGTTTTTATATGTCAGTATGTCATAGTTATCAAGTGGTTCTGTGTGTACGGTAACGTTGTTTAAAATTACTTTATTGTCGTTCGTGTTGAACAGTTTGATATGCGCCATGCCATGTTTTGGTAGTATTGTGTTGATTATAAATACACCTGGCGCTATTTCTTTATTTGTAATAAGAGTGTCATGAAGTTTTAGTGGTTGAATCATTTCTATTCTTGCAGGCATTTTGATTCTTAGTGCATGTAAGGGTTTGATTGCATTGGCAACGTTATTGTTTTTTCTTCATTGCTTAATGATGTCGTAAATGTTTCGTAGTCTATTTTGCAGAGAAGTTTGGTATAAAAATTTATACCTAAAATACCATCTGTTTCGATAGGAAATTTTTTACCTACTAATTGGAATTCATGTAGATAGATAGTTTCACATAACTGGAGATTGAGATCGAGTGTTCCCAAGGAATGTATTTCCTCATTGGTTATACCAGTGATTTTGCATTTTTCTTCTGGGTAATATTCTTCATTTTCTAGCTTGTTATTTTGCAGATCAATTTGTCTGCACCCGTGTCTATTAAAAATGTCATATTTTTATTTTTATGTTTTGCAACAATATGATTTGTGTTGCTGCTATCATCATATGTTCATTTCCTTCTTGGCGTTCATTATAAAGTAATCGTATACGATACAGCGTATTTCTGAATTGGTTTTGATGATGCCTTTGGTTATCGTTTCTTTGAGCATTTTGGGTTCGGTTATTGTTCCAATTATTATGTCGGTTGAATTTATTGTTGCGGGTATAATTTTGATTTTGGATGTTGCAATATCGATTTTGATTCATGTTTCTGTGGAATCTGTTACGGTCATTGTTTTTGATTAAATTTTTGTTTGTTTGGTCTGTTTATGTTTTGTGTGTTGTGTCTATAGTACATTAGTGGGTTAGAATTTGTTTTTTTTTCTAATTTTATTGCCAGGTTTGCTGCTTCTGTTAATGATTTAGGTTGAGATGATGTTTTATGTTGTCGTTAAGACCATTTTTGAAGATATTTAAACTATAAGTGTGGTTCATTTTCCTTATCACATTTTTCCTGTCCTGGTCCTGGTGGGAAGTTTTTCTTTAACTGGATGGGTGGTGGACGTGAAATTAGCTCAAATGATAAAATGGTCCGAAGTGCCAAATGGAGAAGTTACACTAATGGTATATTTATCAGGGTGAGAAGTAAGTAACAAGTCAAGAGTATGGGTGGCTTGCCCAGCAACATCCGGTATACGCGTTGGCACCTCGACCAGTTGGACAAGGTGATGTAACCCGGCAAAGAGCTCGACATACCTTCCTTCGGAAGGAATTCCTTTGAAATTGTGTACATTGAAATCAGCCGCAATAACGATTTTAGTGCGAGGACAAAGGGAAACAATTTTCGAGATGGAATCAGACAGCGCATCAAACTCGTTACAAGTCGAACTACTGTCGTAATTTCGACTCCTGTAAATAAAACAATAATGAATGACATAATTGCGGACAGTGAATTAAGAGCCACAAGAAGTTAAAGTCCGTGTTGGAACATTGCCCATATTGGGGAAGGCTCTGGCAAGCAATATCATTCCTAACATAGACGACGAGACCATGATGATAAAAATGAAGTGGCACCAAGCTATACCCATGTAGAGCAAACTGATAAATCAGTATTTATTCCAACCTGAGTTTCACTTAATGCCAAAACAGCTGGCCTGTATTGAACAGTGTAAACGTACACGTGAAAGAAATTCTTTCATAAACCGCGAACATTAGAACAGATGACACAAAAATCACTTACCATTTAAAAATACTTACATTCAAAACACAACTCTTAAAATATCTAACTATGCAGTGAAGGTCCAAATCAATTTCTACAATAAACAAACTTGCTTAGGTGTTATGCCCATAAGACAGCTTGCATACAAACAATACCTTATCTATTTACCGCAAGCATTGAATGGTCATACAATGCCTACAGTAGATAAGAAAGAAGCAGTTAAGCACAAAGGTCGTGGGAAAAAAGAGGATGTATTTTGACGCGTGTGTATTATTTTTTCTTCCACAGCATAGTGGGTATTTTTTCTTGCTTCCAGCGACGCGTGTGGGTATTATTTTATTTTTTACAACACACGCGAGGGGAATTTTATAATTTTCTCAAACGAGTTTTTTTTTAAACACGCGACAACAATGCGCAAATTATTTTTGTTCGACTTTTTTATTTTCGTTATTTGTGCGCACACCTCACGTTCGGCCTTGGCGAGCTTAAGAACAACACTAAAAATACGAAGTTAAGATCGTACTAGGTGATTTTAACGCCAATATAGGTAAAAAGGAAATCTGGTAGGAGTGTTGAAAAACATAGTCTACACGACCCAACGTCTGTGCCCATATTCCGGTTCTATGAAAAAATGAAATGATAAAATTCTTTTCACAATACTTTTCATACGACTTTTTCATTTTGCCATTTCATTTTACTCAGCAACCTGATTCTCGTTTATTCTGTGCAAAAGTAAGCTGAATAGGGCTAATTACTCATACATGATACATACAGATGAAAAGTTTTTTATTCATTTTTGTGTATTTGATTTTTTTTGGAAAAAACTTATCACGACGAAATGTTTGATGATAAACATCTTTTCAAAAGAAAACATTTTGACATAAAGTTTCAATGTAAAACACGATCAGAATCGCAAAAGGGGGCTTTATTTATCATTGAAAAATTTTTTTTTACAGATTTTTTTATAAAACCAGAATAGGGCTACTGGAAACGAAAAGCTTTTTTACACTCAGAGTTAAACCAGAACTTTTCCTTAGGCTTGATGCTTTTGTATTTGGAGATAAGGTCATTGGGACAATTAAATGCAAGTCAGGGCATTGAAATAGAGATAGTGGCGGATGAATCCTTAATGGGCCAACGGCAGCGCTCATATCCCCGAAGTGGGTTACTGACTCCGGATTCTCCGGTTCCTTTTGTCCAAGGAATCCAACAAAAGATCTGGCCCTCCAGGTTGGGGGTTGTGCGTGGGGTTAACAACCCTGCCATGGAAAAAAGAAAAAGTGCGAAGCGACCAATAGCCTCGGAAAAGGACGGATTAACTGTTGACGACCCTGAAAAACAAATTAAGAACAACGACCTTCGGATCTGCACGTGGAATGTTAGAACTCTTAACAGATCACGTGCAGTCAAACAACTAGCGGAGGCCTTATAATACTGCTACAGGAATTACTGCCACCCAGGAAATGCGATGGGATGGGCCGGGCAAAAGGAGGATGAAAAACTGTGAAGTGTACTACGGTGATTGTGCAAGAAGACCACAGAATTTATTTGGGTGCGGATTCGTCATAACCGGTAGACTTAGGCAAGAAGTCTTGGGCTTTCTACACGTTAGTGAGCGACTTGTGACACTTCGTATCAAGGCTAAATTCGCCAACATTAGCCAATATGCGCTCATGCCCCACAGAGGACAAAGATGACGCTACCAAGGATGACTTTTACGGCAATTTTAACGCCAAAATAGGTAGAGGAAATCTTTGATAGGACTGTCAGAAAACCTAGCCTACACGACACAACGTCTGAAAACGGACTTAGGCTAATTGACTTCGCAGCGGCACATAACGTCACCATTGCAAGCACACAGTTTATTCATCTCGATATACACAAAGGGACTTGGCGACACCCAGATAAAAAAACCGTCAACCAGATTGATCACATTGCGATCGATGCAAGACATGCCTCCAGCATTTTTGGATAAGAATGCGAATAACCCGAACGCCACAACAACGGAGTAATACTGTGAGGAAGTATGACGTTGGAAAGCTGCAATCGCAAGAGACTGCCAGAACCTATGCCGATCGAATATCCCGTAACCTCTCAAGAAATCCATTACCACCAGCATCAAGTGCCGAAGACCGTTGGTAACACTGCCAACAAGCCATCAGAGATGCCGCAACTGATGTGCTAAGTTTCACCAGACCACCCCCACGAAACCTCTGGTTCGAAGACGAATGCAGGCAGGCATATGCAGCCAAACAAGAGGAATATAAAGCGGCGCTGCAAAGAAGGACGAGAGCTGCCCGCGAGCTTTAAGAGCGAAAAGACTTGAAGAACACCGGCTTCTCCAAAAGAAAAAGAGAAAAACGCGCGTTCGAAGATATTGAGAGATGCTACTCCAGGAACAACGTGCGGAAGTTTTACCAACAGGTAAAAAGAACTTGTCAAAGAAAAAAAACCGGCACAGAAGCCTGTAGAGATAGGAATGGAAACCTCGTAGTAGAGTCACAGTCTGTGCTGAGTACATGAAAGGACCATTTTTGCAGACTGTTGAACGGTCTGTCCCATCTTAGCCGCTTCAGCTTCAATGCTAGTAAACGTTCCAGTGACAGCTCGCCGAGTTCTGCCAATGATGTCTATGTCGTCAGCGTATGCTAGCAATTGCACAGACTTGAAAAAAATTGTCCCACTGATAAAATCAAACAAAGGAATAAAAAACACTCAAGTTGCTTGAACACTACAGAAATAGAACGAATAACTACAAAAATACTCTTACCAGGAGCAACCATTTATAAAAAAAAAAAAAAGAAAGAAAGGAAAAACACTGTTAAAAAGTTATAATACATTAAAATATAATGCAATGAACAAACTTCGTCGCTTATTTGTCAAGCCAAGATAACACAAACGATTAAAATCACGAAATAAAACAAAAAACAATCTAAAAAAGACTGCACGAGATTTAACACATAGATAATATATTAAAAACCAGTTCTGCCACCATTAGTTAATGCAGCTAAATGCTTCACTCTGGGCGGAGTTATTATTTTTTTTTTATAAAATAAACATTTGAGCGGTATTTTTATAATTTTTCACAAATATTTTTCTTTTCATACGCTTTAGATTTCGCCCTTGACGCTAAGTTCCGCTTCGACGATAATGCCGAATTCAGACAAAAGGAACTTTTCGCCCTTCGCGATTGGACCCAAGAAGATGCGAGGGAAGTTGAAGCTGCGAAATTCGACCTGAATTACATTACATTAGATGGAACCATTGGATGCATGGTGAACGGTGCTGGTTTGGCCATGGCTACCATGGATATTATCAAACTACATGGTGGAGATCCAGCTAACTTCTTGGACGTTGGTGGTGGCGCCACTGCAACAGCTGTCAAAGTGAGTTTAACAAAATTTTAGGATATATATTTTTTATCTTGTTTAAATTTAAGGAAGCATTCAAAATTATCACATCAGATCCCAAAGTACATGCCATTTTGGTCAATATTTTCGGAGGTATTATGCGTTGTGATGTCATCGCCGAAGGCATCATTGCTGCTGCGAAGGACCTCAACTTGAAAATGCCAATCGTTTGCCGTTTGCAAGTAGGCTTTAACTCTTATGTATATTTTGTTGATGCTACAATATTTTTTTATTTTCAATTCAGGGAACAAACGTCGATGAAGCCCGTGAACTGATCCGTAAGTCCGGCCTTAGGATCATTCCACGTCACGACTTAGACGAAGCTGCCAATTTAATTGTCCACTTAGCTGAAATCGTCCATTTGGCCCGTGAAGTGAAAATGGATGTTAGCTTCGAAATTCCTGACAGTGCAAAGTAGATACTTTCTTTTACAATATTCTATCAACTTATTCATATACCCCAACATACGCCAACAACAATTCATACCGAAAGCAGACGTATGTATTGATTTTGTTGACATACTTAAGTATGGAATGTTCTATCGTAAAGCTCTATCATTAATGCACTCATGTTATTAAAATATAGACATCGTTGTTGCTGCACACCATTATACTAATAATAAAATATTTTATTTTCCTCAACCCTACCTTACCCCGAAATAAAAAAGCTTTATTTTATTTTCTATTTTGTTTTAAATTAAATAAGAAAAATACTGTTCAAAACACACTTACTATATTCTTTTCATTGTAAAATGTTTATTTTATTTTAATTATTTCTTTATTCTCTTCCTAGCGGAGAAGAAAACGAAGCATGCGAATGTGAATTATGTGAACAATCAAGTCGCAAATTTATTGTAAATCATACTATTTAAGTTTTTTTTTCCAAATTATCCACAAGTTTCTGGGTTTTCCTGTTCATGTTAAATGCTTGTATAATATATTGAAAAAAATCTAACGTTTTCTTTTCTCAAATTAAGACAGAATCTTAAACTAAAATTGTAAAATAAAAAAGGAAAATAAATAAAGGAAAAAAATTAATTGGTCTTTTTATATACTTTATTTTTGTAGAATTTGTTTTAAAATCTATCTACTAAAGAAAGAATGTGCGTTTGCTCTTGATCCCTCCATTCATTGTCTTTGTCTCCTTCGTCGCCCAAATTGCCCGCATATTCTGAAAAGAACAAACAAAATACCCAGTTAATAACATATATAAACCATTAGAAAATATAGAAAGTATCTTATGAAAAAGTATCAAATTGATAATATGTAACTTCATCCTTATAATATTTTTAACTAGCGCGACAATATTGTACTTTATTAGTCCACCTGTTATTCTGAAATAGGTTTTGGTTATAAGGGAAATAATGATTCAGGTTTCTCCCACAGAAATTGTTTATTTTTTTCGGGATACAAAGTAGGCTACCAAACTTCAAAAACCCGTGTTATTTATCAAAGCATGAAAGCAGAATACAAATTCTAAATTCAAACCCTCAAACTTTCACATTTAAGTCTTTCCCACAGAAACCGTGAAATCAGAAAAAGTTGTCTATTTTTCAATTCACCAACCTCACTTAATTTTGTCCAAATTCGAAGATCGTTAAGAACTGTTTGCGGAATAAACATCCAAACATAATACCATTCAAATTCAGACGTACCGAAGAAGTCAATTCAGATCGGCTCAGTTTGCTTTCGCGGTATCATACAAATTGCGATATCGTAAAACAATACTCGTACTTTATAAACGAGTGCTTTCAGCTGTCGTTTTGGGTTCGTTGTTTCATAGAAATTGGATCTCATTTCAGGTCAGCCGAAGAGAGCCGAAATCTATAAGTAAACCGAAGTCACCGAAGAGCTGTCGAAGAGACACGAAGTTTGTCGCGGTCTCACAAAGAAATATTTTTTCAATCGTACCTGGCAGCATTTCCATGATAGCATTCTCGTTTCATATAATCGGTCTACACCTTACCTTAGGTGGCGCTACAGTCCGGAGTGGACCAGGGCCTCAACCAACAAGCTTCTCCGTGATGTGAATATTTGGTCGATAGTGGACTTTCCTGGCCTAAAACCGCACTGATATGGACCTATCAGGTTGTTGACGAATGGCTTTAGGCTTTCACACAATACGGCAGAAAAGATCTTGTAGGCGATGTTGAGAATACTGCTACCCCTGTAGTTGGTGGAGTTGAGAGGTTCTCCTTTTTTAAGGATCAGGCAAATTGTGCTGAAATTCCATTCATCGGAATGCCATCTTTTTTTTTATAATTAACGCGCGCACAAGGACTATTTGTTTCCCTTTTAATGTAGAACACACTGCGCGGGCATTAGGAAGATAGAGAGGGGAGAGATAGGAGGTGTCGATTAACATTGGTTTTGAATGTTTGCAGATCAAAATGGCAAGGGGAAATCTCGCCAGGTCTGTTCCCAATTCGTGTTGTTCGGCTAAAAAAAGAATGCCTATATTTCACGGTACGTCCGAAATTCGGCTCAAGGGTGAACTGATGAGCATTCCTTGCCAGACAAGTATTACGGGAGAAACTTTCAAAGGGAGGAATGCAGCTGGCTACTTCGAGTGAACATTTTTTTATAAAAGAAACGATAAAATAAGGAAAGACATGAAACATTGCGTCGGTGTTTGAGATGACAATTGTTTCAGCGTCAGTTCTATTTCCTATTAATCTTAACACACGATTTTATATTCTATCAAGCAGGTGAAGTGATGTTTGCGAAGCACCTGCCCAGAGGTGGCAGTTACACTCGACTTTAGGGCGTATAAACGCTTTATAAATTGTAGCCAGATCAGATGGGGAAAAATACTTTTTACACCGATACAAAAAACCTAAGCATTTAGCAGCATTCTTAGCCATCTCAAATATTTGGTCGTTCCAACGGAGGTCGTCGTTGACACACATACCGAGTACTGAGAGTTTTTCGGTTTCTGCGATGTAAGTGCCATTCATGGACAATGGCATTGGGGGTATGTTTAGCTTTAACGACAGAAGACAGCATTGAGTTTTCGAAGCATTCAACTCCACGCGATTCCTATTACCCCATTTGACAATGCTGTAAAAATCGGAGTTTAATGAGCTTGACATACGGTACCGTTGCAATTTGAAGAACGTGAATTATCGAACGCATATGAAAAGCTGAGTGTAGAGTTGTCAGCAAAACAGTTAAGTGGATTAGAAGTAACAGACAGAAGATCATTTATAAAAATGTGGTAGTCGTTGACGCACAAACCGAGTACTGAGAGTTTTTCGGTTTCTGCGATGTAAGTGCCATTCATGGACAATGGCATTGGGGGTATGTTTAGCTTTAACGACAGAAGACAGCATTGAGTTTTCGAAGCATTAAACTCCACACGATTCGTATTACCCCATTTGACAATACTGTATAAATCGGAGTTTAATGAGCTTGACATATGGTACCGTTGCAATTGTACATCCGAAGGCGAAAGACGTGAATTATCGAACGAGTATGAAAAGCTGAGGGTAGAGTCGTCAGCAAAACAGTTAAGTGGATTAGAATTAACAGACAGAAGATCATTTATACAAATGAGGAAAAGAGTCGAAAACTGAACAGAGCTCCGGGGCACAGCAACATTTATTTTGTGGAAATCAGACTTGAATCCGTCCAATACAACTTGTATTGAACGGTCCAGAAGATAGCTTCTAATCCCACGACAAGAGTATCATCGATCCCAAAAGCACGCACGTTCAGAATGAACCTTCTCTGAAGAGTAAATAATTGGCGATGAGCGTTGGTACCGAAGATGTTGAGGAGTTTTTAATATTTTTTAGAAACTACCAAAAATTTTTACTGCCTTTGGGACGAACATTGCAGATTTTTTGCCTTAATTTTTGGTCATGCAAAAATTTGGTTCTTTTAATAAAGAAATTGCATGAGTTCCTTGCTGGTTTGTGCTTTTTCCGATTTTCCTCTGTAGGGTTGGCTTTGTAAGATCGAAAACTTATTTTTGGAGCCTGATAGTTTCTTTAAACTCAGAGTTAAACCAAGACTTTTCTTTAGGCTTGATGCGTTTTACTCTGTTAGGAAAAAAGCACTCATCCATAGAAGAATCACATTTGTGGTCATTTTGGCACTGGCATCAATGTCACTATCGAGGAAGCATAGTGACCAGTTAAAGTTTTGGAAAAAAATATTCACATATATGGCACATCGATCAGTTGGGTAAGATGGTGTAACCCGGTAAAGAGCTCGACATACCTTCCTTCGGGTGTTGTCTGACCAGAATAGCGGAGCCAATTGGAATTGTGTACATTGAAATCGCCGCAATAACGATTTTAGTGCGAGGACAAAGGGAAACCATTTCCGAGATGGAATCAGACAGCGCATCAAACTTGTCACAAGTCGAATAACTATCAAGATTTGTACTCCTGTAAATAAAACAATAATGAATGTCCGTGTTGGAACATTGCCCGTATTGGGGAAGGCTCTATTAAGCAATATCATTCCTAACATAGACCATGAGACCATGATGGGAAAAGAGAATATTAGAATAGACGACACAAAAATCACTTATTACTTGCCCATAATATGTTTTGTCCAGGAGCTCAAAAAACATTTCTTTGGTGTCATCATCTTTTTCCTCTGTGGGGGCATGCGCGCAAATTAACACGACGAAGACTTTAGTCTTTGAGATAAAAAATATATCATTTTGTTCACAAGACAAAGATAAAATAATCGCCAGATGCAAGACAGCAAACGACGCCAATGAACAAACACAAGATACAATTCTAAGAAACTATAAACAACACCAATAGGCAAACACGTGATAATCGCCAGATACAAATTGAAAGAACAAGATAAGAATCCAAACAACACTAATACCATTATGGACTAAAATAAGGGATGTAGAAACATAGGTATAAATATCAGTACCCAGATTGATATTCCTCACTTCTTCTACTACCGGATCGACAAACCGTTATTATTTTTCAAAATAAGAGAAAATATTTAAGGTAGTAATAAGTCATTATATTGATAAATAGGTTCTAATAAAGTTTTTAACAAAATAAAACCTATGTGTTAGTATAATTAATTAGGGGTTCAACCGGGATATCATTAAAAAACAGTTTAAAAACAAATAAAACTATTAATATCTTTTTTTTTATAATTAACACGCGCACAAGGGACTATTTGTATCCCTTTTAATGTAGAACACACTGCGCGGGCATTAGGAAAATAGGGAGGGGAGAGATAGGTGTCGATTAGCATTGGTTTTGGATGTTTGCAGATCAAAATGGCAAGGGGAAATCTCGCCGGGTAAAATATTCCAAATTCGTGTTGTTCGGCTAAAAAAAGAATCCCTATGTTTTACGGTAAGTCCGAAATTCCGCTCAAGGGTGAACTGATGACCATTCCTTGCTAGACGAGTATTACGAGAGAAACTTTTAACTGGCTACTTCGAGTGAACATTATTTATACAAGAAACGATAAAATAAGGAAAGACATGAAACATTGCGCCGGTGTTCGAGAGGGGCAATTGTTTCAGCGGTAGTTCTATTTCCTATCAATCTTAACACACGATTTTATATTCTATCAAGCAGGTGAAGTGATGTTTGCGAAGCACCTGCCCAGAGGTGGGAGTTACACTCGACTTTAGGGCGTATAAACGCTTTATAAATTGTAGCCAGATCAGATGGGGAAAAATACTTCTTACACCGATACAAAAAACCTAAGCATTTAGCAGCATTCTTAGCCATCTCAAATATTTGGTCGTTCCAACGGAGGTCGTCGTTGACACACATACCGAGTACTGAGAGTTTTTCGGTTTCTGCGATGTAAGTGGACAATGGCATTGGGGGTATGTTTAGCTTTAACATTGCATTGAGTTTTCGAAGCATTCAACTCCACGCGATTCCTATTACCCCATTTGACAATGCTGTAAAATTCGGAGTTTAATGAGCTTGACATACGGTACCGTTGCAATTTGAAGGACGTAAATTATCAAACGAATATGAAAACCGAGTGTAGAGTGTTCAGCAAAACAGTTAAGTGGATTAGAAGTAACAGACAGAAGATCATTTATAAAAATGAGGAAAAGAGTCAGAGGCAGAACAGAGCTCTGGGGCACACCAGCATTTATTTTATGAGAATCAGACTTGAATCCGCCCAATGCAACTTGTATTGAACGGTCTAGAAGATAGCTTCTAATCCAACGAACAAGACTATCATCGATCCCAAAAGCACGCATTTTCGATAAGAGAGCTTCATGCCAAACTCTATCAAATGCCTTGGAGATATTAATGCAATAACCTTACTTTCACCAAAGCGATGTAAAGATTTGTTCCACTGTTCGGTGAGATATGCCATCAGATCACCAAAGGAACGGTTGCTGCGGAAGCCATATGGACGGTCATGCTAACTAATAAGTTACCCTTCATCCTAAAAATTTGGAATAAAAAGTAAAATCTGTAAAGTGGTACGAGAATAAAAAGGCCAAAGTATTCAGAATTAAAATTGGAGAAAGCTGCAACAAGAAACTTAAAGTTAAGTTCCGGACTCATCAGAAGCCGCACTAAGATCTTGAGGCAATTAAAGGAAATTATTTAAGTAAGATATAATGATAAGATATAGGATGGTAACTCTGGAAGAATACCAAGTGACATCTTAGTTTGTGGAGCTCTATTAAAAAAGTCTTTTATTTTAAGAATAAAAAAAGTTTACAAAATCAAATTAAGTTTAAAATATCAAATACCCCTCTTTAAATATAAAACAAATAAATTTGACACGAACACATTGAATATTAAGGTGTAAATGAGTGCAAAAAGATCTCTTGATTCTACTTCACCAAAAAGCTGTACATCGTCATCTATAAAACAGCAAAAAACAACAACAATCATAACAACAATGGTAGTAGGACAAATGTCAATAGAAGATTTGAAGACGTTTTTGTGAAATCTCCTGGACGAAAAAAATGCTAATTTGGCAACTATTATAATTGTATGTAAAATGAAAGTCAAGACTCATGAAGCCACAGGCACAATTCTTTATTGATGTATAATATTCAGATGACAAAGAATAACTGACTTCTTAAAACTCACTTATAATCTAAATAGCTTAAAAAACTACAGAATAAAGAGTGGGACATATGTATACAATACATACATATGACATACATATAACAGCAACAAAAGAAGACATCATAGGTATCCATGAAGAAATCCAACAACTTAGAATAAAAAATTTGGTACTCACAACTAAATTGGAAGAGATGCAAGATCATTGCAAATCCCTCAAAAGAGAAGTGGATTTTCTATCTAAGAGAGCTTGTTAAAAAAACATCATCGTTCGTCTTGCAAAGCATCCTAATATCGATCACTTGTTCCAGATGAACAGGCTTCAATCAACTCTATACGGCTATTAGCTTCAAATTACCTAACTTGCAATATTTTGGTGGAAACTAACTCAAAAGATTATGTGGACGAAGTGCTTCATAATGCAACCAAACTTAAAGGCATTGGTATCTTATACACAGGGATTACCCTTTTGAAAAACGGAAAGTGCGGAAATGAGTTTGGAGTGTCGATCTTAAGCTCGTAGAGGCCGGACGTCGAGGTGCGCGCACAAATAATTAAGCAAAAGTCAAAAAAAATTATTGCGCATTGTTATCGCGAGTGTTTTAAAAAATATTAATACACACTCGTTAAAGAATAAAATAATATCTACTCACGTCGTTGGAGGAAGGAAAAAGATGCCCACTCGCGCTGTGGAAAAAAATAAATAAAACGCATTCGCATAGCAAATTATCCTCTTATCTGTCCCAAGACCTTTGTGCTTAACTGCCTCTTTCTTATCTACTGTAGACATCGTATGACCATCTAATGCTTGCGGTAAATGGATAAGGGCATCTGAGTTTGTCTTATTGTGCTGAATATTTAAATTGATTTTTTGTATGCAAGTATGGGCATAACACCTAAGACAGTTTGTTTATTACAGAAATTTGGATTTTCACTGCATGGTTCGACTTAGTCAGAATTGTGTTTTGTATGTAAGTATGTATTTTTAAATGGTAAGTGATTTTCGTGTCGTATATTCTAATGTTCGCAGCCTAAAAAAGAATTTCTTTCACGTGTACGTCTACACTGTTCAATACAGGCCAGCTGTTTTGGCATTAAGTGAAACCCAGGTTGGAGTAAATACTGATTTATCAGAATTTGCTCTACATGGGTATAGCTTGGTGCCATTACTCTTTGCCCATCATGGTCTCGTGGTCTATGTTAGGAATGATACTGCTTGCCAGAGCCTTCCCCAATATGGGCAATGTTCCAACACGGACTTTAACTTCTTATGGCTCAAATTCACTGTCCGCAATCATGTCATTCATTATTCTTGACAGTAATTCGACTTGTAACGAGTTTGATGCACTGTCTGATTCCATCTCGAAAATTGTTTCCCTTTGTCCTCACACTGAAATCGTTATTGCGGGCGATTTCAATGTACACAATTCCAATTGGCTCCGCTGTTCTGGTCAGACAACACCCGAAGAAAGGTATGTCGAGCTCTTTGCCGGGTTACATCACCCAACTGATCGATGTGCCAACGCGTATACCGGATGTTGCTGGGCAAGCCGCCCATACTCTTGACTTGTTTCTTACTTCTCACCCTGATAAATATACCATTAGTGTAACTTCTCCATTTGCCACTTCAGACCATTGTATCATTTCAGCTAATTTCTCATCCTCCACCCACCCAGTTAAAGAAAAACTTCCCACCAGGACCGTTTGGCAATACGAGAAAGCCAACTGGGAAGGCTTGAATATTTTTTTCCGAAACTTTAACTGGTCACTATGCTTCCTCGATAGTGACATTGATGCCAGTGCTGAAATGATCACAAATGTGATTCTTCTAGGGATGCGTGCTTTTATTCCTAACAGAGTAAAAAGCATCAAACCTAAAGAAAAGTCTTGGTTTAATTCTGAGTGTAAAGAAGCTATCAGGCTCAAAGAAGTAAGTTTCCGTTCTTACAAAGCCAACCCTACAGAGGAAAATCGGAAAAAGCACAAACAAGCAAGAAACTCATGCAACTCCGTTATTGAAAGAACCAAATTTGTGCATGACCAAAAATTACGGCAAAAAATTCTGCAGTGTCCCAAAGGCAGTAAAAATGTTTGGTCGTTTGTAAAAAATATTAAAAAAACTCCTTAACATCTTCGGTTCCAACGCTCATCGACAATAACAAACCAATTTTTTACTCTTCAGAGAAGGCAAGCTTGCTCGCCGCCCATTTCGCTGCCAGCTCCACGCTGCCGCATAGCAATGTTGCCCCTCCTGTACTTGAGAATGTAAATTTTTCCATGGGACAGATTTTTTTCCATGCGTAAGCTTTTCCATCGCTCCTACTCTTCTGGAATCATTAGTAGAAGATGGAAACCAGCATTTGTCCAGCCTGTCCCTAAGAAAGGTGACCCATCCTCCCCCTCCTCCTACCGACCCATAGCACTGACATCCTTTCTTTCTAAGGTCATGGAAACACTGATTAACCGTCAGCTTAAGGAATATCTCGAAGATCGAAAGCTTCTCCATGACCGTCAGTATGGCTATGGTGAAAGTAAGATTTTTGCTCTTGATATCTCCAAGGCATTTGATAGAGTTTGGCATGAAGCTCTCTTATCGAAAATGCGTGCTTTTGGGATCGATAATACTCTTGTTCGTTGGATTAGAAGTTATCTTCTGGACCGTTCAATACAAGTTGTATTGGACGGATTCAAGTCTGATTCCCATAAAATAGATGCTGGTGTACCCCAGGGCTCTGTTCTGTCTCCGACTCTTTTCCTCATTTTTATAAATGATCTTCTGTCTGTTACTTCTAATCCAATTAACTGTTTTGCTGACGACTGTACCCTCAGCTTTTCATATTCGTTCGATAATTCACGTCCTTCGCCTTCGGACGTACAATTGCAACGGTGCCGTATGTCAAGCTCATTAAACTCCGATTTATACAGCATTGTCAAATGGGGTAATAGGAATCGTGTGGAGTTTAATGCTTCGAAAACTCAATACTGTCTTCTGTCGTTAAAGCTAAACATACCCCCAATGCCATTGTCCATGAATGGCATTTACATCGGAGAAACCGCAAAACTCTCAGTACTCGGTATGGTGTCAACGACGACCACATTTTTATAAATGATCTTCTGTCTGTTACTTCTAATCCACTTAACTGTTTTGCTGACCACTCTACACTCAGCTTTTCATATTCGTTCGATAATTCACGTCCTTCAAATTGCAACGGTACCGTATGTCAAGCTCATTAAACTCCGAATTTTACAGCATTGTCAAATGGGGTAATAGGAATCGCGTGGAGTTGAATGCTTCGAAAACTCAATGCTGTCTTCTGTCGTTAAAGCTAAACATACCCCCAATGCCATTGTCCATGAATGGCACTTACATCGCAGAAACCGAAAAACTCTCAGTACTCGGTATGTGTGTCAACGACAACCTCCGTTGGAACGACCAAATATTTGAGATCGCTAAGAATGCTGCTAAATGCTTAGGCTTTTTGTATCGGTGTAAGAAGTATTTTTCCCCACCTGATCTGGCTACAATTAATAAAGCGTTTATACGCCCTAAAATCGAGTGTAACTCCCACCTCTGGGCAGGTGCTTCGCAAACATCACTTCACCTGCTTGATAGAATATAAAATCCGTGTGTTAAGATTGATAGGAAATAGAACTGCCGCTGAAACAATTGCCCCTCTCAAACACCGACGCAATGTTTCATGTCTTTCCTTATTTTATCGTTTCTTTTACAAAAAATGTTCACTCGAAGTAGCCAGTTGCATTCCTCCCCTTAAAAGTTTCGCCCGGTATATTCGTCTCGCAAGGAATGCTCATCAGTTCACCCTTGAGCCCAATTTCGGACGTACCGTGAAATACAGGGATTCTTTTTTTTAGCCGAACGACATGAATTTGGAATAGTTTACCCGGCGAGATTTTCCCTTGCCATTTTGATCTGCAAACATTCAAAACCAATGTTAAGCGACACCTCCTATCTCTCCCCTCCCTATCTTCCGAATGCCCGCGCAGTGTGTTACATTAAAAGGGAAACAAGTAGTCCCTTGTGCGCGCGGTAATTATAAAAAAAAAATCTTTGCTGCGCGTGAAAAAGGCAATAAAAAATTGCAAGCCGAGTGAAGAAGTTCAAATCAGAGGTGAAACATTGGTGGTGGCTGGGAGAAATTTTAACTGGTGCAGAGAGAAGGGCTTACTAGCTGACAGATCTGATGGCTGTGTGGTTCTTGGCGGATTTTATTCTGGGTCTAATCTGTCAAATGAACAGCTGTTAACTTCAACACAAAAAAATGATGCGAAATTCAACTCTAGCGGAGACAACAACCAGGAAATCATCCCAAATAACCAACAATTGTAGTTTTATAACCATTGAGAGCAAAACAGCATTAAAAATAAATATTTTGGATGAATTTTATTACATTTTTCCAATATATTTGAATTGTAATAATTGGGAACAGGATTTTTCAAGTTTAAATAACTTATTGAATAATTTTAATGACAATAACATAATGTTAATTGGAGACTTTAATGCGCGAACGGTGGACGGACAGATAAAAAGTGGTATGAGGTTTATTAATGATCAATTAAAACTGACAAGGCAATCGAAAGATAAAATTTTTAACGGGAATGGAAAGAAGTTGTTAGAGCTTTTTCAAAATTTCGACATTTATATACTGAACGGTTCAATTAACGGGGACACTTTAGGGGAGCTGACCTTTGTTGGAAGTCCTGGCGCTTCTGTGGCGGACTATTGCGGAGTATCCGACGAGAAAATTTTAGATTTTAATGTTGGCACATTAACTTTTTCAGACCATATGCCCATCACAGTAACTATTACAATTAAAACAAAGCTAAATTTAAATCCTTCAAACTCTTGAAACTAGCAAAGATGCGAAATGGAAATTTTTCGTAAATCTTATGCTCAAGCCAACACATACTACAAACAATTTTGTAAGACTAAAATAATTAGTACTTTTCGGGAATTGCAAAGAATTTAAATTGTGTTAGGGATTCGGGTCAATTTTGGAAGATTGTAAGAGAACTAAACGAAGATAAATTTAAGATAGACAAAAATTTGGATGCCAACATACTAGCTTATTATTTTAAGAATCTTTTAAATCCTACACTTATTCCAGAACCAGTGCATTTTGCTGAACATTTTGTGACTGTAAGCGTGTTAGATCAGGACATAAACTTATATGAGATACGGATTGTTTTAGACAAAGCCCAGGGAAATAAAGCGCCAGGTGATGACAGAGTTCCATATGAATTCTTTAAAAACGCCCCCAATACGTTTTTAGAAAATCTAGCTAAGACTTATTCCTAAATATTACATACAGTTGAAGTGTTAGACAGCTTCAAAAAATCAATAATTTTCCCAATACACAAAAAGGGTGACATACATAATGTTGAAAACTATACGGGCATCTCCTGCATGAATGTTATTGCCAAATTATTTACTGGAATCATCTTAAATAGGCTTAAAGTTTGGGTGAAAGAAAACAGATTACTTAGTGAGTTTCAAGCTGGTTTTCGTGCAGGCTACTCAACGATTGACCACCTTTTTGCTATACGAAACATAGTTGACTATTATCTTGAAAAGGGGAGAAAATTATATACTATATTTATTGATTTTAAAGCGGCCTTTGACAGTATTGATCGTGGAGCACTGTTTTATAAATTGAGCGTCCTCGGAATATCGTCCAAAATTCTACATGTTTAAAAAAAATTATATGAGAACACCTTTTCAGCGGTATGGGATGGCGAAAAGATGTCTGAATGGTTTAAAACTATAAGCAGAGTGCGGCAGGGTTGCTTGTTATCTCAACTGATTTTTGCATTATTTATAAACGATATAGTGGAAGTCTGGCCTAACGGTATTCGAGTTGTAGGAATTACCATAAAATGTCTCCTATACGCCGATGACTTAGTGCTATTTGCAGATTCACCGGAATAAATACTACAAAATCTAAAGTTATGATTTTTAGGTCAGGAGGGGGTAGGCATTGTAGAAATGAAAAATGGGTATTGAATGTAGAAAACATTGAAGTTGTTGACGAGTACAACTACCTAGGTTTTATACTTACTCCCAATCTTAACCCAAAAAAACACTTCCAGATGAAGCTTAAAACATCAATGGCCGCAATAAACTCAACCTGGAAAGGTCTGTTTAAGAACTAAAAATGTTGCACTTAGCGTTAAATTCAAAGTTTTTGAAGCTGCTCTAAGATCGACAATTACGTATGGATCTCAAGTTTGGGGCTATCAGCAGTATGACGAGGTAGAAAAATTACTACGGTTTCTCATCAAAAAAAAACCTTTAGTCTACCACAGTCCACGCCAAATTGAATATGTTGACAATAGCCGACTTCCAAAAATACTGGCAAAATATAGCATGCAAAAAAAATGTAAGCTGGTTTAAAAAATGGGAGGATATATTTTTGTTGTGATAGATATCCAGGATACATGTCTAAGGGAAACACTAACAAACATTCTTCAAATAATAGATGCACGGATGAGATCGGATCTAATAGAGGAAGCCAAAAGCTCATCGCGTCGATCACTGTACCCAAAACTAGAATATAATTTAAACGAACTTAATTATTTTACTAATAGTTTGAGCTTTTTTGAAATCTCTAACATTTTCTGAATTAGGGGAGAGCTTCTTGATTTAAATTATCGACCGGAGAACATTTTGTTCATTGTGTAACTTGCCAGAACATCTTACCACTTTCTATCCGTTTGTCTCATTCTAAAAGAATTACGATTTGTATATTTTAAAACACCCATATTAAACGAAGAAAAAGCGATGAAAAGAACTGAAAACTCCTTGCCCAATTCTGCATTGAAACCATAAGGTATCGAAAAGATTTTGTAGATTAAAATCCATTCTTGTCTCAGCAAGCTTTATGCATATACATATATAAATGTAAAATTAATTATATTAATATACCTACTCATTATATTATTAATAACGTTAATTTCTGAATTCCAATTTTTATTTCTACACTTTATAAATTCAAATACAATTTTAAATTGTTTTTTATTTAATTACACAAATATTAAAAACAAATGAGTTGGCATCTGGCAGACGGTTTTTAACCAAGGTCACACTTTATTTATTCATTAACTATTGTAATTTTTATATTTGAATTTAAAAAAATAAACTTAACTAACTAACTGATAAGATATTTACAAAAAGTGTTATGAAAAGGAAATAAAAAAAAATTAAAAGGAATTTTAAAGTAGAGTATTAACAAGAGACGATTTCAGATAGTGATTCAAATACTTAATTTCCATTACTTCAAGTAGTACGAAAAGATATAAATTAAATATTAAATAGAAGCTATAGCTCGGCAAGTTGCCGAATTAACAGAGAAATTAGAAAGGACGATTTGAAATTTCAAGAATTAGTTAGCGGTACTAACGTGGTAGAATACACTACACAGACAATAGACCCAGCTATAATTGAACATACTACACTAGATATAATTAAGTCATTACCTATCTTTAACGGAGGCTCACAAAAATTAGATTAGATTTTTGCTATGCAGATCAAAGACCGTTGCACATAATAGAACAAGAAATGTCTATCTTAAGACATGGTAAATATTCACTTACCGAATATAATAATAAAGTAAAAGAAAAGTTAACAATGTTTATAAATAAAACAATAATGACACACGGTAACAATACACCTGTGACAAACGAACTATGCAATAAACATAGAAGAGAAAGAATTTCTTTCACGTGTACGTCTATACTGTTCAATACAGGCCAGCTGTTTTGGCATTAGGTGAAACCCAGGTATGAGTAAATACTGATTTATCAGAATTTGCTCTACATGGGTATAGCTTGGTGCCATTACTCTTTTCCCATCAAGGTCTCGTGGCCTATGTTAGGAATGATATTGCTTGCCAGAGCCTTCCCCAATATGGGCAATGTTCCAACACGGACTTTAACTTCTCAAATTCACTGTCCGCAAGCATGTCACTCATTATTGTTTTATTTACAGGAGTCCAAATCTCGACAACAATTCGACTTGTAACGTTTGATGCGTTGTCTGATTCCATCTCGAAAATTGTTTCCCTTTGTCTTCGCACTGAAATCGTTATTGCGGGCGATTTCAATGTACACAATTCCAATTGGTTTCGCTATTCTGGTCAGACAACACCCGAAGGAAGGTATGTCGAGCTCTTTGCCGAGTTACATCACCTTACCCAACTGATCGATGTGCCAACGCGTATACCGGATGTTGCTGGGCAAGCCGCCCATACTCTTGACTTGCTTCTTACTTCTCACCCTGATAAAAATACCATTAGTGTAACTTCTCCATTTGGCACTTCAGACCATTGTATCATTTCAGCTAATTTCTCATCCTCCACCCACCCAGTTAAAGAAAAACTTCCCACCAGGACCGTTTGGCAATACGAGAAAGCCAACTGGGACGGCCTGAATATTTTTTTCCGAAACTTTAACTGCTCACTATGCTTCCTCGATAGTGACATTGATGCCAGTGCTAGGGATGCGTGCTTTTATTCCTAACAGAGTAAAAAGCATCAAACCTAAAGAAAAGTCTTGGTTTAATTCTGAGTGTAAAGAAGCTATCAGGCTCAAAGAAGTAAGTTTCCGTTCTTACAAAGCCAACCCAGCAAACCAGTTAAGTGGATTATAAGTAACAGATAGAAGATCATTTATAAAAATGAGGAAAAGACTCGGAGACCTGGGGCACACCAGCATTTATTTTATGGAAATCAGACTTGAATCCGTCCAATACAACTTGTATTGAACGGTCCAGAAGATAACTTCTAATCCAACGAACAAGAGTATTATCGATCCCAAAAGCACGCATTTTCGATAAGAGAGCTTCATGCCAAACTCTATCAAATGCCTTAAAGATATCAAGAGCAATAATCTTACTTTCACCAAAGCGATGTAAAGATTTGTTCCACTGTTCGGTGAGATATGCCATCAGATCACCAGTGGAACGGTTGCTGCGGAAGCCATACTGACGGTCATGGAGAAGCTTACGATCTTCGAGATATTCCTTAAGCTGACGGTTAATCAGTGTTTCCATGACCTTGGAAAGAAGGGATGTCAGTGCTAGGAGGAGGATGGGTCACCTTTCTTAGGGACAGGCTGGACAAATGCTGTTTTCCATCTTCTAGGAAAGATTCCAGAAGAGTAGGAGCGATGGAAAAGCTTACGCAGTGGCTTTGCCAGTGTGGAAGAACACCTCTTCAGAAGAATCGGGGGTATACCATCCGGGCCAGCGGATTTGTGTATATCGAGATCTTTGAGAACTCTTGCTACTGTACGAGTGCGGAAAAAAATTAGTCCCATGGAAAAATTTACATTCTCAAGTACAGGAGGGGCAACGTTGCTTTGAGGCAGCGTGAAACTGGCAGCGAAATGGGCGGCGAGCAAGTTTGCCTTCTCTGAAGAGTAAACAATTGGTTTGTTATTGTCGATGAGCGTTGGAACCGAAGATGTCGAGGAGTTTTTTATATTTTTTACAAATGACCAAAAATTTTTACTGCCTTTGGGACACTGCAGAATTTTTTGCCGTAATTTTTGGTCATGCAAAAATTTGGTTCTTTCTATAACGGAGTTGCATGAGTTCCTTGCTTGTTTGTGCTCCGAGCTGGCTGGAGAGGCATGTTGGTTGAGGCCCAGGTTCGTCCCGAACTGTAGCGCCACCTAAGTAAGTAGAATGAGGAAGGGAGCAATTTGCACACATCAGACGAGTGCATGGATCGGGTAGGTGAGGAGTAAGATTGCAAGATTCACATTTCGGAGTACTATTGCAACGTTTTGTTGTATGGCCAAGGAGTTGGCACTGTCGGCAACGCATAGGATTGGGTACATACTCCGTAATTTTGGCGTTGTAAAAGCCAATATCAAAAGATTTCGGGGGTTGATAAAGGTCAAATGTGAAAAGCATAAGGCCTGACGCTTTTTGCCTTCCATCTTCTCCTTTCTTTAAAAAATTGTAAATCTCCATCACACCTTGGGGTTGCATTTCAGTAACGATTTCTGTCTCCGGTACATTTATTCGACGTGGAGCATATGCTATACCTTTAGAATGGTTTAGGCGGTCATGTAGTTTTACTATTACTGGACAGATGCCCGCGAGATCTTTGGTTTTTAAGAAGATATCTGCTATCTTTTGCGATTTAACAAAAATAAGGAGGCTTGAAGTTGTGATATGTTTTCAGTCTTTACTGATCACATCGATTGCTTTTTTAAGTAGGAAGTGGCTGAGGGATGAGATAGGTTTTTCGGTTGTTTTTGGGGACATTAATATAAATCGGGGTTTTTTTATATTGGAGTTTGTCTGCGGAATCGAACTATATTTGGTTCTTTTTTTATGGTGGTGGTCTAGATCTGGGTCTAGAATTCCAAAGCGACCACCTATTGTGGTTGGCCCGTGGGCCATGTTAAATTTTTTCTGAATTCACTCACTCGCTCGCGTGGGTGGGGAAAAAATGATAATTTCTTTATTAAGAGATAAAACGGTTTCAAGGAGGAAAAACCGGTTTGCGCACACGGCGAAAAATTAGTACGAATCACACTATACTGGTTACGATGCTATCGGTTGGAGAGTTAGTCGGTGACTGTTAATTGGTTTAAGTCATACATAATTGGAAGAAAACAAATTGTAAAGTTCAATGGGGTAAGTTCTGATGAATTAAATGCAGATTTGGGATCAATTTTGGGTACATTAGTGTTTGTACTGTATATTAATGATATTAAGAAAACATTGAAATATTGTAAACTTAAATTATTCGCTGATGATGGTTTATTTTATATTGAGGAAAGAGATTTAAATACCAGTGTTGAAATGTTGGTCACAGATATTAATAATATAAAAAGTTACCTAAACATGAACAAACTTAAACTAAACACAGAAAAAACGAAAATAATGTTATTACCAAAAAATAAGTTAATTTGTAAAATAAATGAATTTCAATGTATACAAGAAACTAAATACCTGGGAATAATAATAGATAGTAAGTTAAATTTTAAAAAACATTTTGAAATGATCTATAAAAAAATAGCCACAAAAATAGGTTTTCTTCGAAGAATACCTAATAGTATTTCTGTGGCCATTAATTAAATTTTACAAAATAAAGGAATGAGGTGCATACTATATTGTAATAGTTATACACCTATAAGCAATGTTTATTTTTAAAGTAAAGAATAACTTAATGCCTGGATATTTAAAAAGAAGAAAAAAAATAATAATTTACATTTACCTTTTTTTAGAAATAGTAGATCTCAAAATATGTTATTTTTTACGGGACTACAAATTTATAATAGTCTTCCTTGTCATGTTGTATTAGAAACTAACATAGTTAGATATAAGCACTCAATTACTTACTTTGTAAGAAACAATTATTAATGTGAAAAAAATGTAAAAAAGATCAAAATAGCAAAATTTAATGCTAAATAAATTTATTACTTACTTACTTAAAATAGAAAGTAAGCAAACATGTTTTATTAACCTATTAACGAATCTAACTAAATGTACTAAGATACGTGAAAATAATTATCCAATAGAAATATTAACAGAAGGATCAATATTAACCAGTCAGCATCGTACAGTCATACGGCACACACCACGAGCGGAAGAAAATAATTTTAAATAATTAAATTTCTACCCACCATAAAAACGGACCCACACAGTTATACCTGCGGGCTACCATAATAAAAAGTAATTAACCTTTTAATCCGGATTAGATTTTAGATTAGATTAGTAGATTTAATTTATTTTGAATTCAATATAATTTGATTATAACAATTAATTAAATAAAGCAATTATATACACTTCAGAATATTAATCAAAATAAATTTAGTGACATTTATATTTATACAAAACAGTGTTAATGTCACTTCAATTTAAAAATACATATGTATCTTATATGGGTGGGGTGACCCTTGATAAGAAAAACTTGACCCTTGAAAATAAAAATTGCAAGCAGAGGTAGGTACAATGAGTAAGAGGTAACCTTCATAATGATAATATAACAGTTCATATACACATAGCCTTATACAAAATTCAATTTTACTACATACATGTTTTTTTGTATTTATGTTTGAGCATTTAGTAAGCATTCAAGTTCTTTTGGTTGAAAATCTAATAGCCAGTTTCTTATATCTTTTTCAATTTTTCTAGAGACATTTATTGTTCTGAGATTTCGGGGTAATTTGTTGAAAATACGACAAGATGCTACACTGTAAAAATTACGCAATGCTGTGGTGCGGTATCTGGGAATCGGAACCAAGTTCATTGAATTTATTCGCAAGTTGTGACTGTCAAGAAATCTAGAGTTAAGATTACCAGATCTAAAGAAAAAAACTTTAAACACTTTGAAACAGTATAAATGCCGTAAGGGAAGAATGTTCAGATACTTGAAAAGAGGTAAACTAGGATGTAAACGATGTTTGTTACACATTATCCTTATGATACGCTTCTGAAGTATTAATAATGGCTCAATTTTGTTTAAATGAGTACCACCCCAACATGTAACACCATACTGCAACTTAGACTGGAAAATACCATTATAGATAATGCTCAACAGTTTCTTAGAACAAACTTTTTGAAGGTAATAAAAGTTTCTCACAGTCGATCTAAAATACTTTTTCAGCGAATCAGTGTGGTGCAGGAAGGACATTTTTGCATCCATTATTAAGCCAAGATATTTAAATTGGTTCACTACTTTCACCTCAAAACATTTTTCACTGCAGTCAATATTAAAACAGAAGCTATTCGTTGAACTACATGAGCAATTATATAATCTGAATTTCTGGCATTCAGGTGCATGAAAACAAATATTTACATCAGGACTCGATTGAGAAGAGAGGCTAAAAAACATAATTTTTGTTTTCGAACTAATTACTAATTTATGGTCGGCAAACCACAGTCTTAATAAATCTAAGTCCCAATTTATATCACTAAGAAGATCCAAACGACTACTTGATCCGTAGACGCACCCAACATCATCAGCAAAAGCAGTTAAAGCACCTTTGAATCTTAACTTAAATAAAGAATTTATATATATTAGGAAAAGAGTAGGTCCTAGCACTGAGCCCTGGGGAACACCCAAATTATTAAACTGTGATTCACTTCTGATGTTGTCTACTTTTACTTTTTGAGATCTGTTTTTTAGATACGAACGAAACCAATCGATCATAAAACCGCAAAAGCCAGCATGTTCTAATTTTGTCAACAATATCTCATGGTCCACCATGTCAAAAGCTTTCGTAATGTCGACAAATAAGGCTGCAGTGTTCTTTTTCATATCTAAATTAGAGTATATTTCGGAAGAAAAATCTAGAAGAGCATCTTCTGTCGATCTACCCGATCGAAAACCAAACTGTATTTCACTAAAAAAAACATTTTTTTCCAGAAACTTTAACATTCTAGATTTTACAACTTTTTCAAAGACTTTGCTAAGAGATGAGAGCAGCGAGATAGGTCTGTAGTTACATACATTATTAGTGGCCCCTTTTTTCAACAACGGAATAACATCTGCGCACTTAAGAGCTGCAGGAAATATACCAGAGGTTATACTGAGATTAAAAATGTTAGCTAAAGTGTCAACTATAAACCAAGCAATATTTTTTAAAAGGCAACTAGAAATTCCGTCAATTCCACATGAGTTAGAGTTTTTTAGCGATTTTATAGACTGCAACAACTCCGATGGTGTAATAGGTTCGAAGAAAAAACTGTGCCTGAGGAATGGTTCATTAAGAGACCTATGGGTACAACTTTGCGATTGGTGTAGTGGTCTTGAAGCGTTTGCTATCGTAACAAAGTAATGATTAAAATAGTTGGCAATCTCGTACTTATCAGAAATGACTGAGTCGTCAACTCGTAGCTCCTTAGGTCTTTTATTTATGGTACCTTTATTTAAAATACCGTTGACTACACGCCATTCTCGTTTTAAGTCACCTTTAGCGGAAACAAATTGACTTTTATAAAAATTGTCCCGACAGTTTGGGATTTCCCTCTTTAGTTCAGTACTCAAGCGTTTTACTTTATTTTTTAGGTATCTATTATTAGGATGCTTAAAGCTTTTAAACTTCAGTTTGTTTTTCAGGCTAATCTTAACTAACAAGCTGTGATTAATCCAAGGTTTTAGTTTCTTGATATTTTTCTTTTTTCTTACCGAGTACGTGCAGCTATTTATATGTTTCTTAAGAGTTGCAATGAACACATCAAAAGATTTCGAAACATTGCTTTCTATGAAGACGTTATCCCAAAATTCAAAAACTAAGCATCGTCTTAGTTTGGCAAAGTCAACTTTAGTTCGCTTGGTTTGCGGGGGAGAAATATTATGAAGCGTACTATGTGATCTTACAGGTTTGCTTACAATAAGACCAGTCATAACATGATCAGTAATGTCAAAATTAAAAACAAACTTTTCACAGCGATCAAGAGAAATATTAGAAAAGCGTGCATAAATATGATCTAAACATGTACCCGAGGTAATCCTTGTTGGTTCATTTATAATTGATTCTAGACCGTTAGTTGCCAATAAACTCATATAGTTTGAAACCAATAAGCTATCCTCTAAAATATCGATGTTAAAATCGCCCAATATTATTAGATTTCTACCCTTTTCATTTTCTAAGATATTTGAAAATTCCTCAATAAAAGCCGAGACATTGTATTTGTGCAGTCTATACACACAAAGAATAACATAATTTTCATGATCAGACTTAAAAGACATTTTTAAAATATCAGCACTCGAAACTTTTAGATTACTTGACACACACTCAAAATCATCCTTTGCAAAACAACCGACGCCACCGGCAGCATAATTATCATTTGTGTTCGCATAAAAGTTAAACCCTGGTATATTAAAGTCATTCAATTCGAAATCATATATCCAGATTTCCGAAACAAAAATAAAACTTGGAATGCAAGCCAAAGTGCTCAACTGAGATACAAGAGACGCAAAATTTTCTCTTAAGCTTCTTACATTTTGTTGAACGAAAAAAATCTTATTTTTACAATATAATTTATCGAAAAATACATTTTTGCAATTATTATTTGGAAGATCAAAGGTAAAAAAATCATCAATAAGTTCTTCATCAAAATTCATTTTAATTTAAAGTTTATGAAGTTTGAATTGAAAAAAAAAAACAATTTGTGCAAATGCACTATAATTTCACAAGATCATCAAAAGACCTTATTGTGACTACTTTTCCACCTTCCACCTTTCGCATTAAGATTCTATTATTCTTAAGCCATACATATTTGTACCCTTTATTTTTCTTTACCTCTCTTGCCTGCATCAGTAAAGCTTGTGTGTATTTTGTTAGTGAGTCGTTAATATATATACTAGCTACTCCGCCGCTGCTGCCTCTGCTCCTGTTGTTGTTGTTGTTGCTAAAGATGCTCGTGTTTAACTTCTTAATTTCTTTCTTCTTTGCGTTCATAATCTGCTTCTTTCGCTCAATGTTAACAAAACTTAAGCAAATGATGGGTTTGATGGGAGATCCATGTATTGACTTACGTGTATGTTTAACGTAACAGTTGTTTATGTCGTCATCACATACTTCCACAGACAATGCCTCTCGAAATAGTTTCTGCGCCAAACATTTGGAGTTGCTATCGTCCACTGCCGGAACACCAACAATTTCAATGCAGTTACGTTTATGATTTTGTTGTTCCCAGTTTAGTCGGCTTTCTAGCATGTGCACTTTTGATTTTAAATCTGCGTTCTCAGCACGTAATTCTTTGATTTGATGCAAGAATTCCTTGTTAGTTTCTTCTAAGCTTGCAATCTTACGATAAATCATTTGTAGTGTGTATTGCTCTGGTTTTTCATTCGAAGTTGTTGCTGCTATGCTGCTGTCGTTGATTTTGTTGCTATTGCAATTCAAGCTAGCTGTTTCATCATTAGAACGTTGTTGCAGTTCAGAATGTGGTGGTGTTGGCACGTAAAGAGATCGACGTCGGAGTATATTGCACTTGTCACAACGATAATCCTTTCAATTTGCTTTCATAAAATCAACATCTTGTTGAAGAATGTTTACACACTCAAAATGAAATGTTCCTTTACAATCGACACAGTGAATATTACGATTGCAGTTTTTAGCGATTTTTTCAGAACAAGTGAAACACTTCATATTTAAAGAGATTAGAGACCTTAAACAGTGGTGTGCACCCCACGACACTCACTTATTGACTCTTAATGTGCGCGTATAGTTTTTCTTAAAATAAGTCGTGTAATTAAATTCGGGTGTAAGTGTACTAAAATTACAATTAACAGTAAAATACTAAATAACCAATAATTTCCTGGAAATCCCATTATGGGTAAATCCGAGCAAAGGAAGAGTGATTTGAAAAGAGCCTATGAATCCTTGAAGAGCCAGATCAAGGCAGGCATGAAGATTCACGGGAAGGAATTTCTGGTATCTATGCACACTAAGCTGCACGACATCGAGCAGTCATACAAAGATAAAGAAGAGGACATGGACATCTACGATGAAGAAATTAATAGTGATGAAGAAGATGAAGCTAATGACAAGAACAAACTTTACAAGAAGTCTTAAACGAAGAAAATGTAGAAAACATGGTCGACCTTAACTCCGACTATGAAAACTTTGTGATGGTTCAACGTAAGAAGAGGAAACCTTCACCACCAACATCTCCAAAAAAGGAACCTCCATCCAAGAAGATAGCCATGAAGGACGGAAATAATTCCCCTAAAGACAAACATTGCCACCAATAATAAGAAAGAAGATAAAACCCCTCAACCTGCCAGCAACAGCTCCTCAACTACTGTAGAACCATGCCCCACCTTGATGCCACCTATTGTATGTTTTGGACTCAACGTAGCCAAAACTAACAAGATCCTAAAAGAACAAGGAGTTGCTTTTAGGATTAATAACATTAATATGAACAAATCTGTCATCACAACAAAGACCAAGGATGACCATCAAAAAATACGTAAAATGCTGAAGGAGGGAAGCACGGAGTTTAATACTTACACAGCCAAAGAAGACAAAAAGAAGCTGCTAGTTCTTAAAGGTATACATTATAGCCACGATGACAGTGAAGTCAAAGAAGAACTAGTAAAGGAAGGAATACCTGCTTTGACAGTAAGCCCGTACAAGTCAATAAAAAAATGCAATAGCTTTGTGGTTGAAGTGGACAAGACAGCGGATATCCCTTCCATATATAGTAAAACTCTCCTTATGAACCAAAAGGTTTACTGGGAGAAATTCAAAAGTACCAGCATCTCTCAGTGCAAGAATTGCCAAAAGTTCGGTCATGTAGCTAGCAACTGTGGAATGAAGTACAGGTGCGTCAAGTGCAAATATGACCATTTGCCAAGGCAATGCACAAGAACCAGCAACGGCATAACGGACGACAAAGTTTATTGCGTAAACTGCGAGCAGACAGGACACCCAGCAACCTACAATGGATGCCCAATGAGAAAGAAGAAACTTGCCGAGAAAGTAAAATCTGCAGCCCAAAAACAAGAGAAACACTCCCAACACAAGCCTTACAGAAGCCAACGGCATCAAAAGTAAATCATCATCAAAAACCATCAACAACGAGCAATCAGATGCCGAAAATATCAACGTCATTCAACATCTTCGAGAATACCGAAATACTGTTTGGAGCAGATCTCTTCTCCCTTCTCCAGAAGGCAAAGAGATAATTCCAAGCAACTACGGAATGATAGGATGATAAAGATAAGACAAATATATTGGGTCAACTTATATTCAAATTATGTACATAAAAACCAATCTTTCAATTATAACATATAACGTTAATTCTATTTATTCCACAGCCAAACGAATTTCTCTATCTGTGTTTTTAAAATCAAAAAAACCAGCAACAGAGGAACAGCATTTCTTCTCAAATCGGACCTCAGGAGCGAAAAGAAAAGAATAATTGGACTTAGATGCAATTGCTACAATTGCGTAGCACACGATAATGATTCCGATCATCTGGCAGTAGAAGTTAGGGTACGACCTAATCAAAGAACAAGAGCTCCACATCAGGTATAACAGGATGAACTGGAGAACATTCCGTACAGAAATTGAAAGAGATCTCCCGGAAGTCCCAACCAGTAGCAATCTCTCAAACAGCAAAATTGATAGTGCCATACTCCGATTCGAGACAACAGTTACCAACACCTTGCAAAAACTTAAGACTGCAAAAAACAGCAGAGACCGATATGCGAATATGCCGGAACATATACAGGCCATATATGCTCACAGACAGAGACTCCGCAAAAAGCTTTAACGGATATACCACAGGTTGTTCAACAGAGAGAACGACGAGTATAGACGCATATACTCCGAACTCAAATGAACCAATACCATGTTCAACCAGGCAGTGAAACATCACCAGGAGAATAAATTCAGGAAAAGACTTGCGAACATCAAACCGGGACCCGATGCCTTCAAGAAAATTAACCAGCTCGTTGGGAAAAAGAGCTCGATGCCAGATACAATAATGCACGGGCAACAATCTGCAATAACACCAACCGAAAAAGCAGAAGCTCTCGCTAAGCATTTTGAAGAGACCTTCAAGGATCGCCCACCCAATTCCTGAATTCATCGAAGAAGTTGAAAACAAGTTTGAAGAAGTTGCAGCCTCTAATACTTCAGTCACCAACTTTAATGAGGACAATCCTGCACTCGGACCAACAGGAGATGCTTTTACTTCCATCGAGGAAGTAACTGACATAATCCACGGAGGAAATTCTAAGAAGTCAGCAGGAAATGATGGAATTTCTAACTTTGTGCTTAAAAAGCTACCAAATCTCGCCATTCTACTGCTGACGATCATCTTCTCAATAACTGCCTTAATAACAGCTACTTCCCCGAAACATGGAAAACAAAAAGTGGTGCCCGTTCCGAAGAAAACCAACAGGACTAGCGTCGAGGAATATCGGCCGATTTCGCTTCTATGCTGTGTCAGCGAAATCCTGGAGGGACTTATCCTGAGAAAGCTTCATCATTTCTTCAGGGAAAGGGAATTCATACCTGAATGTCAGTATGGTTTCCGAGCACGACACTCCACCATCCATCCGCTTCTTGAACTGCACTCCGATGTGACACACAGACTGAACAAGAAAGAGACGACAGTCGCCTGTTTACTGGACATCGAAAAGGCCTTCGACACAGTTTGGATAAAAGGACTAATATTCAAACTGTCAAGTCTAGGACTACCTGAACACTTGGTAAGATTAATCAAACATTTTCTAACACATAGATCCTTTTATGTACAGGTAGACAAAGAATATTCACAAAGAAAGACGATCAGCGCTGGAGTTCCACAAGGTTCTAAGTTGGGCCCCATACTTTTCAACCTTTATACAGCTGACCAGCCTATCAACATCCCAGGGACAAAAACGAAGCTATATAAACTGATCCCAATAAGTCAGTTCATGACACAGCTCTCCAAAAATATTTTGAGGAACATGGAGGACCACCTCAACTTGGAAATTCAGGAACTACTTCAGCAACAACTAGAGCCCATTCATCGCTACCTCAACATTCGAGCCATCACAGACGACCGATTCGAGGATATTATGCACAACGACGGAGCTCCGTTCTACGAGAGAACCAGCAACGGGCACAACAGAGGATAAACAACACCGCATCCTTACCCCAATTTTTTTTAAACCAAAGACAGTTATTATAATTAAGAATTTCAATTAAAAGATTATGCAGACAAAAATATGATATAAGTAAAAATATAGCATTGTATGGAGCCAGCCAGTACGCCGGGCCCCTGTTGTTGAGCCGACATGATTTATTTTAGTTATAAGTTAGTTTAAGGCCAATTGTACCAAAATTTTAACGATGTAATAAAAATAATCTAATCTAAAAAAATGATCAATATTAGCCACAGGACATCATATAACGGAGTTTACCTAATCACATACGAAAACAACGTAACTATTGATGGACAAATATCGAGAAGAAGTTAACACGAACAAGACTTTAGTCTTTGAGATAAAGTGTTTTAATCATTTTGTTCACAAGACAAAGATAAAATAATCGCCTGATGCAAGACAGCAAACGACACAAATGAAGAAACAGAAGATACAATTCTAAGAAACTATAAACAACACCAATAGATAAACACGTGATAATCGCCAGATACAAATTGAAAGAACAAGATAAGAATCCAAACAACACTAATACCCTTATGGACTAAGATAAGGGATGTAGAAACATAGGTATAATTTTTCTTTTTTTTTTTTGAATTTTGAAATTTATTTGGCTCAAAGGACATTTGTTCAAAATAAAAAAAATAAATTTCAAGGTATTGTTTACATTCAAATAATTTTAAAGGAATTTGAGTTAATAACAGATTTCGCATATAAACATATTTGGGTTTTAAATTGATTTAAAATATTTATATTTCTTATGTCGGAAGGTAGATTGTTGAATGCTTGCAGTCCCATGTTGAGTATACTGGCTTGAGCTCTGGATGCATTCAAAATGGGGTTTGACAGTTACGTTATACACTTTTATTGCACTATTTTTAGAAATATTTCATCTAGTTCTTCTAAGAACTCCCAATTTTTAGACACTTTTTTACAAATATAATCTACATGTTCATTAAATGATAGTTTGTTATCTAAGATTATACCAAGATATTTAATTGATGTTACTTGTTCTATTGGTATATTATTAATTGATAAGTTTATTTGTTGTGATGGGGAAGGATTATTAATTGTCATAAATTTAGTTTTATTTGTATTAAGTATAAGTTTATTCATGTTCAAGCACGTATATATGCACTTAAGTCTCTTTGGATATAATCTTTTATTGTTTTTACGTCTCGACCTGTTATATACAACAAGGCATCATCTGCAAACAGGACTAGTTTACTATATTTTATAACTTTCTCCATATTTTTAATATATAGTAGAAAAAGAACTACACCCAAAATTGTTCCTTGTGGAACTCCTGTGGAAAGTGTTGCCGCGTTTGAGATGTTGTTGTTTACTGAGGTTTTATGCGTTCTATTACACATAAAAGATTTAAACCATTTAAGTTCAGCTCCCCTAATTCCCTACTTTTCTAATTTATTGAGTAATATGATATGATTAACAGTTTCAAAAGCACGTTTAAGGTCTAGGAAAACAGCTATAACACAATTTTTGTTGTCAATTTCCTTTTTCCAATCACTTACTACATAATTAACACAAGTTCCGCAAGAGTGATTTGAGCGGAAGCCTGATTGGTGTACACTTAATATATTGTTGTTGTTTAGATGCTCTTGGAGCTGAAGTGATGCAATTTTTTCCATTATTTTTTCATAAAGTGGGAGCATGTTTATGGGTCGGAGAAATTCAAAAGTACCAGCATCTCTCAGTGCAAGAATTGCCAAAAGTTCGGTCATGTAGCTAGCAACTGTGGAATGAAGTACAGGTGCGTCAAGTGCAAATATGACCATTTGCCAGGCCAATGCACAAGAACCAGCAACGGCATAACGGACGACAAAGTTTATTGCGTAAACTGCGAGCAGACAGGACACCCAGCAACCTACAATGGATGCCCAATGAGAAAGAAGAAACTTGCCGAGAAAGTAAAATCTGCAGCCCAAAAACAAGAGAAACACTCCCACCACAAGCCTTACAGAAGCCAACGGCATCAAAAGTAAATCATCATCAAAAACCATCAACAACGAGCAATCAGACGCCGAAAATATCAACGTCATTCAACATCTTCGAGAATACCGAAATACTGTTTGGAGCAGATCTCTTCTCCCTTCTCCAGAAGGCAAAGAGATAATTCCAAGCAACTACGGAATGATAGGATGATAAAGATAAGACAAATATATTGGGTCAACTTATATTCAAATTATGTACATAAAAACCAATCTTTCAATTATAACATATAACGTTAATTCTATTTATTCCACAGCCAAACGAATTTCTCTATCTGTGTTTTTAAAATCAAAAAAACCAGACATTATTTTCTTACAGGAAACCAACATCAAAGCGAAGAACAACTTTAAGCCAGACCATTACACATCCTACAGAGAGGACAAAGAAGTGAGCAACAGAGGAACAGCATTTCTTCTCAAATCGGACCTCAGGAGCGAAAAGAAAAGAATAATTGGACTTAGATGCAATTGCTACAATTGCGTAGCACACGATAATGATTCCGATCATCTGGCAGTAGAAGTTAGGGTACGACCTAATCAAAGAACAAGAGCTCCACATCAGGTATAACAGGATGAACTGGAGAACATTCCGTACAGAAATTGAAAGAGATCTCCCGGAAGTCCCAACCAGTAGCAATCTCTCAAACAGCAAAATTGATAGTGCCATACTCCGATTCGAGACAACAGTTACCAACACCTTGCAAAAACTTAAGACTGCAAAAAACAGCAGAGACCGATATGCGAATATGCCGGAACATATACAGGCCATATATGCTCACAGACAGAGACTCCGCAAAAAGCTTTAACGGATATACCACAGGTTGTTCAACAGAGAGAACGACGAGTATAGACTCATATACTCCGAACTCAAATGAACCAATACCATGTTCAACCAGGCAGTGAAACATCACCAGGAGAATAAATTCAGGAAAAGACTTGCGAACATCAAACCGGGACCCGATGCCTTCAAGAAAATTAACCAGCTCGTTGGGAAAAAGAGCTCGATGCCAGATACAATAATGCACGGGCAACAATCTGCAATAACACCAACCGAAAAAGCAGAAGCTCTCGCTAAGCATTTTGAAGAGACCTTCAAGGATCGCCCACCCAATTCCTGAATTCATCGAAGAAGTTGAAAACAAGTTTGAAGAAGTTGCAGCCTCTAATACTTCAGTCACCAACTTTAATGAGGACAATCCTGCACTCGGACCAACAGGAGATGCTTTTACTTCCATCGAGGAAGTAACTGACATAATCCACGGAGGAAATTCTAAGAAGTCAGCAGGAAATGATGGAATTTCTAACTTTGTGCTTAAAAAGCTACCAAATCTCGCCATTCTACTGCTGACGATCATCTTCTCAATAACTGCCTTAATAACAGCTACTTCCCCGAAACATGGAAAACAAAAAGTGGTGCCCGTTCCGAAGAAAACCAACAGGACTAGCGTCGAGGAATATCGGCCGATTTCGCTTCTATGCTGTGTCAGCGAAATCCTGGAGGGACTTATCCTGAGAAAGCTTCATCATTTCTTCAGGGAAAGGGAATTCATACCTGAATGTCAGTATGGTTTCCGAGCACGACACTCCACCATCCATCCGCTTCTTGAACTGCACTCCGATGTGACACACAGACTGAACAAGAAAGAGACGACAGTCGCCTGTTTACTGGACATCGAAAAGGCCTTCGACACAGTTTGGATAAAAGGACTAATATTCAAACTGTCAAGTCTAGGACTACCTGAACACTTGGTAAGATTAATCAAACATTTTCTAACACATAGATCCTTTTATGTACAGGTAGACAAAGAATATTCACAAAGAAAGACGATCAGCGCTGGAGTTCCACAAGGTTCTAAGTTGGGCCCCATACTTTTCAACCTTTATACAGCTGACCAGCCTATCAACATCCCAGGGACAAAAACGAAGCTATATAAACTGATCCCAATAAGTCAGTTCATGACACAGCTCTCCAAAAATATTTTGAGGAACTTGGAGGACCACCTCAACTTGGAAATTCAGGAACTACTTCAGCAACAACTAGAGCCCATTCATCGCTACCTCAACATTCGAGCCATCACAGACGACCGATTCGAGGATATTATGCACAACGACGGAGCTCCGTTCTACGAGAGAACCAGCAACGGGCACAACAGAGGATAAACAACACCGCATCCTTACCCCAATTTTTTTTAAACCAAAGACAGTTATTATAATTAAGAATTTCAATTAAAAGATTATGCAAACAAAAATATGATATAAGTAAAAATATAGCATTGTATAGAGCCAGCCAGTACGCCGGGCCCCTGTTGTTGAGCCGACATGATTTATTTTAGTTATAAGTTAGTTTAAGGCCAATTGTACATAAATTTTAACGATGCAATAAAAATAATCTAATCTAAAAAAATGATCAATATTAGCCACAGGACATCATATAACGGAGTTTACCTAATCACATACGAAAACAACGTAACTATTGATGGACAAATATCGAGAAGAAGTTAACACGAACAAGACTTTAGTCTTTGAGATAAAGTGTTTTAATCATTTTGTTCACAAGACAAAGATAAAATAATCGCCTGATGCAAGACAGCAAACGACACAAATGAACAAACAGAAGATACAATTCTAAGAAACTATAAACAACACCAATAGATAAACACGTGATAATCGCCAGATACAAATTGAAAGAACAAGATAAGAATCCAAACAACACTAATACCCTTATGGACTAAGATAAGGGATGTAGAAACATAGGTATAATTTTTCTTTTTTTTTTTTGAATTTTGAAATTTATTTGGCTCAAAGGACATTTGTTCAAAATAAAAAAAATAAATTTCAAGGTATTGTTTACATTCAAATAATTTTAAAGGAATTTGAGTTAATAACAGATTTCGCATATAAACATATTTGGGTTTTAAATTGATTTAAAATATTTATATTTCTTATGTCGGAAGGTAGATTGTTGAATGCTTGCAGTCCCATGTTGAGTATACTGGCTTGAGCTCTGGATGCATTCAAAATGGGGTTTGACAGTTACGTTATACACTTTTATTGCACTATTTTTAGAAATATTTCATCTAGTTCTTCTAAGAACTCCCAATTTTTAGTCACTTTTTTACAAATATAATCTACATGTTCATTAAATGATAGTTTGTTATCTAAGATTATACCAAGATATTTAATTGATGTTACTTGTTCTATTGGTATATTATTAATTGATAAGTTTATTTGTTGTGATGGGGAAGGATTATTAATTGTCATAAATTTAGTTTTATTTGTATTAAGTATAAGTTTATTCATGTTCAAGCACGTATATATGCACTTAAGTCTCTTTGGATATAATCTTTTATTGTTTTTACGTCTCGACCTGTTATATACAACAAGGCATCATCTGCAAACAGGACTAGTTTACTATATTTTATAACTTTCTCCATATTTTTAATATATAGTAGAAAAAGAACTACACCCAAAATTGTTCCTTGTGGAACTCCTGTGGAAAGTGTTGCCGCGTTTGAGATGTTGTTGTTTACTGAGGTTTTATGCGTTCTATTACACATAAAAGATTTAAACCATTTAAGTTCAGCTCCCCTAATTCCCTACTTTTCTAATTTATTGAGTAATATGATATGATTAACAGTTTCAAAAGCACGTTTAAGGTCTAGGAAAACAGCTATAACACAATTTTTGTTGTCAATTTCCTTTTTCCAATCACTTACTACATAATTAACACAAGTTCCGCAAGAGTGATTTGAGCGGAAGCCTGATTGGTGTACACTTAATATATTGTTGTTGTTTAGATGCTCTTGGAGCTGAAGTGATGCAATTTTTTCCATTATTTTTTCATAAAGTGGGAGCATGTTTATGGGTCGGAGAAATTCAAAAGTACCAGCATCTCTCAGTGCAAGAATTGCCAAAAGTTCGGTCATGTAGCTAGCAAATGTGGAATGAAGTACAGGTGCGTCAAGTGCAAATATGACCATTTGCCAGGCCAATGCACAAGAACCAGCAACGGCATAACGGACGACAAAGTTTATTGCGTAAACTGCGAGCAGACAGGACACCCAGCAACCTACAATGGATGCCCAATGAGAAAGAAGAAACTTGCCGAGAAAGTAAAATCTGCAGCCCAAAAACAAGAGAAACACTCCCAACACAAGCCTTACAGAAGCCAACGGCATCAAAAGTAAATCATCATCAAAAACCATCAACAACGAGCAATCAGATGCCGAAAATATCAACGTCATTCAACATCTTCGAGAATACCGAAATACTGTTTGGAGCAGATCTCTTCTCCCTTCTTCAGAAGGCAAAGAGATAATTCCAAGCAACTACGGAATGATAGGATGATAAAGATAAGACAAATATATTGGGTCAACTTATATTCAAATTATGTACATAAAAACCAATCTTTCAATTATAACATATAACGTTAATTCTATTTATTCCACAGCCAAACGAATTTCTCTATCTGTGTTTTTAAAATCAAAAAAACCAGACATTATTTTCTTACAGGAAACCAACATCACAGCGAAGAACAACTTTAAGCCAGACCATTACACATCCTACAGAGAGGACAAAGAAGTGAGCAACAGAGGAACAGCATTTCTTCTCAAATCGGACCTCAGGAGCGAAAAGAAAAGAATAATTGGACTTAGATGCAATTGCTACAATTGCGTAGCACACGATAATGATTCCGATCATCTGGCAGTAGAAGTTAGGGTACGACCTAATCAAAGAACAAGAGCTCCACATCAGGTATAACAGGATGAACTGGAGAACATTCCGTACAGAAATTGAAAGAGATCTCCCGGAAGTCCCAACCAGTAGCAATCTCTCAAACAGCAAAATTGATAGTGCCATACTCCGATTCGAGACAACAGTTACCAACACCTTGCAAAAACTTAAGACTGCAAAAAACAGCAGAGACCGATATGCGAATATGCCGGAACATATACAGGCCATATATGCTCACAGACAGAGACTCCGCAAAAAGCTTTAACGGATATACCACAGGTTGTTCAACAGAGAGAACGACGAGTATAGACGCATATACTCCGAACTCAAATGAACCAATACCATGTTCAACCAGGCAGTGAAACATCACCAGGAGAATAAATTCAGGAAAAGACTTGCGAACATCAAACCGGGACCCGATGCCTTCAAGAAAATTAACCAGCTCGTTGGGAAAAAGAGCTCGATGCCAGATACAATAATGCACGGGCAACAATCTGCAATAACACCAACCGAAAAAGCAGAAGCTCTCGCTAAGCATTTTGAAGAGACCTTCAAGGATCGCCCACCCAATTCCTGAATTCATCGAAGAAGTTGAAAACAAGTTTGAAGAAGTTGCAGCCTCTAATACTTCAGTCACCAACTTTAATGAGGACAATCCTGCACTCGGACCAACAGGAGATGCTTTTACTTCCATCGAGGAAGTAACTGACATAATCCACGGAGGAAATTCTAAGAAGTCAGCAGGAAATGATGGAATTTCTAACTTTGTGCTTAAAAAGCTACCAAATCTCGCCATTCTACTGCTGACGATCATCTTCTCAATAACTGCCTTAATAACAGCTACTTCCCCGAAACATGGAAAACAAAAAGTGGTGCCCGTTCCGAAGAAAACCAACAGGACTAGCGTCGAGGAATATCGGCCGATTTCGCTTCTATGCTGTGTCAGCGAAATCCTGGAGGGACTTATCCTGAGAAAGCTTCATCATTTCTTCAGGGAAAGGGAATTCATACCTGAATGTCAGTATGGTTTCCGAGCACGACACTCCACCATCCATCCGCTTCTTGAACTGCACTCCGATGTGACACACAGACTGAACAAGAAAGAGACGACAGTCGCCTGTTTACTGGACATCGAAAAGGCCTTCGACACAGTTTGGATAAAAGGACTAATATTCAAACTGTCAAGTCTAGGACTACCTGAACACTTGGTAAGATTAATCAAACATTTTCTAACACATAGATCCTTTTATGTACAGGTAGACAAAGAATATTCACAAAGAAAGACGATCAGCGCTGGAGTTCCACAAGGTTCTAAGTTGGGCCCCATACTTTTCAACCTTTATACAGCTGACCAGCCTATCAACATCCCAGGGACAAAAACGAAGCTATATAAACTGATCCCAATAAGTCAGTTCATGACACAGCTCTCCAAAAATATTTTGAGGAACTTGGAGGACCACCTCAACTTGGAAATTCAGGAACTACTTCAGCAACAACTAGAGCCCATTCATCGCTACCTCAACATTCGAGCCATCACAGACGACCGATTCGAGGATATTATGCACAACGACGGAGCTCCGTTCTACGAGAGAACCAGCAACGGGCACAACAGAGGATAAACAACACCGCATCCTTACCCCAATTTTTTTTAAACCAAAGACAGTTATTATAATTAAGAATTTCAATTAAAAGATTATGCAAACAAAAATATGATATAAGTAAAAATATAGCATTGTATAGAGCCAGCTGAAGTACGCCGGGCCCCTGTTGTTGAGCCGACATGATTTATTTTAGTTATAAGTTAGTTTAAGGCCAATTGTACATAAATTTTAACGATGTAATAAAAATAATCTAATCTAAAAAAATGATCAATATTAGCCACAGGACATCATATAACGGAGTTTACCTAATCACATACGAAAACAACGTAACTATTGATGGACAAATATCGAGAAGAAGTTAACACGAACAAGGCTTTAGTCTTTGAGATAAAGTGTTTTAATCATTTTGTTCACAAGACAAAGATAAAATAATCGCCTGATGCAAGACAGCAAACGACACAAATGAACAAACAGAAGATACAATTCTAAGAAACTATAAACAACACCAATAGATAAACACGTGATAATCGCCAGATACAAATTGAAAGAACAAGATAAGAATCCAAACAACACTAATACCCTTATGGACTAAGATAAGGGATGTAGAAACATAGGTATAATTTTTCTTTTTTTTTTTTGAATTTTGAAATTTATTTGGCTCAAAGGACATTTGTTCAAAATAAAAAAAATAAATTTCAAGGTATTGTTTACATTCAAATAATTTTAAAGGAATTTGAGTTAATAACAGATTTCGCATATAAACATATTTGGGTTTTAAATTGATTTAAAATATTTATATTTCTTATGTCGGAAGGTAGATTGTTGAATGCTTGCAGTCCCATGTTGAGTATACTGGCTTGAGCTCTGGATGTATTCAAAATGGGGTTTGACAGTTACGTTATACACTTTTATTGCACTATTTTTAGAAATATTTCATCTAGTTCTTCTAAGAACTCCCAATTTTTTAGACACTTTTTTACAAATATAATCTACATGTTCATTAAATGATAGTTTGTTATCTAAGATTATACCAAGATATTTAATTGATGTTACTTGTTCTATTGGTATATTATTAATTGATAAGTTTATTTGTTGTGATGGGGAAGGATTATTAATTGTCATAAATTTAGTTTTATTTGTATTAAGTATAAGTTTATTCATGTTCAAGCACGTATATATGCACTTAAGTCTCTTTGGATATAATCTTTTATTGTTTTTACGTCTCGACCTGTTATATACAACAAGGCATCATCTGCAAACAGGACTAGTTTACTATATTTTATAACTTTCTCCATATTTTTAATATATAGTAGAAAAAGAACTACACCCAAAATTGTTCCTTGTGGAACTCCTGTGGAAAGTGTTGCCGCGTTTGAGATGTTGTTGTTTACTGAGGTTTTATGCGTTCTATTACACATAAAAGATTTAAACCATTTAAGTTCAGCTCCCCTAATTCCCTACTTTTCTAATTTATTGAGTAATATGATATGATTAACAGTTTCAAAAGCACGTTTAAGGTCTAGGAAAACAGCTATAACACAATTTTTGTTGTCAATTTCCTTTTTCCAATCACTTACTACATAATTAACACAAGTTCCGCAAGAGTGATTTGAGCGGAAGCCTGATTGGTGTACACTTAATATATTGTTGTTGTTTAGATGCTCTTGGAGCTGAAGTGATGCAATTTTTTCCATTATTTTTTCATAAAGTGGGAGCATGTTTATGGGTCGGAGAAATTCAAAAGTACCAGCATCTCTCAGTGCAAGAATTGCCAAAAGTTCGGTCATGTAGCTAGCAACTGTGGAATGAAGTACAGGTGCGTCAAGTGCAAATATGACCATTTGCCAGGCCAATGCACAAGAACCAGCAACGGCATAACGGACGACAAAGTTTATTGCGTAAACTGCGAGCAGACAGGACACCCAGCAACCTACAATGGATGCCCAATGAGAAAGAAGAAACTTGCCGAGAAAGTAAAATCTGCAGCCCAAAAACAAGAGAAACACTCCCAACACAAGCCTTACAGAAGCCAACGGCATCAAAAGTAAATCATCATCAAAAACCATCAACAACGAGCAATCAGATGCCGAAAATATCAACGTCATTCAACATCTTCGAGAATACCGAAATACTGTTTGGAGCAGATCTCTTCTCCCTTCTCCAGAAGGCAAAGAGATAATTCCAAGCAACTACGGAATGATAGGATGATAAAGATAAGACAAATATATTGGGTCAACTTATATTCAAATTATGTACATAAAAACTAATCTTTCAATTATAACATATAACGTTAATTCTATTTATTCCACAGCCAAACGAATTTCTCTATCTGTGTTTTTAAAATCAAAAAAAACAGACATTATTTTCTTACAGGAAACCAACATCACAGCGAAGAACAACTTTAAGCCAGACCATTACACATCCTACAAAGAGGACAAAGAAGTGAGCAACAGAGGAACAGCATTTCTTCTCAAATCGGACCTCAGGAGCGAAAAGAAAAGAATAATTGGACTTAGATGCAATTGCTACAATTGCGTAGCACACGATAATGATTCCGATCATCTGGCAGTAGAAGTTAGGGTACGACCTAATCAAAGAACAAGAGCTCCACATCAGGTATAACAGGATGAACTGGAGAACATTCCGTACAGAAATTGAAAGAGATCTCCCGGAAGTCCCAACCAGTAGCAATCTCTCAAACAGCAAAATTGATAGTGCCATACTCCGATTCGAGACAACAGTTACCAACACCTTGCAAAAACTTAAGACTGCAAAAAACAGCAGAGACCGATATGCGAATATGCCGGAACATATACAGGCCATATATGCTCACAGACAGAGACTCCGCAAAAAGCTTTAACGGATATACCACAGGTTGTTCAACAGAGAGAACGACGAGTATAGACGCATATACTCCGAACTCAAATGAACCAATACCATGTTCAACCAGGCAGTGAAACATCACCAGGAGAATAAATTCAGGAAAAGACTTGCGAACATCAAACCGGGACCCGATGCCTTCAAGAAAATTAACCAGCTCGTTGGGAAAAAGAGCTCGATGCCAGATACAATAATGCACGGGCAACAATCTGCAATAACACCAACCGAAAAAGCAGAAGCTCTCGCTAAGCATTTTGAAGAGACCTTCAAGGATCGCACACCCAATTCCTGAATTCATCGAAGAAGTTGAAAACAAGTTTGAAGAAGTTGCAGCCTCTAATACTTCAGTCACCAACTTTAATGAGGACAATCCTGCACTCGGACCAACAGGAGATGCTTTTACTTCCATCGAGGAAGTAACTGACATAATCCACGGAGGAAATTCTAAGAAGTCAGCAGGAAATGATGGAATTTCTAACTTTGTGCTTAAAAAGCTACCAAATCTCGCCATTCTACTGCTGACGATCATCTTCTCAATAACTGCCTTAATAACAGCTACTTCCCCGAAACATGGAAAACAAAAAGTGGTGCCCGTTCCGAAGAAAACCAACAGGACTAGCGTCGAGGAATATCGGCCGATTTCGCTTCTATGCTGTGTCAGCGAAATCCTGGAGGGACTTATCCTGAGAAAGCTTCATCATTTCTTCAGGGAAAGGGAATTCATACCTGAATGTCAGTATGGTTTCCGAGCACGACACTCCACCATCCATCCGCTTCTTGAACTGCACTCCGATGTGACACACAGACTGAACAAGAAAGAGACGACAGTCGCCTGTTTACTGGACATCGAAAAGGCCTTCGACACAGTTTGGATAAAAGGACTAATATTCAAACTGTCAAGTCTAGGACTACCTGAACACTTGGTAAGATTAATCAAACATTTTCTAACACATAGATCCTTTTATGTACAGGTAGACAAAGAATATTCACAAAGAAAGACGATCAGCGCTGGAGTTCCACAAGGTTCTAAGTTGGGCCCCATACTTTTCAACCTTTATACAGCTGACCAGCCTATCAACATCCCAGGGACAAAAACGAAGCTATATAAACTGATCCCAATAAGTCAGTTCATGACACAGCTCTCCAAAAATATTTTGAGGAACTTGGAGGACCACCTCAACTTGGAAATTCAGGAACTACTTCAGCAACAACTAGAGCCCATTCATCGCTACCTCAACATTCGAGCCATCACAGACGACCGATTCGAGGATATTATGCACAACGACGGAGCTCCGTTCTACGAGAGAACCAGCAACGGGCACAACAGAGGATAAACAACACCGCATCCTTACCCCAATTTTTTTTAAACCAAAGACAGTTATTATAATTAAGAATTTCAATTAAAAGATTATGCAAACAAAAATATGATATAAGTAAAAATATAGCATTGTATAGAGCCAGCTGAAGTACGCCGGGCCCCTGTTGTTGAGCCGACATGATTTATTTTAGTTATAAGTTAGTTTAAGGCCAATTGTACATAAATTTTAACGATGTAATAAAAATAATCTAATCTAAAAAAATGATCAATATTAGCCACAGGACATCATATAACGGAGTTTACCTAATCACATACGAAAACAACGTAACTATTGATGGACAAATATCGAGAAGAAGTTAACACGAACAAGACTTTAGTCTTTGAGATAAAGTGTTTTAATCATTTTGTTCACAAGACAAAGATAAAATAATCGCCTGATGCAAGACAGCAAACGACACAAATGAACAAACAGAAGATACAATTCTAAGAAACTATAAACAACACCAATAGATAAACACGTGATAATCGCCAGATACAAATTGAAAGAACAAGATAAGAATCCAAACAACACTAATACCCTTATGGACTAAGATAAGGGATGTAGAAACATAGGTATAATTTTTCTTTTTTTTTTTTGAATTTTGAAATTTATTTGGCTCAAAGGACATTTGTTCAAAATAAAAAAAATAAATTTCAAGGTATTGTTTACATTCAAATAATTTTAAAGGAATTTGAGTTAATAACAGATTTCGCATATAAACATATTTGGGTTTTAAATTGATTTAAAATATTTATATTTCTTATGTCGGAAGGTAGATTGTTGAATGCTTGCAGTCCCATGTTGAGTATACTGGCTTGAGCTCTGGATGTATTCAAAATGGGGTTTGACAGTTACGTTATACACTTTTATTGCACTATTTTTAGAAATATTTCATCTAGTTCTTCTAAGAACTCCCAATTTTTTAGACACTTTTTTACAAATATAATCTACATGTTCATTAAATGATAGTTTGTTATCTAAGATTATACCAAGATATTTAATTGATGTTACTTGTTCTATTGGTATATTATTAATTGATAAGTTTATTTGTTGTGATGGGGAAGGATTATTAATTGTCATAAATTTAGTTTTATTTGTATTAAGTATAAGTTTATTCATGTTCAAGCACGTATATATGCACTTAAGTCTCTTTGGATATAATCTTTTATTGTTTTTACGTCTCGACCTGTTATATACAACAAGGCATCATCTGCAAACAGGACTAGTTTACTATATTTTATAACTTTCTCCATATTTTTAATATATAGTAGAAAAAGAACTACACCCAAAATTGTTCCTTGTGGAACTCCTGTGGAAAGTGTTGCCGCGTTTGAGATGTTGTTGTTTACTGAGGTTTTATGCGTTCTATTACACATAAAAGATTTAAACCATTTAAGTTCAGCTCCCCTAATTCCCTACTTTTCTAATTTATTGAGTAATATGATATGATTAACAGTTTCAAAAGCACGTTTAAGGTCTAGGAAAACAGCTATAACACAATTTTTGTTGTCAATTTCCTTTTTCCAATCACTTACTACATAATTAACACAAGTTCCGCAAGAGTGATTTGAGCGGAAGCCTGATTGGTGTACACTTAATATATTGTTGTTGTTTAGATGCTCTTGGAGCTGAAGTGATGCAATTTTTTCCATTATTTTTTCATAAAGTGGGAGCATGTTTATGGGTCGGAGAAATTCAAAAGTACCAGCATCTCTCAGTGCAAGAATTGCCAAAAGTTCGGTCATGTAGCTAGCAACTGTGGAATGAAGTACAGGTGCGTCAAGTGCAAATATGACCATTTGCCAGGCCAATGCACAAGAACCAGCAACGGCATAACGGACGACAAAGTTTATTGCGTAAACTGCGAGCAGACAGGACACCCAGCAACCTACAATGGATGCCCAATGAGAAAGAAGAAACTTGCCGAGAAAGTAAAATCTGCAGCCCAAAAACAAGAGAAACACTCCCAACACAAGCCTTACAGAAGCCAACGGCATCAAAAGTAAATCATCATCAAAAACCATCAACAACGAGCAATCAGATGCCGAAAATATCAACGTCATTCAACATCTTCGAGAATACCGAAATACTGTTTGGAGCAGATCTCTTCTCCCTTCTCCAGAAGGCAAAGAGATAATTCCAAGCAACTACGGAATGATAGGATGATAAAGATAAGACAAATATATTGGGTCAACTTATATTCAAATTATGTACATAAAAACTAATCTTTCAATTATAACATATAACGTTAATTCTATTTATTCCACAGCCAAACGAATTTCTCTATCTGTGTTTTTAAAATCAAAAAAACCAGACATTATTTTCTTACAGGAAACCAACATCACAGCGAAGAACAACTTTAAGCCAGACCATTACACATCCTACAAAGAGGACAAAGAAGTGAGCAACAGAGGAACAGCATTTCTTCTCAAATCGGACCTCAGGAGCGAAAAGAAAAGAATAATTGGACTTAGATGCAATTGCTACAATTGCGTAGCACACGATAATGATTCCGATCATCTGGCAGTAGAAGTTAGGGTACGACCTAATCAAAGAACAAGAGCTCCACATCAGGTATAACAGGATGAACTGGAGAACATTCCGTACAGAAATTGAAAGAGATCTCCCGGAAGTCCCAACCAGTAGCAATCTCTCAAACAGCAAAATTGATAGTGCCATACTCCGATTCGAGACAACAGTTACCAACACCTTGCAAAAACTTAAGACTGCAAAAAACAGCAGAGACCGATATGCGAATATGCCGGAACATATACAGGCCATATATGCTCACAGACAGAGACTCCGCAAAAAGCTTTAACGGATATACCACAGGTTGTTCAACAGAGAGAACGACGAGTATAGACGCATATACTCCGAACTCAAATGAACCAATACCATGTTCAACCAGGCAGTGAAACATCACCAGGAGAATAAATTCAGGAAAAGACTTGCGAACATCAAACCGGGACCCGATGCCTTCAAGAAAATTAACCAGCTCGTTGGGAAAAAGAGCTCGATGCCAGATACAATAATGCACGGGCAACAATCTGCAATAACACCAACCGAAAAAGCAGAAGCTCTCGCTAAGCATTTTGAAGAGACCTTCAAGGATCGCCCACCCAATTCCTGAATTCATCGAAGAAGTTGAAAACAAGTTTGAAGAAGTTGCAGCCTCTAATACTTCAGTCACCAACTTTAATGAGGACAATCCTGCACTCGGACCAACAGGAGATGCTTTTACTTCCATCGAGGAAGTAACTGACATAATCCACGGAGGAAATTCTAAGAAGTCAGCAGGAAATGATGGAATTTCTAACTTTGTGCTTAAAAAGCTACCAAATCTCGCCATTCTACTGCTGACGATCATCTTCTCAATAACTGCCTTAATAACAGCTACTTCCCCGAAACATGGAAAACAAAAAGTGGTGCCCGTTCCGAAGAAAACCAACAGGACTAGCGTCGAGGAATATCGGCCGATTTCGCTTCTATGCTGTGTCAGCGAAATCCTGGAGGGACTTATCCTGAGAAAGCTTCATCATTTCTTCAGGGAAAGGGAATTCATACCTGAATGTCAGTATGGTTTCCGAGCACGACACTCCACCATCCATCCGCTTCTTGAACTGCACTCCGATGTGACACACAGACTGAACAAGAAAGAGACGACAGTCGCCTGTTTACTGGACATCGAAAAGGCCTTCGACACAGTTTGGATAAAAGGACTAATATTCAAACTGTCAAGTCTAGGACTACCTGAACACTTGGTAAGATTAATCAAACATTTTCTAACACATAGATCCTTTTATGTACAGGTAGACAAAGAATATTCACAAAGAAAGACGATCAGCGCTGGAGTTCCACAAGGTTCTAAGTTGGGCCCCATACTTTTCAACCTTTATACAGCTGACCAGCCTATCAACATCCCAGGGACAAAAACGAAGCTATATAAACTGTTCCCAATAAGTCAGTTCATGACACAGCTCTCCAAAAATATTTTGAGGAACTTGGAGGACCACCTCAACTTGGAAATTCAGGAACTACTTCAGCAACAACTAGAGCCCATTCATCGCTACCTCAACATTCGAGCCATCACAGACGACCGATTCGAGGATATTATGCACAACGACGGAGCTCCGTTCTACGAGAGAACCAGCAACGGGCACAACAGAGGATAAACAACACCGCATCCTTACCCCAATTTTTTTTAAACCAAAGACAGTTATTATAATTAAGAATTTCAATTAAAAGATTATGCAAACAAAAATATGATATAAGTAAAAATATAGCATTGTATAGAGCCAGTTGAAGTACGCCGGGCCCCTGTTGTTGAGCCGACATGATTTATTTTAGTTATAAGTTAGTTTAAGGCCAATTGTACATAAATTTTAACGATGTAATAAAAATAATCTAATCTAAAAAAATGATCAATATTAGCCACAGGACATCATATAACGGAGTTTACCTAATCACATACGAAAACAACGTAACTATTGATGGACAAATATCGAGAAGAAGTTAACACGAACAAGACTTTAGTCTTTGAGATAAAGTGTTTTAATCATTTTGTTCACAAGACAAAGATAAAATAATCGCCTGATGCAAGACAGCAAACGACACAAATGAACAAACAGAAGATACAATTCTAAGAAACTATAAACAACACCAATAGATAAACACGTGATAATCGCCAGATACAAATTGAAAGAACAAGATAAGAATCCAAACAACACTAATACCCTTATGGACTAAGATAAGGGATGTAGAAACATAGGTATAATTTTTCTTTTTTTTTTTGAATTTTGAAATTTATTTGGCTCAAAGGACATTTGTTCAAAATAAAAAAAATAAATTTCAAGGTATTGTTTACATTCAAATAATTTTAAAGGAATTTGAGTTAATAACAGATTTCGCATATAAACATATTTGGGTTTTAAATTGATTTAAAATATTTATATTTCTTATGTCGGAAGGTAGATTGTTGAATGCTTGCAGTCCCATGTTGAGTATACTGGCTTGAGCTCTGGATGTATTCAAAATGGGGTTTGACAGTTACGTTATACACTTTTATTGCACTATTTTTAGAAATATTTCATCTAGTTCTTCTAAGAACTCCCAATTTTTTAGACACTTTTTTACAAATATAATCTACATGTTCATTAAATGATAGTTTGTTATCTAAGATTATACCAAGATATTTAATTGATGTTACTTGTTCTATTGGTATATTATTAATTGATAAGTTTATTTGTTGTGATGGGGAAGGATTATTAATTGTCATAAATTTAGTTTTATTTGTATTAAGTATAAGTTTATTCATGTTCAAGCACGTATATATGCACTTAAGTCTCTTTGGATATAATCTTTTATTGTTTTTACGTCTCGACCTGTTATATACAACAAGGCATCATCTGCAAACAGGACTAGTTTACTATATTTTATAACTTTCTCCATATTTTTAATATATAGTAGAAAAAGAACTACACCCAAAATTGTTCCTTGTGGAACTCCTGTGGAAAGTGTTGCCGCGTTTGAGATGTTGTTGTTTACTGAGGTTTTATGCGTTCTATTACACATAAAAGATTTAAACCATTTAAGTTCAGCTCCCCTAATTCCCTACTTTTCTAATTTATTGAGTAATATGATATGATTAACAGTTTCAAAAGCACGTTTAAGGTCTAGGAAAACAGCTATAACACAATTTTTGTTGTCAATTTCCTTTTTCCAATCACTTACTACATAATTAACACAAGTTCCACAAGAGTGATTTGAGCGGAAGCCTGATTGGTGTACACTTAATATATTGTTGTTGTTTAGATGCTCTTGGAGCTGAAGTGATGCAATTTTTTCCATTATTTTTTCATAAAGTGGGAGCATGTTTATGGGTCGGAGGCAATACATTTGATTGAATTTAGAATTTTCTTTTTAGGAAGGATAAGTGATTCTTTCCAGTTTTCAGAGAAGACACCAGAACTAAATGAACAATTTATTATACGGGTGAGGACAGGACCAACAATTTCTATGGAGTCTTTTAACATTTTAACATTCATAAAATTAAAGTCATTTTTTTTAATTTATCACAGTTAGGGTATTAAAAATATCATCTATATTTACTAAATTAAACTTAAATTCTATATTGCACACATCTACAAGGCTTGTATATTCAGAAAATATCACAGAATTAACATGATCATTTACACTTTTAATAAAAAAGTTATTGAGTTTCTCAGCTATTATTGCACTATCCTGTTCTCTATCACAGTTTTCGAATTGCACTTCAGTTATTTCATCTTTGTTTGTTTATAACACATATTTTTTTAACTGCCTCCACATTTTTTTTGATTATTGGCACTTAGTATTTTAACAGATATGTAGTTAGGTTTAGCATTTTCAATAAGACTTTTGTAATAATTTTTTAAATTGATGATATGTTTGCCAATCTATTGAATAATACATCTGTTTTGTATAAATATATTTTTGAAACTTTAGCGCGTTTTAAGTACCATTGTCCATTTTGATAAGGAACAACTCGAGTGATTACCATGCTATTAACAATATTTTTTAATTCGTTCGCAAATGTTTCACTTAGTACATTTATATTATGTGGATATTCAGAATTAAAGTTGGAGAAGAAGTCGTTCAGTCTTAGTTCACTTAAAAAAATATTCTTTATCGTACTTACAGTATTTGATGGTGTTCTTATTTTGTTTTCTAGGTTTTGTGCATTTAACAAAAACTTCAAGGGCCTTATTATGATCACTTATTTTTAGATTATGTTCAACTTTAGAACTGCAAATTTGATTGTTATTAGTTAGAACGTAATCTATAAGTGTTTGCGATGTTTCCGTTATTCTGGTTGGTTCTGTGTTTAGTAAACTCAAATTATTTTCAATCATAATTTGGTTTAAACGTCTTGAATATGTATTAGATCTATTCAGCCAGTCTATATTAAAGTCTCCCATTATTATAAAATTATTATCACACTGTTGTAAAAAATCTACCCATTCAAGGTCATTCACAAAAGGTAGTTTTGGTCGACAAATGCGATCGATATACTGCACATAAGAATATCACAGCTATTAATATAATAAATATCGGTACCCAGATTGATATTCCTCACTTCTGCTACTACCGGATCGACAAACGTCGTTATTCGAAATAACGTCTCTTATAAATAAGAGAAAATATTTAAGGCAGTAATAAGTCATTATATTGATAAATAGGTTCTAATAAAGTTTTTAACAAAATAAAACCAATGTGTTAGTATAATTAATTCGCATATAAGACTTGTATCCAAATATGCGCTGTTTTTGTTGTGTTTAGCAGTTGCCATAGTAAATAATGCAGTTTTTCTTTTGCCCGGGCCGTCCCATCGCATTTCTTGGATGGCGGTTATATCTGCCTTACAGCAGTCAAGAGCCTCCTGTTAGGAGGTTAGCTGTTCGGCTGCATGTGGTCTGTTAAGGGAATTATCCGAAATTAGTTGTCCTTATTTCGTTTGCTGCGTTCGTCATCAGTGAATCCGTCCGTATCCGAGGCTTGTTGTTGCTTCGCAACTAGTTGTTTTTGACACGTCCGGGAAGTTATCTTGACGGCACAACCTCCAACCTGGAGGACCAGGCCCTTATTGTGACTCGAAGGACGAAGAGCCGGATAAACCGATTCTTATAGGCCTGAGCTCCGAAAACGTCCTAGTAGCCCTTATAAGGTGTTCCCTCTGCACCGTGACTATCGTTTTCTCGGGTTTCGTCTTTCCTCTCGCTCGTTTCGTAGTTCGTAACAGAGCTGAAGTTGCGGAACAAAATTATATAAGGTAAACAATCGCATCCATCACAAGTTGATCTTGCTGGTGACATTGCATGCTCCGTCTTTTTTTGTAGGCAACTTTTCGGAATCTCCCATAAGTTAATCGGAACGGATACCTCGGTACAAAATTCTCCGACTTCAAACAGTAGAATATTTTTTGTAAATTTATGGAATAGAATTAATGCGATATGGAACAATCCAAACCAAGGACCCTTAGGGAGAAACAAAGACGTCGAGATCGTAACGTGGGTTAAAGATAAAAGAATAAAAGAAGATTGAAAATTATGAATCTCAGTTGCCCTACGCAATTTCCCGATCCAACGCCTTTCTAATTGAATGGTAGATAAGTACTTAGCAGCGTTTTTAAACACAAAGGTTTGCTTAAGAACAACAAACCGGACAAAACTGAAGAATTTTTATTCCAACTTACCCCTCATTATATTTCTAATAGTCTTCATAGACGCTCCACGTAGATTTAAAATTTGACAAATTCTCTGCTTGACTGTGTCTGACGTCGTACTAACTTCTAAGATAATATAATCAATTAGTTGGAGCGTGAAAAGCCCTCCGGTTAATCGCTTAATATAATTATTTTCCAGCTCCTCCTCTTCATCGAAGTCAGGGTCCTACAAAGGATTTAATTATGAAAATAAAACTAGCACATCATTAAACATTACCCTTGGCTGGTTATCGATTTCCCTATCAATTGCTTCGACCTTCTCTAAATACTTCATATGCATTTCTAATAACCGATCTACTTTCTCGTGGTCGTTTTCTGTGAATTTTGACAACATACGCTGTCTTTGAACACCCTTGCAATTTCGGAGCATGCTACCAATAACCGATACAACGTGTTCTTCGTGGTCGTCTGCACTTAGCAGACGCTTCTTATTTCTCTTTGGAGTTTTCATAAAAAGCGGGAAAATTGTTCGCAATCCTAGTATGTCAACAAATTTATTGCAATTTTCTTTACCATCTGGCCCCGACATTGCATGATCCAGAACCTTCAAGGAGCCATTGCGAGACATTTTCTTTTCGCGAAGCATAAGATTCATTAATTGCAGACCTTCACCTCGTAAGAACCTGTCGCGATTCTCCTTCGCCATTAATGCCGAGCACAAACAGTTAAAGAGATTCTCCATAAATTCTTGTTCTTCTGTGGATGCCGGATCATGGCGTTTGTATACGGCCAGCTGTTGCAAGAGTGCATCAATGCCCTCACAATCACCTAGTTGCAGGCGATTGTTATTGTCTGTTTGTATGAGAATCGATAAAATCTCACTGCAGTACAGTTTATTTTGGTCAAATGGCGTTTTCTGTTTGAGTCGCTTAAGGATCCAAACCATGAGACCTTGTTCGGCGGCTTCTCTGGTAAATCCAGCGTTCATTTCAGTAAGATTTTCAATAATCGAGAGGGTATTGTGTACTCCATCTGATTCCTCTTTTATTGTCTCATTAAGTCTTTCTAGATTTTGAACAAGTAAGGCGCATACTTGTTGTTTGCGAAGTGCTTCCAATAGAACCTCAGCCCCTTCGCGACTTTCGCCCAAAATATCAACATCTGTTAGTTCCTGTAGAAGATCTACTACTGCCACAGCAATATCAGTATTAGGATGTGAAAGAAGTTCCAAGATACTAGGAACTCCATGCAGTTCGACAAGAACTGGATACAAATCGGGAACTGTGGCAACTGCTTTTAAATCCTGCACAACAGTGTGTAGATCTAATTCACTTTCCATAAACTTTTCAGGATTATCGGGGAACTTAATGCGCATTTCTTGGTTTTTAAGGTTTTTCTTCTCAAATAGAAGAATGAGTTTCTTTAAGCCCACATCATCCAAGACGTCCCCATCCGCTTCTTCATTCTCAACGAACTTAACAATATTCATCTTTTCCTCTTCGGTCAGTTGAAGTTCTGCATTCAGAGCAACTGGTTCTGTTTTCACAAACTCAGCAGCTTCTTTTGCTTGAGCAATGCGACGCATTCTTTTAGATTTGTCATCTTTCTTGTTAGCAATAATTTCAGAGAAATCATTGTCATCATCGTGGGAACGTTTAGGCGTTTGTTCGGGCTGAATTAATAATTTAGTTTTATTAAAACAGTTTGTCATCTATTAATAATTTACCTTAAATGATAAAAGTTCACCTATATCCATTTTTTGTAGAAAATAACTTTGCTGGCTGAACACTATTGTGATTTTCTTTTGGTAAAGACGTATTTTGATCTCAGATTTCGGATTTTCAAACAACGAAATTGAAACAGATTGATCTGTTTTTGTAATTGTATGTGTTTTTCTCTTGACAATCTTTTTGACGCTCTTTATTTTGGGTGTGTTTATATGTTATCTCGTTTAGAACAAATCTTTAGTCAGATTTTTATAGATTTTTTTGCAATATATTTCAATGTTAATAAAATTGTAGTAGTTGGAATTAATTATTTGATTAGTAAAAATATACTTCAATGCGTTTATTATGTTTTAGGAGTGGAAAAGTGTTTGTAATAAAGTCAGCATTTAGCATTCATAAAATAAAGTTCACCGATTGAACACACCCAACTAAACAAAAGTGAAATTATTATGAAATTTCAATTTTATTGTAGTGTTTGTGCAAAATTGTGTTAAATCTACATTGAAAACGAGATTTCAGATTTTGCTCTGAGATCAAAAAAAAAGATTGATCTATTGACCAAAGAAAATCACATTTCGCTGCCAGATAAAAAAAAATTGATCTCACGTACCAAAAAAAAAATCACATGAAATAAAAAATAACACCAGATAATTCCATTTTTCTTGGTAATATTTCAATTCGTTGCACAAAAGCTTATTCTCTCTTTTTTATTTCTTTTTGGTTTTCCATACATTTTAAAACTCATGATACACAGAAGTATTTCTGTGCATTATGTTTAAAATTAATATGTCAAAGTTAACTGTACGTGCATTCATGATACACAGAAACAAAAGGTATGGTCATTAGACGCATACAATTCGCCCTCTTGATATTTTATGACGTCACATTCTTCTTTTATTGTTATTTTATTTATTTAGTGAATATTATTTTTTTAAATTGAAGGTTTAAACGATTTTTTTTATGATTATAAGAACAATAAACTTAACAAAAACAATAACAAAATCGGCAAATTAATACATTTATTTATACTCCCTAAGGACAAAAATCAGAAGAATGTGACGTCACACACATAATCAGCCAAAGTGAGCATACCTTGTGTTGCTGTGTATCATGCGTGCATTGCGTCCCGCATGGACTTCTAGCAAGAATGATAGAATACAAGATTACGCCATCCGAAAATCCGCCATTGCGTTCATTTTGTTTTTGAGAGCTATGACGTAGACAGAGACCTTGTGAAGTAAACAAATATTTTTAAGTGGCAGTTGAAATTAAATTTTCGGTGTTTATGTGTGTACTATTTATTTGAGTGTTTATCTGAATTTTTTTTATAAAAATAAGGAAATAAAAGAAAATATTGCATTTTACTTTGAGTTTTTTTTTTATTATTATAAGATAACTAAATAAATTTATTGGTGCGACAGCTCCTTAAGGAGCCAAGGCCTAGTGACTTATACTTTCAACCATTACTGTGTGTGTGTTGTTAATCTGCAAGAATGGAACGGACCTACAGTTTACTGCCGAGTTCGAACGGCTACATGAGATCCATTTTTTCGAGACAAGGATCTACCCAAATGTAGCGATATTTATGCATGAAGATTATAGGAAATATATGAATGTGAAAATACATATTCGTATTTTTTTTTCGTATTCGTATTATTTTTCTAGTGTAAAACGAAGAACTCTGAGAGAATGACAACTCTTACAAAACGCCATTTTGTAAATTTAACTTAACACAAAACACTGCCAAAATGCAATTAGAACACAATTCTTTAAAGTTCTCAACGTGTTAAACTAGATTTTAAATAGTACAATGGTTTCCGTTTATAACTGTGGGCAACTTAGTGCAGCACTTGAGTAGTGTGAAGTTAATGTGTTAAATATAGGTTATCCATAATTTTGCGCCAATATCTACATGATGTCGTCATTGTCTTCAAATGATGTTTTTTCGAGTTTCTCAAGCTATATTTGGTGGAAGTAAAATCAACTTTTGTCCTTTCTACAATATTAAACTTCACTTATTATATCCATGGAGTTATATATCCATAATATTAATAATTATGACTACATCCGTTCTCAGAATATTTATTATTAAACAATTTGCTTCAATGTTCAATATAAATTTTCTAGCGAAACCAATTTATTTATACTTCTAGCTTGCTCTTCTTATCTCCTTTTTTTGCAATGCCGTTGAAAATGGCTGTGGAAACATAACAGCAAGCTGTCAAATGGCATTCAAACAATTACAAAAAAACAATCTCGTTTCATGTTCGTTTTAGCAAGAAAAAATTGAACTCCGAAAATTACAAACAAATAGGCAAGATCCCCCTATTCCGGCGAGATAACACGTGCCCGCGAGCATGCCTCTGCTTCCACAGCGGTCATTCTATCCCTTCCTGACTCCTCCTTCATCTTTCCAGTATCCATTTTCACCTCCTGCTACAGTATCCGGTTCCCACGTTTGATACGAAGGCTCTTCTTGACTATTCCTAGTCATATCTAACTTCCAGCTCCTACCTACTTCACATACAGTATCTCCTCTGTCAATTACTATCCTGCTCTTTTTTCGCTATTCGCCCCACCCCTACTTCTTAACCTATCCTATCCCAATCCCATCTATCATGTTATATATACTATCTTAATCCCTTTCAAGGTTAAATTTCCCAAATGCACTATCCTTTTTCACCACCTAATGCCTCGTTTTAAATGGCAAAATTAAGTGAAAAAATGGTGAGGAACACAGAAACTTTGACGATTCATACAAAAGTACATATATTCGTTTAATAAAGCAATAACTTTTCGTTAAATATTGACAATAGAGCTAAAATAAAAACATTTTAAAGCACAACCGAGAACTTAAATCAAAACAAACAAAGTGGCAAAGGTCACTGCCTACGTCCAAGAAAAAAATCCCAACTTTTATTTGACAGCACGGCGTAATCTTGTTTATATGATTTTTGGACTGCTAGTTGCCTACCTCAAAATGGTTCCATTTTAGTTTCAGTTATTTTGGGCGACACTAACTCTCCTGAGTACACTAGCGGGAAAAAAATAAACCTCAATTTTGACATTTCATCCAGTAATCCCAGACTTTGGCGGCAGGTTTTCCCACGTTGGCATGTTAACATTTCCTTTTTTCTCCCCGTGTTATTTAGAATATTCCACAATTAATTAATAAATAAAAATCCCTTTTTTCCTTCTAGTTCTTTTAGCTTGTCTTAGGCACAACCAATAAAAAAGGAAGTTGTCAACGATCTAAAAAAAGAGGCAAAATACCAAAGATGTCGCACACTTCTATGAATTTAATTCAAAAGTGTCAGTTATGTTTTACCGGTAAATGCGACTTTTTGAATTTTTAAAAACAGATGTCGCGTGCTTCTATGTCAACATTTTAAGAAGTTATTTTTTTCCTGACGGAAATCCCTATATTATTTTTCTAGTGTAAAACGAAGAACTCTGAGAGAATGACAACTCTTACAAAACGCCATTTTGTAAATTTAACTGTACACAAAACACTGTCTAAATCCAATAAGAACACAATTCTTTAAAGTTCTCAACGTGTTAAACTAGATTTTAAATAGTACAATGGTTTCCGTTTATAACTGTGGGCAACTTAGTGCAGCACTTGAGTAGTGTGAAGTTAATGTGTTAAATATAGGTTATCCATAATTTTGCGCCAATATCTACATGATGTCGTCATTGTCTTCAAATGATGTTTTTTCAAATTTCTCAAGCTATATTTGGTGGAAGTAAAATCAACTTTTGTCCTTTTTACAATATTAAACTTCACTTATTATATCCATGGAGTTATATATCCATAATATTAATAATTATGACTACATCCGTTCTCAGAATATTTATTATTAAACAATTTGCTTCAATGTTCAATATAAATTTTCTAGCGAAACCAATTTATTTATACTTCTAGCTTGCTCTTCTTATCTCCTTTTTTTGCAATGCCGTTGAAAATGGCTGTGGAAACATAACAGCAAGCTGTCAAATGGCATTCAAACAATTACAAAAAAACAATCTCGTTTCATGTTCGTTTTAGCAAGAAAAAATTGAACTCCGAAAATTACAAACAAATAGGCAAGATCCCCCTATTCCGGCGAGATAACACGTGCCCGCGAGCATGCCTCTGCTTCCACAGCGGTCATTCTATCCCTTCCTGACTCCTCCTTCATCTTTCCAGTATCCATTTTCACCTCCTGCTACAGTATCCGGTTCCCACGTTTGATACGAAGGCTCTTCTTGACTATTCCTAGTCATATCTAACTTCCAGCTCCTACCTACTTCACATACAGTATCTCCTCTGTCAATTACTATCCTGCTCTTTTTTCGCTATTCGCCCCACCCCTACTTCTTAACCTATCCTATCCCAATCCCATCTATCATGTTATATATACTATCTTAATCCCTTTCAAGGTTAAATTTCCCAAATGCACTATCCTCTTTCACCACCTAATGCCTCGTTTTAAATGGCAAAATTAAGTGAAAAAATGGTGAGGAACACAGAAACTTTGACGATTCATACAAAAGTACATATATTCGTTTAATAAAGCAATAACTTTTCGTTAAATATTGACAATAGAGCTAAAATAAAAACATTTTAAAGCACAACCGAGAACTTAAATCAAAACAAACAAAGTGGCAAAGGTCACTGCCTACGTCCAAGAAAAAAATCCCAACTTTTATTTGACAGCACGGCGTAATCTTGTTTATATGATTTTTGGACTGCTAGTTGCCTACCTCAAAATGGTTCCATTTTAGTTTCAGTTATTTTGGGCGACACTAACTCTCCTGAGTACACTAGCGGGAAAAAAATAAACCTCAATTTTGACATTTCATCCAGTAATCCCAGACTTTGGCGGCAGGTTTTCCCACGTTGGCATGTTAACATTTCCTTTTTTCTCCCCGTGTTATTTAGAATATTCCACAATTAATTAATAAATAAAAATCCCTTTTTTCCTTCTAGTTCTTTTAGCTTGTCTTAGGCACAACCAATAAAAAAGGAAGTTGTCAACGATCTAAAAAAAAGAGGCAAAATACCAAAGATGTCGCACACTTCTATGAATTTAATTCAAAAGTGTCAGTTATGTTTTACCGGTAAATGCGACTTTTTGAATTTTTAAAAACAGATGTCGCGTGCTTCTATGTCAACATTTTAAGAAGTTATTTTTTTCCTGACGGAAATCCCTATATTATTTTTCTAGTGTAAAACGAAGAACTCTGAGAGAATGACAACTCTTACAAAACGCCATTTTGTAAATTTAACTGTACACAAAACACTGTCTAAATCCAATAAGAACACAATTCTTTAAAGTTCTCAACGTATAAAACTAGGTTTTAAATAGTACAATGGTTTCCGTTTATAACTGTGGGCAACTTAGTGCAGTACTTAAGTAGTGTGAAGTTAATGTGTTAAATAAACTCCACACGATTCCTATTACCCCATTTGACAATGCTGTATATATCGGAGTTTAATGAGCTTGACAAACGGTACCGTTGCAATTGTACGTCCGAAGGTGAAGGACGTGAATTATCGAACAAATACAAAAGTTGAGGGTAGAGTCGTAAGCAAAACAGTTAAGTGGATTAGAAGTAACAGACAGAAGATCATTTATAAAAATGAGGAAAAGAGTCGGAGACAGAAAAGAGCCCTGGGCACACCAGCATTTATTTTGTGGGAATCAGACTTGAATCCGTGTAATACAACTTGTATTGAACGGTCCAGAAGATAGCTTCTAATCCAAGGAACAAGAGTATCATCGATCCCAAAAGCTCGCATTTTCGATAAGAGAGCTTCATGCCAAACTCAAGCAAATACCTTGGAGATATCAATGCAATAATCTTACTTTCACCAAAGCGATGTATAAATTTGTTCGACTGTTCGGTGAGATATGCCATCAGATCACCAGTGGAACGGTTGCTGCGGAAGCCATACTGACGGTCATGGAGAAGCTTTCGATCTTCGAGATATTCCTTAAGCATACGGTTAATCAGCGTTTCCATGACCTTAGAAAAAAGTTGATGTTAGTGCTATGGGTCGGTAGGAGGAGGGGGAGGATAGGTCACCTTTCTTAGGGACAGGCTGGACAAATGCTGGTTTCAATCTTCTAGGAATGATTCCAGAAGGGAAGGAGCGATGGAAAAGCTACGCAGTGGCTTTGCCAGTGTGAAAGAACACCTCTTCATAAGAAGCGGGGTTCTGAAAAAAATATGTCCCATGGAAAAATATACATTCTCAAGTGCAGGAGGGGCAACGTTGCTGTGAGTCAGCGTGGAGCTGGCAGCGAAATGGGCGGCAAGCAAGTTTGCCCTCTCTTAAGAGTAAACAATTGGTTTGTTATTGTCGATGAGCGTTGGAACCGAAGATGTTGAGGAGTTTTTAATATTTTTTTACAAATGACCAAACATTTTTACTGCCTTTGGGACACTGCAGAATTTTTTGGCTTAGTTTTTGGTCATGCAAAAATTTGGTCCTTTCAATAACGGACTTGCATGAGTTCCTTGCTTGTTTGTACTTTTTCCGATTTCCCTCTGTAGGGTTGGATTTGTAAGATCGGGAACTTACTTCTTTGAGCCTGATAGCTTCTTGACAGTCAGAATTAAACCGGGACTTTTCTTTAGGCTTGATGCTTTTTACTCTGTTAGGAATAAAAGCACGCATTCCTAGAAGAATCACATTTGTGATCATTTCAGCACTGGCATCAATGTCACTATCGAGGAAGCATAGTGACCAGTTAAAGTTTCGGAAAAAAATATTAAGTCATTCCCAGTTGGCTTTCTCGTATTGCCAAACGGTCCTGGTGGGAAGTTTTTCTTTAACTGGATGGGCGGAGGATGAGAAATTAGCTGACACAATGGTCTCAAGTGCCAAATGGAGAAGTTACGCTAGTGGTATATTTATCAGGGTGAGAAGTAAGAAACAAGTTAAGAGTATGGGCGGCTTACCCAGCAACATCCGGTATACGCGTTGGCACATCGATCAGTTGGGTGAGGTGATGTAACCCCGTAAAGAGCTCGACATACCTTCCTTCGGGTGTTGTCTGACCAGAATAGCGGAGCCAATTAAAATTGTGTACATTGAAATCGCCCGCAATAACGATTTCAGTGCGAGGACAGAGGGAAACAATTTTCGAGATGGATTCAGACAGCGCATCAAACTATTAACATGTCAAATTACTGTCGAGATTTAGACTCTTGTAAATAAAACAATAATGAATGATATGCTTGCGGACAGTGAATTTGAGCTACAAGAAGTTAAAGTCAGTGTTGGAACATTGCCCATATTGGGGAAGGCTCTGGCAAGCAATATCATTCCTAACATAGACCACGAGACCATGATGGGAGAAGAGTACTGGCACCAAGCTATACCCATGTAAAATAAATTCCAGCCTGAGTTTCACTTAATGCCAAAACAGCTGGCCTGTATTGAACAGTGTAGTCGTACACGTGAAAGAAATTCTTTCTTAAATCGCGAACATTAGTATACACGACACAAAAATCACGGCACCTCCTATCTCTCCCCTACTTATATTCCTTATGCCCGCGCAGTGTGTTCTACATTAAAACGGAAACAAATAATCCCTTGTGCGCGCAAATTTAATCATTTGTTTTTTACTTTTAAAATTAAAAGAATTTTTTTTGGAACTATGTCCTTTATTTTCTAATATTTTACATTAATCTTAAAAGGAGCTTAAGGCTACTATAAAGTAACTATAAGACTGACGATCCACTCATCATACAGTCGTATTTATATCCTTCCTTATCTTTCTACAAGGAGACCAAAGCATACAATCATTTTGCTTGATAATGAAGTAGAGATAATATTATCTATGCAACAAACAATATTATCTCTGTTACATAAATGGTGTAGCGTTGTGTGCAAGACTGTACTAAAGATATCATTGAATACAAATAATGTTATCTCTTTTCTCAATATATAATGCTACTTAACTCCACCCCTTGTTAAACGAAATCGTCCCGATTTTTCGAGGCTATTTTTAATATTTCTCTTTCATAAGTTTTGTTAATTGCGTCAATCTTTTTTTTGTTTTTGATAATCTGTTATACATTGTATAATTTTTATCGTTACATACATAAATGATAGAATAACAATCAGTGTTACAATTGTGTATATAGTTGACGATATCGGCTTTTCTTCAAAAGGAATAATTAGTTTTTTTTAAAGTATCTATGTTATCGAATTTGTAAATTGTATCTTCTTTAATTATTTGATCGATGTAAAACTCTGAATTATGATTTCTTAATACAACTTCTTTAATTTGCTTATGCATGTTTTTTTATATTTTATCGTCTAGATTTATAGTATTTTCATAAGTAACTAAGTTTATCATTAATTGTTTGATTATTTAACTTATGCTTACCGTTTAATAACAACACCGGATTCAATTTCTAAGTCGGAATCGTATTCTTGTTTTATGTTACATTTTGAAGTTATATTCTTTAAAAGTTGAATAAGACAATTTTCTTCTTCAAAGTTAATTTCACGAATGTTTTTACTTAGATGATTTTGACAATTTTTTGTTCTTATATAAGTTTGGTTACATAAGGCAATTGTTTTATCTGTAATGATTTGTCCGTGTTTTGAACTTAAAGGTGTTACATTATATCATTTACATGATTGAATAAGAATTGGATATTTATATATTGTGATGAAGAATTCATCAGTTCTAGCTAATAATATCTTAGAGTATTCAAGTATATTTATTATGGGTACTTGAATTATTTCATGTTGAATAATATTTTTAATGTATTCTAAGTCTAGGCTTTCTGATAAATATTCATTGTTATTAGGTTTCAAACCTGTAACTGAGTGTATAGAATTATTTAACTCACGCACTGTTCTAAATATTTCTTCGATGAGTCTTGTTTTATTCTGAATTGTGAATATTTTAGACAGTTCAGTTATTGTACCGTTTACACGTTCGACTTGACCGTTCGCTGTTGATCTGTATACTGGAGTTTCTACTTTAGTTATGTTGTATTTCAAACAAATTTGGTTCACCATTTCTGTTTTGAAGCCCTTCTCGTTACCTGTCATGAGTCGTTCAAATTTTGGGAAATAATTAGATAAGACCTCTTCCATACATTCTGTTTCGAGTTTCGATTTCCCGAAGGATTATATATTTAGAATACTTATCTACTGTTACTAGGAAAGTATACTTGTCGTTGAAGTATATATCCATATGAATGTGTGTTCCCACATGTGTTGGTATTTCTGAATTATTTAGAGGTTCTCTGATAGGATTTCTTTCATATTTTCCAAAGAGACATGCTATGCATTTTTTGTTAAAACTCTTTGCTTGTTTATTTAGATAGGGCCAATAATATTTCTCCGAGATTTCTTGTATATTGTTACGTAATACTTGGTGTGCTCTTTCGTGAGTGTACTTTACAAGTTTTAATTGTTCTTCCAAATTTGTCACGTCTTGAAACTTTCTTGGTGTGAATATAAATCTCACTAGTGGAAATTCCTTTTTTATGTTTTCACCATATTTGTATATGTTTTCAAATTTTGTATGTAAAGCTATAATCTTTTGGGGTTGTATAACTTCTTTCATCTGCTTTAGTCAAGAGTCTTTGTCCTTAAACTTTATTATGAGTCTTATTTTGTTACTAAAATAGATTTGTGTTTCGATATTATTTGTTATATCTTCAATAAGTTGGAATTGTGCAGCGTATGTATCAAAAGGCTGATTCACAGTTTTTATTATTGTATTTGAAGAACTTTCAACTGAATGTGCTGTTTCTATGGTATAAGTTTTTATGCGTTGACGTGATAATGCATCAGCTACAAGATTTAGGTTTCCTGGTTTATAAACTAATTTTGTTCCAAAGCCTTCTATGATTCCCTTCCAACGTTTCAGTTTTGTGTTTGGATTCTTTTCTGATACAGAATATATAAGGTTCTGGTGATCGGTATATATGGTTAAGTCTGTTATACCATATATGTAGTTTCTGAGTTTTTGTAAGGACCATATGATCGCTAATAGCTCTTTCTCGTTTGTTCTATAGTTCTCTTCTGTCTTACTCAGTGTTCTTGACAAGAAGTGTATAGGTTGCTTACTCTGACTTAGTACGGCCCCAATAGCTATGTTGGATGCATCAGTAGTAAGTTGAATTGTTTACTATAGTCCGATTGGAAAAGTTCGACTTATTCTTTCAAATAATTTTTTAAAATACTAACCGCTTCTAATGCTGAGTCATTCAGATTTACCTTAATATTTTTACTTTGTTTTTTGTTTGATTTACCATTATCTCCTCGTAAATATAATGTCAGGGGCTTGGCTATGCATGTGTATCCTTTTATAAACTTACGACAGGTTACTGTAAGAAAGACCTAAAAATCCTCTCAAATCCTTTACCGTTTGTGGGGCTGGGAAATTTTCTATAGCTGCTATTTTCTCTGGGTTCGTAATGATTCTACCATGTCTGATTATGTGACCTAAGTATTCTACTTCTTCTTGAAAAAAAACTTACTTTTCTCATCAGATATTTTTAATGTGGCTTTATTGAGTACGTCGAATACTTGATTTATTTGCTGTATATGTTCTTCCTCGGATGAAGAATATATCAATACGTCATAAATGTAAAAGTGTACAAATTTACCCACAAAGTCTCTCAAAATGTCGTCCACGCATCTCTGAATAATGCTTGGTGCATTTTTGAGCCCGAAAGGCATTCGTTTAAAATGATATTTTGCGCCATTTATAGCAAAAGCTGTTTTTTCTTTATCTTCTGCTTTGATTTTAATTTGATGGAAACCTGATTCCAAATCTAACGTTGTAAAGTACTTGGCTTTACCTAAATTGGAATATTCATGTTGACATCCGGAATGAGGTATCTGTCTGTTACAGTGTGAGCGTTAAGTTTTTGAAAATCGACAACCAGGCGCCGTTTTGGTTTTCCTTTTTCGTCCAAACTTTTCTTAGGTACTGCCCATATGGGACTGTTATAAGGGCTATGGCTTTTTTCTGTTATATCGTCAGTAAGTTTCTGTATTTGTTTGTTAACGAATTCGTTATCTGCTATGGGATATAGATATTGTTTAACATAAACCGGATTATCATTGGTCGTCCTAGTGCTTGCTTCTATAGTATCTGTAAAAGGTAAGGGTCCTATGCTGTTATTAGTCTTCATCAGTCTATCTATGTCTGCTTTATAAATATTATTTTCCCCAATTATGTAATTAATTTTCTGAATAGAATTTATTTCCGCGTTTAAGAATTTAAATCCTTCATATCCCAATATCATATTAAAAGACTGAATATCCTCTAATTCAAAAATGTTATATTTTTCTTTAGTATGTTAACTACTTTCTAAGTATCTACCATGGAATAACCATGCATTGTTTTTATTTTTATTAGATTAATTTTAATTTTTTCGCTAGAATCGCATTTTCTACTAATATAACTATGGGTTGCTCCGGTATGAAGAAGAATTTTATAAATTTTCTTAGAAATAGTACTTGTTAAATTTAAGCTGGGCAACCCGTCTACGAGTTTTAATGATCTATTCTTATGTTATTATTTACCATACATTCGGCTTCATCTGCTTCTGGATATGTACTTTTGACATCGTCTCTTCGTTGTTGTCGGGAGCTATTTATTCTCTGCTGCTTGAAGTTCTGCTGATAAGATTGTTGCGGTCTGTTGTGTGTGTTGAGACTTTCGCTGTATTCACGTTTCACTGGTGGATTATATACATCAGGTTTGTACTGATTCCAATTTTGTCGCTGTGCATTTACAATTTGTCTCGAGTTTACCTCCATCGGCTGTGGTCCGTCATTTTTCTTGAATGGGTTTAGGCGTGGTCCTTGATTGTGTTGCTGCATATTATTGTACTGCTTCTGGGGTTGATAATTCGTTGTTTGGCTCGAATAATTTGGTGTTCTCTCGTTTCTGCGTTCATGTGGCATATTTTTGTGGTGCCTACCTTGAGTAAGATGTAAATGCCTGTGCACATTATCATGTTCTATTCTGCGAGCAATTGCGAATGCGTGTTCTAGATCATTCATTGTAGCTGAATATAATGATCCTCTTGTAAAGTTGTCACTCATACCATCAATGAATATACGAACTGCGTCCTGTATATCACTACCATCTGTATGTATGGTTCTTATTTCCTCTAGCATAGGTATGTTTGGTACTATGGCTAATTCAGCCTTCACTTCATTTATTGGTTTCTAAGGCTTCTAATCTTGCCCTCAATACTGCGAGTTGCTCCATTTTGAACTCGTGTCTGTTGTCGTTTTTGTGTTTTTTTTTCTCCACATATACACTTTCACTGATTTATTTTGCTGCTTCGTACGAAGAAGCTATATTTGTACCTGCTATGCTAGGTAATTCTTGTAACCGGTAACGCGAGTGTTCTGTTTATACGAGATTTCACTTCTTGTTCCCGAGGTCCGCTCGATTGTAGTTAAAAAGTATATTTAACCTCCTGGCAGGATCGCCATTTAAAACATTTGTTTTGTACTTTTAAAATTAAAAGAATATTTTTTAACTATGTCCTTTATTTTCTAATATTTTACATTAACCTTAAAAGGAGGTTTTCGTGACATTTCCTCCTCAAACTATATTTTCAAATTAAAAATAAATTGTGCATATTTTATAATATTTTTTCAGAAGTAAGGTAGTTCTTACCATAACTCTGTGTAAACTGGGCGATAGCAAATAAAATGTAATAATTGTAAACTTTATAATTGGTCAATAAACAAACAAACAAACCTTAAAAGGAGCTTAAAGCTACTATATAGTTACCATAAGACTGCCGATCCACTCATCATACAGTCGTATTTATATTATTCCTTATGTTTCTATAAGGAGACCAAAGCATACAATCATCTTGCTTGATTATGAAGCAGAGATAATATTATCCATGCAACATTATATACAAACAATATTATCTCTGTTACATAAATGGTGTAGCCTTGTTTGCAAGACTGTACTAGAGACTAAAGATATCATTGAATACAAATAATGTTATCTCTTTTCTCAATATATAATGCTACGGATGCTTAACTCCCCCCTTGTTAAACGAAATCGTCTCAATTTTTCGAGGATATTTTTAACATTTCTCTTTCATAATGTGAAGTTTTGGCCTGGGGTTCGACAAATAAAACTCAATCGAAATTTCAAAATAATAAAACAAATCTCTTTATTTTAAGAAACACAACGTCTTTCAGTTTAATAACACCAAATTTAACTTATTTCACTTATTCTCAATTCAAATACGTTTTTATAATTCAACACTTTTTATTTAATCTCAATTCAATCACTTTTTACTAACGTTTCCAGTTGTTAACAATTCCACTTTCGAAAATAAACTCACTCTCAATGCTCTTGTATTTATACAAATTAACAAGCTTCTGGAAGCTTCTGTCTGGTTCTGGCACAATCAAAGCTTTCGGTTCTAGTTCGTGTCTCGAATTAGTACTTCAAACTCGATTTAGTACTCAGTCAAAACATTTTGCAAATATGTAGCATACTTTTAGGGGCATGGTTGTTGTACACAATAAATGTTGGTTGTTATACACAATGAATCCAACAGATGTTGTTAATTTACAAAGATGTGTCCTCCGAATATCTAATCATTTTGTTGCCACATCACATTGTCCCCCTCTTAGTTTTGTTCGTCCCGAACAAGCACATCATCATTGTTTCCGTGGTAACGATGCAGGCGATCCACATGGACAATTTTCATTTTTGCTCTTGGTCCTCGTTGGATTCGAAAAACGACATCATTAATGCGCGTAACTACTTGGTAGGGACCTTCCCAGTCCTGCTGAAGCTTTGGCGATTTTCCCTTTCTGCGATGTGGGTTGTAAAGCCATACCAGATCTCCCTCGTTGAATTCAGGTGCTGTTGCTCTCTCATCGTATCTGGTTTTCATGCTGTCACTCGCAATTTTTATGTTGTTTCTTGTTCTCTGGTGTATGTCATCCTTTCTCTAAGATCCATCACATATTCCTCTTCGAATTTTGGGTCTTCAATAGGGAATCCGAATTTTAGCTCACTTGGAAGCCGGGCAGTTCGTTCAAATAGAATTTCGGATGGAGTGTATCCAGTTGTACTATGAACCGCATTCCGGTAGGCCATAAGAAATAAAGGAATTCGCCGATCCCAATCCCATTGGTTCTCGTTCACGACTTTGGACAGATGTTTCTTCAAGGTCTTGTTAAATCGTTCTACCATTCCATCAGACTGTGGATGAAGAGGTGTTGTCCTTGTTTTCTTTAACCCGAGTGATGCGCATCCTTCTGGTTGGAATGCAATTCCATAGGCACCCCAAACCTGCAGACTCAGTGGTCCACTATCTGCTCGACAACGGTCTTAGCTTCTTGATTGGGTATCGCAAACGCCTCGGGCCACTTGCTGAAGTAGTCCATGACAACGGGCCTGTGATGTCAACGGCGATTCTTTCAAACGGGGCGCTCACGTTGTACTGGTGCATTTTACACCGTGTTTTGACTTTGGGTCCTTGCCAGCTGCGCATGTTGTGCACTTTCGACACCAGCTCTCTACATAGTTTCTCGCGCTTAGCCAATAAAAGCGTTCCCGTACCTTTTCCAGTGTTTTGTTGATTCCCAAGTGCCCACCGGATACTCCATCAAGGTTTTCTCGTAGGATCTCCTCTACTTTCGATCGTGGAACCACAAGCTGCACCTTAAAGGTTCTTCCATCCGGCATTTCCCATTTTGTTCGCAAAACACCATCTTCCACATAGAGAGAGTCCCACTGCGCCCAGTATGCCTTTAAAGTAGGACTTCTGTCGGAGATGTCTCTTGCGTTTGGTTTCTCCATAGATTCCTTCCATGCAAGGATTGGCTCGATGTCAGGGTCTTCTTTTTGTGCATTACGAATTTCTTCGGCACTGTAATCCTCTACAGGTTCAGTTCTTATTTTCGCCCTTTTCCTCTTTTCGCGCACAATGTTTGCAACTGAGCTCACATGGTCTGCGGGAAAGCGCGTCCGCAGTGCAGTTTTCCTTTGCGATGCTGTACTTCGAAGTCGTAAGTCTGCAATCGTTCGATCCATCTTGCTACTTGCCCCTCAGGATTTTTGAACTGTAGCAACCATTTTAAAGCGGTGTGATCGGTACGCAGGATGAATCTCTGTCCATACAGGTATTTATGGAAATGTTTTGTTGCTAGTATCAGAGCAAGGAGTTCCCGTCTGGTTACACAGTTGTTTCTCACTGGTCGTGACAGAACTTTGCTGAAATAGGCTACCACTTTCTCCTGCCCATATCTGCGACGTTACTAGCATCCGGGTCTACAATAAATGTCTTGCCGGGGGTGGGGTAAGCTAGTATTGCTGTCTCACAAAGTCGCTGTTTTAGATGTTGAAAGCTTCTTTTGCACTCACCTGACCATTTAAATTGTCTACCCTTCTCAGTTAGGTGGTGCATATACTTTGCGATTCCGGCAAAATCCTTTAAAAACCTCCTGTTATATGTGGCGAGACCGAGAAAGCTCCTCAGTTGGTGTTTTTCTGCGAGATCTGGCCAATTTTTCACGGCTTCGATTTTCTCTGGGTCAGTTTTTACTCCATTTGATGATATCACACGTCCCAAATATTTCACCTCAGCTTTGAACAGAGCACATTTCTTTGGATTTAGTTTCAAATGTGCTGTTCGAAGTCGTGTAAACACCTCCCTGCAGTTGTCGCGATGTTCAGTGAACGTCTTTCCCACAACGATGACGTCATCCAAGTACACCAGGCAGGTTTTCCATGTCAGACCCTGTAACACACGTTCCATTAAACGCTCAAAGGTGGCTGGAGCGTTACACAAGCCAAATGGCATAACAGTAAACTGCCATAGTCCATTTCCCGTTGTGAAAGCGGTCTTTTCTTTGTCTTCTGGATGGATCTGTACCTGCCAGTAGCCACTTTTCAGATCGAGGGTGGAAAACCATTTCGCTCCAGAAAGGGTATCCAAGGTGTTATCTATTCGAGGCAAGGGGTAGCTGTCCTTCTTGGTGACATCGTTGAGCCTCCGGTAATCCACGCAGAATCGAGTGCTTCCGTCCTTCTTTTTCACTAGTACAACGGGTGATGCCCACGGACTTTTTGAGTTTTCGATTAGACCGTCTGTTTCCATGGTTGATATCATCTCATCGACTTCCTGTTTTGCCAATGGAAGTCTTCTAGTAGGTTGTCGGATCGGTCTGCTATCGTCGGTGTCTATTCGGTGCTGTACTAGGTGTGTTCGACCTTAGTCTCCATCCTGTGATGCAAATATATCAGCAAACTCGCCAAGCGCTCAATGTCAGCTTGTAATTGTTGTAGCGTTTCACCTCTTGTCTGGACCCTTCGGCCCAACTGGACTCGGTAAACTTGCTGCATGTGGTCGTCGCCAAACCTCATCTCGATTGCTTTGACCATGGCATCATAACCATGATGTTTGTCTTCAGGAATGGTCTGCAGCAATTCGGCAGCTGTTCCTCTGAGCGCAATCGTAAGAGCAATTGATTTGTCTTCGTTGTCCCTGTTGTTAGTCAAGGCGGCAGCTTCGAACTGCCTCTTATAAATTGGCCATGATGTTTGACCATCGAAGACAGGGGGTTGCATTTCCTTTCTTCGTGGACCGTCGCTCCAATATTCCCGAACCTTCTGCTTTTTCAAAGAATCAAATTCCTTAGCCAGATTTTCGTACTGTTGCTCTACACTTCCGAACTTTTCTTCCAAGTTTTCTATTTTGGCTTCGAACTTTTGATCGATTGTTTGAAGTCTTTTGTCGAAGAGAGAATTCTGTGCATCGAGTTTGTTTTCGAGACCATCTTTTCGAGAACGTTCTTTTGTTCTTCGAGAACGTTCTGTTGTTTTTCGAGAACGTTCTTTTGTTCTTGGAATTTCGACAGAAGCAACTTCATGAAAGCAGGCATTTCATCGGCTGTACTTACTGTGCATTCTCTCCCTTGTTTTTCAACATCGAACAACATGGTATCGGGGTCTCCACCATCCTAAGTGATAGCATTCTGAAGTCGGAGCAATAGTTCCTTTTTCAGCCTCGAAGTCTGAAGATTTCGTTTTCCTAATTCTTCTTTCAACTCAGCTGTTGTCAATTATTCTAATTTGCGACCCATTTTATGTAACTGAAACACAATTTTCGCAACACAGTCAGTTTTATTTTAATGTCTCTTCTAGAAAAATCTTTTTCAACCAATATTTTTAACAAAAATATATGCTATTCACAGTTTTATAGAACAATCAGTTCAATAGTTTTTGGAAAATTCCACTTTCACAATAATATGAGTCAACGAAACTCTTTTAGAAAATGTCACTATGGAATTTTCTAGCACTTTACTGAGTTTTATCCCACTTCTGACACCAATTTGAAGTTTTGGCCTGAGGTTCGAAAAATAAAACTCAATCGAAATTCCAAAATAATAAAACAAATCTCTTTATTTTATGAAACACAACGTCTTTCAGTTTAAATAACACCAAATTTAACTTATTCATAATTCAAATACGTTTTTATAATTCAACACTATTTATTTAATCTCAATTTAATCACTTTTTACTAACGTTTCCAGTTGTTAACAATTCCACTTTCGAAAATAAACTCACTCTCAATGCCATCTACTCTTATATTTATACAAATATATTATACAAAACAAAAAAATACTTACATATAAAACAGAACTCTGACTAAGTCGAACTGTGCAGTGAGAATCCAAATTAATTTCTGTAATAAACAAACTGTCTTAGGTGTTATGCCCATAAGACAGCTTGTATACAAGAAATCAATTTAAACATTCAGCACAATAGGACAAATTCAGATGCCCTTATCTATTTACCGTAAGCATTAGCAGTAGATAAGAAAGGGGCAGTTAAACACAAAGGTCTTGGAACAAATAAGAGGATAATTTGCTACGCGTGTATGTATTGTTTTATTTATTTTATTTTTCTTCCAACCAATAACGCGAATGGATATTATTTTATTCTTTACAGCACTCGCGAGGGGTATTTTTCTTTTTCTCATACGAGTGTATATTATTTTTTTTCTAAACCCTCGCGACAACAGTGCGCAAATTGATTTGCCGGAGAGAAAAGTTAAAAGTTAGTCTACTTGATGCACATGCGATTCCTATGGGTCCACCCATAAGAACACGTATATTTAATCGAACTGTCAGTTGTATGCGGCAACGCAACGGACGAACAGATTCTATGGGTCGGTCCCTTAATGTAGTTACGTTATTGCATTGTGTTCAGTCAGACATCAACTTGACTGTCAGTTTGACTGCGTTTAAGGCATTGAATAAGAAGTACATTAAGAGGTCTTTTTGAAAATAGATGAAGCCTTTTTCTAAATAGTGTGAGTTTATCACCTACACACAAGTGGGCGGATTGCAGAAGACTAAAAACTTGTGGGCGCCAAATACAGTATTTTACGTGTAATGGAAGAAAAAGTTACTATAAAATGCATTTGGATTTGTTTTATTAATCAAACTTACCTGTTCCAAAATAATAGAAACAATTAAAACGGTTTAACCTCTGTTTTTAATTTTAAACTTAGGTTTGTTTTAATTAAATAATTTATCAGAGTATTTTCTTTCTCATCCAATTGGATCAATTTTAGCAACATACGCCTGAAACATATATTTGAAACATACATTTGTACAGTAATTTTTGCAGCGTCCCTTTTTCTCTTACGTAAAGTAGGTCTATTTCTTTTTGATAAAACAAAAAATTCAACAAAATTACTTGTTAATTTTAAATTAATTTACTTACTGAGATAATACAAAATCTTCAAGCTTATTCGCTTCACAAATAAGCTGCACAAAAACACCACTGCACCTAGATATAATACAGATAAGTTGATTAAGTACTAACATGTTGACAAAATGAAAAAATAATGTAAACGAATGCGTCCCTGACTTCAACTCTGGCGTTTGACTGTTAGTGAATCTTATCCATTTAAGTTGTGCATTTTTATTTTTTAACAAATTAATTGTTTTCATTGTTTAATACTACACAAAATCTATTCTAAATTGTTGTACAATATTTAAAATATACTCAAAATACCACTTCACATTGATTTACGTTCTATATAAAACAATACTTACTTGTGAAAAGAAATGTCTTCATTTCTCTTACAAACTATGTTTTTACTGTTTTTTCTATGAAGGTCATATTTATGGAAGTATTATATATGGACTGCTAGACTTCAAGTTGGTTCCATTTTAGTTTCAGTTGTTTTTGGCGACACTTGCCCTCCTGAGTACACTAGCGGGAAAATATTAAACCTTAATTTTGACATTTCATCCAGTTATCCCAGACTTTGGCAGCAGGTTTTCTCACGTTGGCATGTTAAAATTTCTCCCCATGTTTTTTAGAATATCCCACAATTATTTAACAAAAAATCCCTTTTTTTCCTTCTAGTGCTTTAAGCTTAAGGCCCAATTATGCCTCTGGAACAAAATCCGCACCAAACAGTGACTCGTTTTGGGTGTGTCGGCTTTTCAATGTATGCGTGCGTGTTTTTTGTGCCCCAAATGCGACAATTTTGCTTGTTTACATATCCGCCAAGATCAAAATGAGCTTCATCTGAAAAGATGATTTTTTTTGGCAAAATCGGCGTCTTCTCTAAGTTGATTGCAGGCAATACTTCCCAGCGTTGTTCAAGCGTATACACAACCAAATTCGTTTAACGGAAGGATAAAACTAATTATCTGTCAGATCAGACATGGACTAAGTGTTACCATTCATGAAATAAGCACTAGTTGAAAAAAAAACGTTAGAAGGCGGACCCTTTAGTTAATTTTTTTCCTGAAATGGGTTCAGGAGAGCTAGAATCGCATCCTGAAATTTGGCGACATTTTTTGACAATTGTTGTATGAAGATGATATTAGAGTAGCATTCCATATATAATACGTCCATGGTCATATTGATTCTTGTTTTTCTGTTAAGATACTAGAGTATTCTCATTGATGCACCTCATTTTACGAAAGTTATACAGTTCATCATGTTCGCAAAACAAAATTATCAAAATTCATCAGCATTTTCCCACATTTTATTATAAACGATCTAATTTCAATTCACTTCCATATTTCTCTTTTTAAATAATAACTTTACTGCTTAGTATTCAATAAACCATTATAAGAACTGTTATTTTTATAGAATAAGTTCGAGTTTGTTAATAAACGCAGCACTGAGCTGTTCTTAGTAAGAAAATAGTTTTTTTTTTATTTGTCGCGGAGCTTCCAACCTTTACTGGCGCAGTCGTACGGAACGAGTTTTAGATTATATCGAAGGTTTATCGAAAATTCAACAAAAAAACTTAAATACAAACGTGGAAGATCGGTAAAAGTTTCGAAGGTTTATCGGAAAATTATACCAAAGCGAACAATAAAATAGTCAATCTATCGCAGTTCAGTGCAAGGGATAAAATCATTTTTCGAAGGCAAATCGAAATAATAAACAACAGTGACAGTGTACGAGATAAAAGATAATTTTTGGTTAAAAGCAAATCAAATATCATTAAATTAATACACACCAGTGCAAAAGACTTTTATCAAGACATCCTAGTGCAAGGAACTTATTCTAATCAAAAGCAGCAATAACCTAAAGATAATATCTCAACACGTCTCAACAGTATAAGAACAACATGAAATTCTATGTCACGTAAGTCAAAATAAATAAAAATAAATACATTTATTGGCGCGACAGCTCCTTGAGGAGCCAAGGCCTAGTGACTTATACTCTCAACCATTCCTGTGTGTGTGTTGTTACTCTGCAAAAATGGAAGGGACCTACAGTTTACCGCCGAGTCCGAACGGCTACATGAGATGCACTCTTTCGAGAGAAATTTTACTCTTGGAGGTTTTGTCAGTTCCTCGCAAGAGGCAGTACCCCAGAAAAAAAAGGTTGCTATGAGCTGGATTTGAACCCAGGTTCTTTTGCTTAGCAGTCCGACACACTAACCACTAAGCCACGGGGCACTACAAAGTCAAAATAAAGCATGTTTAAAATCCCAAAAATTTAAAACAACCCCTATCCAATTCAAAAGAAAAAACTAAACAGCTGCAATAATTTAAGCATAGAAATAAGTAAAGAAATTAACTTTGACAAAATAAATTTAAATATTGAAAAATCTGAAAGAGAAACTTTGACTGACAGCAAGACAAAACCAACAAATCCCTTTTAACCACTTAAACCCTATGACAAGACAAGACAACTATTTCAACAGACCCTTTAAAACCAACCCCGGTTCTGGTCAATTCTCAAATAGATAACAGTTACCCCCACCCAAACCTATGGAAGCAAGTACCACTTACTTCAAACTTCAACCCTCAACACAACATAATTTAAGTCTACACAACCCCAGAACACCCAGCAACTTTTTCAAACAAACAGGTCCTCCTAGAGAACTTCATAACATCAACATTGATCACCCAGGGACTTCAATACATTTTGAATACGAGTATCCAAATGAACCCGCCGACAACCTGGACTTTAAAAACGAAAACCCGTACCAAAATCTAGACAGGTACTATAATGAACAATACCAACAGGACCTTGAAACGTTCCACGAAACGAACCATCCAGAGGATACTGAAAATTTTTCACGAAACAGCCTCTGGGAGCCAATCGGATATATAAACATCAATAAACACGGAAATATTTTACCATACATTAATATTTCTTCACCATTTGGAAGGACACTCAGATCCTGGTGCGTTTTCATCTTTCATCAATCCCGAGTTTGCCGACCCTCAATTTCAAATCCCCATTAATAATACAGAACACACAATTAATAGAGCGATAATATTTCCCTCTTTTCAGAATTTTAAACACAGGGTACATTTAAATATTTAGTGTTTAGATTTCATTGATACTTTGATGGTCTAATCAGCTTAGATATTTTGACCCAAATCAAAGCAAAAATAGACTTAGAAAAACAGAAATTGATTACAGAAAATTCTTGTATTTCCCCGCTTTTCAAACCAAATTCTACATCATCGCAATACATTATTCCCCCATACACAAAAATTATCTTTATACTCCCCGTAAGCATACGAAACTGTGACATTTTCATAAGACCAACTTTTTTTTTTTTATATTTAACGCGCGAGTTATATGAACCATAACAACAACACGACCAACACCCAAATCGATCCCAAAGTTTAGGTGAACCTTATTCGTCAGCACAATCCAGCGATGAGCAGCAACGAGTCAATCACCCAGTGTTCCATTTAACATTTTATTATTTCATTTTTGCTTATTAATCGAATTTTTATTATACATAAATACAAACTGTAACAGGTCAATCAACCAGAGTGTTCTTCATTCCTCTACATTTTTTCATTTTGCTTATTAATCGAATTAATATTATAAATACAAATTGTAGTATTGATAAGAGTTGAGTTATTTTTGTTGAATAAAAGCGAGTAGTCGCACTTTACATAAAAGTGGAATTTGTTTTTTTTTTTTAATACCAACGCGGCACACACCTTAACTGGCGCAGTCGGGACGGGACAAATTTAAGTTTCGAAGGATTATCGAAAAACCTTGTTGAAAAGAACCGGTGTGAAAATAAAAAAGTCGCTGAAAATTATTTCGGGATTAATCTCGGTATATAAAAACAAACCATTTAAAAAAAAAACACTTTCGAAGGTTAATCGAAAAAATATTTTTTTTTGTGTTGTGCGACATCGGCGAAGCAAATTATTTACAAAAAAGTTTCGAAGGCTTATTGAAAAAATACTTTTGTGGGTAACATATAATAACCACTAAACGGGACATCAGTGTGTGTGGAAAAAAATATATAAAAAACATCAGATCATTGAAGAAGACCAGCACGAACAAATTATCAGGCTCTAAGCACAATGAAGATATTTTTGCTCATGTAAGTCAAATATACTGAATTTCAGTTGACAAATGTCCAGAATCCCTAAAAACAATCCCTACCCAGTAAGTAAAAAGAAGATCGTAAACTCCAATAATTTTAAGATAGACGATTTAAAGAATATATTATTCGATTATAATAATTCAAAGAATACAGTAGAAACAAATAAAACTGATTTAAATATTGAAAAATCTTATACACTCTTAGATATTAACAATAGGAATTTATCCGCAAATAGTAGCTTAGAAATTAGCATAATGGAAAACGGTAGTGATACAACAGCAGCAGCCGAAGCCGCTTCAGTAGCCGCAGAAGCTACAATCAACCTCTTAAATTCACTTAGAGTTCCTGAAATAGTAAAGGATATCCCAACTTTCGATGGAAATCCAAGGCTGCTCTTCGAGCTAGAAGAAATATTGTCACTACCAATCGATGGCACAAATTTAGGGCGGGTTATACTGCGAGCCATCAGAAATAAAGTGATTGGTCCAGCCAATGAGGTCTTAAACGTTTATGGGACCACATTATCTTGGTCTTCAATCAAAGATAACCTCATTAACCACTATTCAGATAAACGTAATGAGACTTCTCTCATACGTGATCTTCATAATATTAGACAACAAAATAAAGCTATAGAAAAATACTACAGTAAAATCATTGAAATCCAGGCAGCCATGATAAATAATGTGCAAATCCACGAAAAAGAAACAAGTGTTATTTCTGCTTAAAATAGCTTATACAAAGAAATGTGCTTAAACACATTTTTAACAAGGCTCAGAGAACCACTTGGTTCCACTGTAAGAGCCATGAGACCTTCAAGTCTCTCGGAAGCCTTTGTGTATTGCACAAAGGAACAGAATATATCCTATTTGAAACACGAATCCCAACCCATGGTTTTTAATCAGCAAAGACACTTTCTACCTAACAACCGTTACGCTAATACATGGTTTCCTCAGTTAAAACAAGGCCCCCAACTGGCACAAAATTAACAATTTATGCAAAACCCACAATTTAGGCAAAATCATCAAGTATTCCCTAACGTTCAAAACAGGCAGAACCAACAAAACGATATATTCAATAGACCTTTTAAAACCGGTTCCGGACAATTTTCCAATAGGCAGAAATTACCTCCCCCTGAACCAATGGAAGCCAGCACAACGTACACAAATTTTAGACCGCCAACACAGAACCCAAATAACAGAACACCGAGTAATTTTTTTAGACAACCAGGTTTCGTCAACAATAACAACCGGGAACTCCACAACATTGACATAGAGTACCCTGCAAATCTAGAATTTCTCGAAGAAGAACACTCAAATGAACCTATTAGTAACCTTGAAAATCCATACCAAAATTTAGATCGATATTCAAATGAACCTATAAGTAACCTTGAAAATCCATACCAAAATTTAGATCGATATTCAAATGAAAAATTTCAGCATGGCCTCGACGTATTAGAAGGAACAAACAATTTAGAAGAAACAATATATATAGATGTGAATAAACACGGAAACATTTTGCCGTACATAAATATTGCCTCACCCTTTGGAAGACCACTAAGGTTTTTAATCGATACTGGTGCATCGTCGTCATTCATAAATCCTGAATTTGCCGATCGCAAACTTCAATCTCCCACTAAGCACACTGTTATAAAAACAATTTTTAAGGAACATACTATCAACAAAGATATAACGTTCCCATCCTTTACGGAATTCAAAACACATGGAACATTTAAATTTCTGATATTCAGATTCCATGGATATTTTGACGGCCTAATTGGTCTAGATATTCTCACACAACTCAAAGCCAAAATAGATTTAGAGAAACAGAAACTTATAACAGAAAATTCCAGCATCCCTATTTTTTTTAAACCTAACTTCACGTCTTCTCAATATTCCATTCCGCCACTTTCAAAATTAATCTGTCGTCTCCCCGTTGACACACAAAATGGTGATATTATCATAAATCAAATCAAAAACACTAACAACGAAATAGAGTTAAATATTAACGAAAGAAATTACCCTAACCTCGATTCTAGCGGATCAACCATTCATTCAGCCATTGAAAACCTAGACGACCACATATACATTTCAGAACCCAGAAAATCGAGTTCCAAATACCAGAGAACCTCGAGAAACCACTGGACATAGTGCACATCGACATATATTGTATAAACAACCAAACAATTTTAACAATCATTGACAAATTCTCCAAATTTGCTGCGGCCTATACAATCCCAGCTAGAAATAGCTTGACTGTAATTGAATCTTTTCTTCATTTTATGAGCCTTCATGGCATCCCCGCTAAATTAATTTCAGACCAAGGATCAGAATTCACATCAACAGTTTTTAAAGATTTTGTTCGTCAATATAACATCATTGCAGCAGTCAAGCAGCAACTCTCCAGTTGAGAGACTGCATTCAACAATGACGGAAATATATAGAATAATATACACAAAACACAAAGGAAGACATCATGACGATATACTGAAAGAAATTCTAATAACATACAACAATTCCATTCATTCTGCTACTAAGCTTACACCCTACGAACTCTTTTATGGTAGGACCTATAAATTCAAAAACATAAAATACAATAATGTTCATGAATATCTCAATAAACTTAATCAATTTCAGGCAGAATCATGTCCATATATCAAACAAAAAACAGGAGAACAGGTAGCTAGAAATTTAAACAAATTAAACCAGAACAGGGAGAAACCAAAGGCAATTAGAACAAGCTCATTCATATATAGAAAAGAAAACAGAAGAAACAAACTAACTCCCACATTTAGTAAATACAGGATTAAAAATAATAGGCAAGTTACGGCTTTAACAACTAATAACCAAAAACTGCACAAATCAAAAATTAAAAGAAAGCTTAAATTTCAGGTAAGGAGTCATCAACCTAATGGCAACAATGGAAGCACAGAAAATGGAAATACAAGACTTATCTAACAATCACGGACTTCTGACAATTAAATTGAGGACCGCCAGTACAATACAGTCATACAAAAACCTAATACACATAGTACAGTTACACAAATACGAAGAAAACATTAATTCAATAGGCAATTCCTTGAAAGTTTACCAGAATTTCGACGGTTTTAATGATTCTCTCAAAGTAATAAAAATAAAATTCGAGCAACTACAAGCCAAACTCCAAACATTGACACCTAAATTAAGGCAAAAACGAGGGCTTATAAATGGTCTTGAGACAATTATAAAAAGTTAACATTTATAAAAAAAATTGAAGAGCTGACACAAATGCAAGATAATCTTGAAGAACAAGGGATTAACCAAGATAGGCTTAACAAACAAATGATAGGTAGATTTAGTAACATTATAAACCAACAAAAACTAATCGAAAAATATCTAGTACATACCGAAAAGCAATTAAGTAACAGAATAAGAACAAAAGAAAATTCAATTAGATTGATTCAATATTTAAACCAGATTAATTTTAACATAGAACTCTTGCATAGCCATTAATCAATATTTCGATAATAAATGTGCAAAGATAGAAAATGTGTTCTATTGCAAGGCATCAAAAAGCCAAGATTTGAGCATTGAAACCAGCTGCGTCGCCAACTTGATGACGGTGTTCCATTTAACATTTTATTATTTCATTTTTGCTTATTAATCGAATTTTTATTATACATAAATACAAACTGTAACAGGTCAATCAACCAGAGTGTTCTTCATTCCTCTACATTTTTTCATTTTGCTTATTAATCGAATTAATATTATAAATACAAATTGTAGTATTGATAAGAGTTGAGTTATTTTTGTTGAATAAAAGCGAGTAGTCGCACTTTACATAAAAGTGGAATTTGTTTTTTTTTTTTTAATACCAACGCGGCACACACCTTAACTGGCGCAGTCGGGACGGGACAAATTTAAGTTTCGAAGGATTATCGAAAAACCTTGTTGAAAAGAACCGGTGTGAAAATAAAAAAGTCGCTGAAAATTATTTCGGGATTAATCTCGGTATATAAAAACAAACCATTTTAAAAAAAAAGAACTTTCGAAGGTTAATCGAAAAAATATTTTTTTTTGTGTTGTGCGACATCGGCGAAGCAAATTATTTACAAAAAAGTTTCGAAGGCTTATTGAAAAAATACTTTTGTGGGTAACATATAATAACCACTAAACGGGACATCAGTGAGCGTGGAAAAAAATATATAAAAAACATCAGATCATTGAAGAAGACCAGCACGAACAAATTATCAGGCTCTAAACACAATGAAGATATTTTTGCTCATGTAAGTCAAATATACTGAATTTCAGTTGATAAATGTCCAGAATCCCTAAAAACAATCCCTACCCAGTAAGTAAAAAGAAGATCGTAAACTCCAATAATTTTAAGATAGACGATTTAAAGAATATATTATTCAATTATAATAATTCAAAGAATACAGTAGAAACAAATAAAACTGATTTAAATATTGAAAAATCTTATACACTCTTAGATATTAACAATAGGAATTTATCCGCAAATAGTAGCTTAGAAATTAGCATAATGGAAAACGGCAGTGATACAACAGCAGCAGCCGAAGCCGCTTCAGTAGCCGCAGAAGCTACAATCAACCTCTTAAACTCACTTAGAGTTCCTGAAATAGTAAAGGATATCCCAACTTTCGATGGAAATCCAAGGCTGCTCTTCGAGTTAGAAGAAATATTGTCACTGCCAATCGATGGCACAAATTTAGGGCGGGTTATACTGCGAGCCATCAGAAATAAAGTGATTGGTCCAGCCAATGAGGTCTTAAACGTTTATGGGACCACATTATCTTGGTCTTCAATCAAAGATAACCTCATTAACCACTATTCAGATAAACGTAATGAGACTTCTCTCATACGTGATCTGCATAATATTAGACAACAAAATAAAGCTATAGAAAAATACTACAGTAAAATCATTGAAATCCAGGCAGCCATGATAAATAATGTGCAAATCCACGAAAAAGAAACAAGTGTTATTTCTGCTTAAAATAGCTTATACAAAGAAATGTGCTTAAACACATTTTTAACAAGGCTCAGAGAACCACTTGGTTCCACTGTAAGAGCCATGAGACCTTCAAGTCTCTCGGAAGCCTTTGTGTATTGCACAAAGGAACAGAATATATCCTATTTGAAACACGAATCCCAACCCATGGTTTTTAATCAGCAAAGACACTTTCTACCTAACAACCGTTACGCTAATACATGGTTTCCTCAGTTAAGACAAGGCCCCCAACTGGCACAAAATTAACAATTTATGCAAAACCCACAATTTAGGCAAAATCATCAAGTATTCCCTAACGTTCAAAACAGGCAGAACCAACAAAACGATATATTCAATAGACCTTTTAAAACCGGTTCCGGACAATTTTCCAATAGGCAGAAATTACCTCCCCCTGAACCAATGGAAGCCAGCACAACGTACACAAATTTTAGACCGCCAACACAGAACCCAAATAACAGAACACCGAGTAATTTTTTTAGACAACCAGGTTTCGTCAACAATAACAACCGGGAACTCCACAACATTGACATAGAGTACCCTGCAAATCTAGAATTTCTCGAAGAAGAACACTCAAATGAACCTATTAGTAACCTTGAAAATCCATACCAAAATTTAGATCGATATTCAAATGAACCTATAAGTAACCTTGAAAATCCATACCAAAATTTAGATCGATATTCAAATGAAAAATTTCAGCATGGCCTCGACGTATTAGAAGGAACAAACAATTTAGAAGAAACAATATATATAGATGTGAATAAACACGGAAACATTTTGCCGTACATAAATATTGCCTCACCCTTTGGAAGACCACTAAGGTTTTTAATCGATACTGGTGCATCGTCGTCATTCATAAATCCTGAATTTGCCGATCGCAAACTTCAATCTCCCACTAAGCACACTGTTATAAAAACAATTTTTAAGGAACATACTATCAACAAAGATATAACGTTCCCATCCTTTACGGAATTCAAAACACATGGAACATTTAAATTTCTGATATTCAGATTCCATGGATATTTTGACGGCCTAATTGGTCTAGATATTCTCACACAACTCAAAGCCAAAATAGATTTAGAGAAACAGAAACTTATAACAGAAAATTCCAGCATCCCTATTTTTTTTAAACCTAACTTCACGTCTTCTCAATATTCCATTCCGCCACTTTCAAAATTAATCTGTCGTCTCCCCGTTGACACACAAAATGGTGATATTATCATAAATCAAATCAAAAACACTAACAACGAAATAGAGTTAAATATTAACGAAAGAAATTACCCTAACCTCGATTCTAGCGGATCAACCATTCATTCAGCCATTGAAAACCTAGACGACCACATATACATTTCAGAACCCAGAAAATCGAGTTCCAAATACCAGAGAACCTCGAGAAACCACTGGACATAGTGCACATCGACATATATTGTATAAACAACCAAACAATTTTAACAATCATTGACAAATTCTCCAAATTTGCTGCGGCCTATACAATCCCAGCTAGAAATAGCTTGACTGTAATTGAATCTTTTCTTCATTTTATGAGCCTTCATGGCATCCCCGCTAAATTAATTTCAGACCAAGGATCAGAATTCACATCAACAGTTTTTAAAGATTTTGTTCGTCAATACAACATCATTGCAACAGTCAAGCAGCAACTCTCCAGTTGAGAGACTGCATTCAACAATGACGGAAATATATAGAATAATATACACAAAACACAAAGGAAGACATCATGACGATATACTGAACGAAATTCTAATAACATACAACAATTCCATTCATTCTGCGACTAAGCTTACACCCTACGAACTCTTTTATGGTAGGACCTATAAATTCAAAAACATAAAATACAATAATGTTCATGAATATCTCAATAAACTTAATCAATTTCAGGCAGAATCATGTCCATATATCAAACAAAAAACAGGAGAACAGGTAGCTAGAAATTTAAACAAATTAAACCAGAACAGGGAGAAACCAAAGGCAATTAGAACAAGCTCATTCATATATAGAAAAGAAAACAGAAGAAACAAACTAACTCCCACATTTAGTAAATACAGGATTAAAAACAATAGGCAAGTTACGGCTTTAACAACTAATAACCAAAAACTGCACAAATCAAAAATTAAAAGAAAGCTTAAATTTCAGGTAAGGAGTCATCAACCTAATGGCAACAATGGAAGCACAGAAAATGGAAATACAAGACTTATCTAACAATCACGGACTTCTGACAATTAAATTGAGGACCGCCAGAACAATACAGTCATACAAAAACCTAATACACATAGTACAGTTACACAAATACGAAGAAAACATTAATTCAATAGGCAATTCCTTGAAAGTTTACCAGAATTTCGACGGTTTTAATGATTCTCTCAAAGTAATAAAAATAAAATTCGAGCAACTACAAGCCAAACTCCAAACATTGACACCTAAATTAAGGCAAAAACGAGGGCTTATAAATGGTCTTGAGACAATTATAAAAAGTATTACAGGGAACATGGACGCAGATGATGCCCTTAACATTTATAAAAAAAATTGAAGAGCTGACACAAATGCAAGATAATCTTGAAGAACAAGGGATTAACCAAGATAGGCTTAGCAAACAAATGATAGGTAGATTTAGTAACATTATAAACCAACAAAAACTAATCGAAAAAATATCTAGTACATACCGAAAAGCAATTAAGTAACAGAATAAGAACAAAAGAAAATTCAATTAGATTGATTCAATATTTAAACCAGATTAATTTTAACATAGAACTCTTGCATAGCCATTAATCAATATTTCGATAACAAATGTGCAAAGATAGAAAATGTGTTCTATTGCAAGGCATCAAAAAGCCAAGATTTGAGCATTGAAACCAGCTGCGTCGCCAACTTGATGACGGTGTTCCATTTAACATTTTATTATTTAATTTTTGCTTATTAATCGAATTTTTATTATACATAAATACAAACTGTAACAGGTCAATCAACCAGAGTGTTCTTCATTCCTCTACATTTTTTCATTTTGCTTATTAATCGAATTAATATTAAAAATACAAATTGTAGTATTGATAAGAGTTGAGTTATTTTTGTTGAATAAAAGCGAGTAGTCGCACTTTACATAAAAGTGGAATTTGTTTTTTTTTTTTTAATACCAACGCGGCACACACCTTAACTGGCGCAGTCGGGACGGGACAAATTTAAGTTTCGAAGGATTATCGAAAAACCTTGTTGAAAAGAACCGGTGTGAAAATAAAAAAGTCGCTGAAAATTATTTCGGGATTAATCTCGGTATATAAAAACAAACCATTTAAAAAAAAAGAACTTTCGAAGGTTAATCGAAAAAATATTTTTTTTTGTGTTGTGCGACATCGGCGAAGCAAATTATTTACAAAAAAGTTTCGAAGGCTTATTGAAAAAATACTTTTGAGGGTAACATATAATAACCACTAAACGGGACATCAGTATGTGTGGAAAAAAATATATAAAAAACATCAGATCATTGAAGAAGACCAGCACGAACAAATTATCAGGCTCTAAACACAATGAAGATATTTTTGCTCATGTAAGTCAAATATACTGAATTTCAGTTGACAAATGTCCAGAATCCCTAAAAACAATCCCTACCCAGTAAGTAAAAAGAAGATCGTAAACTCCAATAATTTTAAGATAGACGATTTAAAGAATATATTATTCGATTATAATAATTCAAAGAATACAGTAGAAACAAATAAAACTGATTTAAATATTGAAAAATCTTATACACCCTTAGATATTAACAATAGGAATTTATCCGCAAATAGTAGCTTAGAAATTAGCATAATGGAAAACGGCAGTGATACAACAGCAGCAGCCGAAGCCGCTTCAGTAGCCGCAGAAGCTACAATCAACCTCTTAAATTCACTTAGAGTTCCTGAAATAGTAAAGGATATCCCAACTTTCGATGGAAATCCAAGGCTGCTCTTCGAGTTAGAAACATAGAAGAAATATTGTCACTGCTTTAGCCAATCGATGGCACAAATTTAGGGCGGGTTATACTGCGAGCCATCAGAAATAAAGTGATTGGTCCAGCCAATGAGGTCTTAAACGTTTATGGGACCACATTATCTTGGTCTTCAATCAAAGATAACCTCATTAACCACTATTCAGATAAACGTAATGAGACTTCTCTCATACGTGATCTGCATATTAGACAACAAAATAAAGCTATAGAAAAATACTACAGTAAAATCATTGAAATCCAGGCAGCCATGATAAATAATGTGCAAATCCACGAAAAAGAAACAAGTGTTATTTCTACTTAAAATAGCTTATACAAAGAAATGTGCTTAAACACATTTTTAACAAGGCTCAGAGAACCACTTGGTTCCACTGTAAGAGCCATGAGACCTTCAAGTCTCTCGGAAGCCTTTGTGTATTGCACAAAGGAACAGAATATATCCTATTTGAAACACGAATCCCAACCCATGGTTTTTAATCAGCAAAGACACTTTCTACCTAACAACCGTTACGCTAATACATGGTTTCCTCAGTTAAGACAAGGCCCCCAACTGGCACAAAATTAACAATTTATGCAAAACCCACAATTTAGGCAAAATCATCAAGTATTCCCTAACGTTCAAAACAGGCAGAACCAACAAAACGATATATTCAATAGACCTTTTAAAACCGGTTCCGGACAATTTTCCAATAGGCAGAAATTACCTCCCCCTGAACCAATGGAAGCCAGCACAACGTACACAAATTTTAGACCGCCAACACAGAACCCAAATAACAGAACACCGAGTAATTTTTTTAGACAACCAGGTTTCGTCAACAATAACAACCGGGAACTCCACAACATTGACATAGAGTACCCTGCAAATCTAGAATTTCTCGAAGAAGAACACTCAAATGAACCTATTAGTAACCTTGAAAATCCATACCAAAATTTAGATCGATATTCAAATGAACCTATAAGTAACCTTGAAAATCCATACCAAAATTTAGATCGATATTCAAATGAAAAATTTCAGCATGGCCTCGACGTATTAGAAGGAACAAACAATTTAGAAGAAACAATATATATAGATGTGAATAAACACGGAAACATTTTGCCGTACATAAATATTGCCTCACCCTTTGGAAGACCACTAAGGTTTTTAATCGATACTGGTGCATCGTCGTCATTCATAAATCCTGAATTTGCCGATCGCAAACTTCAATCTCCCACTAAGCACACTGTTATAAAAACAATTTTTAAGGAACATACTATCAACAAAGATATAACGTTCCCATCCTTTACGGAATTCAAAACACATGGAACATTTAAATTTCTGATATTCAGATTCCATGGATATTTTGACGGCCTAATTGGTCTAGATATTCTCACACAACTCAAAGCCAAAATAGATTTAGAGAAACAGAAACTTATAACAGAAAATTCCAGCATCCCTATTTTTTTTAAACCTAACTTCACGTCTTCTCAATATTCCATTCCGCCACTTTCAAAATTAATCTGTCGTCTCCCCGTTGACACACAAAATGGTGATATTATCATAAATCAAATCAAAAACACTAACAACGAAATAGAGTTAAATATTAACGAAAGAAATTACCCTAACCTCGATTCTAGCGGATCAACCATTCATTCAGCCATTGAAAACCTAGACGACCACATATACATTTCAGAACCCAGAAAATCGAGTTCCAAATACCAGAGAACCTCGAGAAACCACTGGACATAGTGCACATCGACATATATTGTATAAACAACCAAACAATTTTAACAATCATTGACAAATTCTCCAAATTTGCTGCGGCCTATACAATCCCAGCTAGAAATAGCTTGACTGTAATTGAATCTTTTCTTCATTTTATGAGCCTTCATGGCATCCCCGCTAAATTAATTTCAGACCAAGGATCAGAATTCACATCAACAGTTTTTAAAGATTTTGTTCGTCAATATAACATCATTGCAGCAGTCAAGCAGCAACTCTCCAGTTGAGAGACTGCATTCAACAATGACGGAAATATATAGAATAATATACACAAAACACAAAGGAAGACATCATGACGATATACTGAAAGAAATTCTAATAACATACAACAATTCCATTCATTCTGCTACTAAGCTTACACCCTACCAACTCTTTTATGGTAGGACCTATAAATTCAAAAACATAAAATACAATAATGTTCATGAATATCTCAATAAACTTAATCAATTTCAGGCAGAATCATGTCCATATATCAAACAAAAAACAGGAGAACAGGTAGCTAGAAATTTAAACAAATTAAACCAGAACAGGGAGAAACCAAAGGCAATTAGAACAAGCTCATTCATATATAGAAAAGAAAACAGAAGAAACAAACTAACTCCCACATTTAGTAAATACAGGATTAAAAATAATAGGCAAGTTACGGCTTTAACAACTAATAACCAAAAACTGCACAAATCAAAAATTAAAAGAAAGCTTAAATTTCAGGTAAGGAGTCATCAACCTAATGGCAACAATGGAAGCACAGAAAATGGAAATACAAGACTTATCTAACAATCACGGACTTCTGACAATTAAATTGAGGACCGCCAGAACAATACAGTCATACAAAAACCTAATACACATAGTACAGTTACACAAATACGAAGAAAACATTAATTCAATAGGCAATTCCTTGAAAGTTTACCAGAATTTCGACGGTTTTAATGATTCTCTCAAAGTAATAAAAATAAAATTCGAGCAACTACAAGCCAAACTCCAAACATTGACACCTAAATTAAGGCAAAAACGAGGGCTTATAAATGGTCTTGAGACAATTATAAAAAGTTAACATTTATAAAAAAAATTGAAGAGCTGACACAAATGCAAGATAATCTTGAAGAACAAGGGATTAACCAAGATAGGCTTAACAAACAAATGATAGGTAGATTTAGTAACATTATAAACCAACAAAAACTAATCGAAAAATATCTAGTACATACCGAAAAGCAATTAAGTAACAGAATAAGAACAAAAGAAAATTCAATTAGATTGATTCAATATTTAAACCAGATTAATTTTAACATAGAACTCTTGCATAGCCATTAATCAATATTTCGATAATAAATGTGCAAAGATAGAAAATGTGTTCTATTGCAAGGCATCAAAAAGCCAAGATTTGAGCATTGAAACCAGCTGCGTCGCCAACTTGATGACGGTGTTCCATTTAACATTTTATTATTTCATTTTTGCTTATTAATCGAATTTTTATTATACATAAATACAAACTGTAACAGGTCAATCAACCAGAGTGTTCTTCATTCCTCTACATTTTTTCATTTTGCTTATTAATCGAATTAATATTATAAATACAAATTGTAGTATTGATAAGAGTTGAGTTATTTTTGTTGAATAAAAGCGAGTAGTCGCACTTTACATAAAAGTGGAATTTGTTTTTTTTTTTTTTAATACCAACGCGGCACACACCTTAACTGGCGCAGTCGGGACGGGACAAATTTAAGTTTCGAAGGATTATCGAAAAACCTAGTTGAAAAGAACCGGTGTGAAAACAAAAAAGTCGCTGAAAATTATTTCGGGATTAATCTCGGTATATAAAAACAAACCATTTTAAAAAAAAAGAACTTTCGAAGGTTAATCGAAAAAATATTTTTTTTTGTGTTGTGCGACATCGGCGAAGCAAATTATTTACAAAAAAGTTTCGAAGGCTTATTGAAAAAATACTTTTGTGGGTAACATATAATAACCACTAAACGGGACATCAGTGAGCGTGGAAAAAAATATATAAAAAACATCAGATCATTGAAGAAGACCAGCACGAACAAATTATCAGGCTCTAAACACAATGAAGATATTTTTGCTCATGTAAGTCAAATATACTGAATTTCAGTTGATAAATGTCCAGAATCCCTAAAAACAATCCCTACCCAGTAAGTAAAAAGAAGATCGTAAACTCCAATAATTTTAAGATAGACGATTTAAAGAATATATTATTCAATTATAATAATTCAAAGAATACAGTAGAAACAAATAAAACTGATTTAAATATTGAAAAATCTTATACACTCTTAGATATTAACAATAGGAATTTATCCGCAAATAGTAGCTTAGAAATTAGCATAATGGAAAACGGCAGTGATACAACAGCAGCAGCCGAAGCCGCTTCAGTAGCCGCAGAAGCTACAATCAACCTCTTAAATTCACTTAGAGTTCCTGAAATAGTAAAGGATATCCCAACTTTCGATGGAAATCCAAGGCTGCTCTTCGAGTTAGAAGAAATATTGTCACTGCCAATCGATGGCACAAATTTAGGGCGGGTTATACTGCGAGCCATCAGAAATAAAGTGATTGGTCCAGCCAATGAGGTCTTAAACGTTTATGGGACCACATTATCTTGGTCTTCAATCAAAGATAACCTCATTAACCACTATTCAGATAAACGTAATGAGACTTCTCTCATACGTGATCTGCATAATATTAGACAACAAAATAAAGCTATAGAAAAATACTACAGTAAAATCATTGAAATCCAGGCAGCCATGATAAATAATGTGCAAATCCACGAAAAAGAAACAAGTGTTATTTCTGCTTAAAATAGCTTATACAAAGAAATGTGCTTAAACACATTTTTAACAAGGCTCAGAGAACCACTTGGTTCCACTGTAAGAGCCATGAGACCTTCAAGTCTCTCGGAAGCCTTTGTGTATTGCACAAAGGAACAGAATATATCCTATTTGAAACACGAATCCCAACCCATGGTTTTTAATCAGCAAAGACACTTTCTACCTAACAACCGTTACGCTAATACATGGTTTCCTCAGTTAAAACAAGGCCCCCAACTGGCACAAAATTAACAATTTATGCAAAACCCACAATTTAGGCAAAATCATCAAGTATTCCCTAACGTTCAAAACAGGCAGAACCAACAAAACGATATATTCAATAGACCTTTTAAAACCGGTTCCGGACAATTTTCCAATAGGCAGAAATTACCTCCCCCTGAACCAATGGAAGCCAGCACAACGTACACAAATTTTAGACCGCCAACACAGAACCCAAATAACAGAACACCGAGTAATTTTTTTAGACAACCAGGTTTCGTCAACAATAACAACCGGGAACTCCACAACATTGACATAGAGTACCCTGCAAATCTAGAATTTCTCGAAGAAGAACACTCAAATGAACCTATTAGTAACCTTGAAAATCCATACCAAAATTTAGATCGATATTCAAATGAACCTATAAGTAACCTTGAAAATCCATACCAAAATTTAGATCGATATTCAAATGAAAAATTTCAGCATGGCCTCGACGTATTAGAAGGAACAAACAATTTAGAAGAAACAATATATATAGATGTGAATAAACACGGAAACATTTTGCCGTACATAAATATTGCCTCACCCTTTGGAAGACCACTAAGGTTTTTAATCGATACTGGTGCATCGTCGTCATTCATAAATCCTGAATTTGCCGATCGCAAACTTCAATCTCCCACTAAGCACACTGTTATAAAAACAATTTTTAAGGAACATACTATCAACAAAGATATAACGTTCCCATCCTTTACGGAATTCAAAACACATGGAACATTTAAATTTCTGATATTCAGATTCCATGGATATTTTGACGGCCTAATTGGTCTAGATATTCTCACACAACTCAAAGCCAAAATAGATTTAGAGAAACAGAAACTTATAACAGAAAATTCCAGCATCCCTATTTTTTTTAAACCTAACTTCACGTCTTCTCAATATTCCATTCCGCCACTTTCAAAATTAATCTGTCGTCTCCCCGTTGACACACAAAATGGTGATATTATCATAAATCAAATCAAAAACACTAACAACGAAATAGAGTTAAATATTAACGAAAGAAATTACCCTAACCTCGATTCTAGCGGATCAACCATTCATTCAGCCATTGAAAACCTAGACGACCACATATACATTTCAGAACCCAGAAAATCGAGTTCCAAATACCAGAGAACCTCGAGAAACCACTGGACATAGTGCACATCGACATATATTGTATAAACAACCAAACAATTTTAACAATCATTGACAAATTCTCCAAATTTGCTGCGGCCTATACAATCCCAGCTAGAAATAGCTTGACTGTAATTGAATCTTTTCTTCATTTTATGAGCCTTCATGGCATCCCCGCTAAATTAATTTCAGACCAAGGATCAGAATTCACATCAACAGTTTTTAAAGATTTTGTTCGTCAATATAACATCATTGCAGCAGTCAAGCAGCAACTCTCCAGTTGAGAGACTGCATTCAACAATGACGGAAATATATAGAATAATATACACAAAACACAAAGGAAGACATCATGACGATATACTGAAAGAAATTCTAATAACATACAACAATTCCATTCATTCTGCTACTAAGCTTACACCCTACCAACTCTTTTATGGTAGGACCTATAAATTCAAAAACATAAAATACAATAATGTTCATGAATATCTCAATAAACTTAATCAATTTCAGGCAGAATCATGTCCATATATCAAACAAAAAACAGGAGAACAGGTAGCTAGAAATTTAAACAAATTAAACCAGAACAGGGAGAAACCAAAGGCAATTAGAACAAGCTCATTCATATATAGAAAAGAAAACAGAAGAAACAAACTAACTCCCACATTTAGTAAATACAGGATTAAAAACAATAGGCAAGTTACGGCTTTAACAACTAATAACCAAAAACTGCACAAATCAAAAATTAAAAGAAAGCTTAAATTTCAGGTAAGGAGTCATCAACCTAATGGCAACAATGGAAGCACAGAAAATGGAAATACAAGACTTATCTAACAATCACGGACTTCTGACAATTAAATTGAGGACCGCCAGAACAATACAGTCATACAAAAACCTAATACACATAGTACAGTTACACAAATACGAAGAAAACATTAATTCAATAGGCAATTCCTTGAAAGTTTACCAGAATTTCGACGGTTTTAATGATTCTCTCAAAGTAATAAAAATAAAATTCGAGCAACTACAAGCCAAACTCCAAACATTGACACCTAAATTAAGGCAAAAACGAGGGCTTATAAATGGTCTTGAGACAATTATAAAAAGTTAACATTTATAAAAAAAATTGAAGAGCTGACACAAATGCAAGATAATCTTGAAGAACAAGGGATTAACCAAGATAGGCTTAACAAACAAATGATAGGTAGATTTAGTAACATTATAAACCAACAAAAACTAATCGAAAAATATCTAGTACATACCGAAAAGCAATTAAGTAACAGAATAAGAACAAAAGAAAATTCAATTAGATTGATTCAATATTTAAACCAGATTAATTTTAACATAGAACTCTTGCATAGCCATTAATCAATATTTCGATAATAAATGTGCAAAGATAGAAAATGTGTTCTATTGCAAGGCATCAAAAAGCCAAGATTTGAGCATTGAAACCAGCTGCGTCGCCAACTTGATGACGGTGTTCCATTTAACATTTTATTATTTCATTTTTGCTTATTAATCGAATTTTTATTATACATAAATACAAACTGTAACAGGTCAATCAACCAGAGTGTTCTTCATTCCTCTACATTTTTTCATTTTGCTTATTAATCGAATTAATATTATAAATACAAATTGTAGTATTGATAAGAGTTGAGTTATTTTTGTTGAATAAAAGCGAGTAGTCGCACTTTACATAAAAGTGGAATTTGTTTTTTTTTTTTTTAATACCAACGCGGCACACACCTTAACTGGCGCAGTCGGGACGGGACAAATTTAAGTTTCGAAGGATTATCGAAAAACCTAGTTGAAAAGAACCGGTGTGAAAACAAAAAAGTCGCTGAAAATTATTTCGGGATTAATCTCGGTATATAAAAACAAACCATTTTAAAAAAAAAGAACTTTCGAAGGTTAATCGAAAAAATATTTTTTTTTGTGTTGTGCGACATCGGCGAAGCAAATTATTTACAAAAAAGTTTCGAAGGCTTATTGAAAAAATACTTTTGTGGGTAACATATAATAACCACTAAACGGGACATCAGTGAGCGTGGAAAAAAATATATAAAAAACATCAGATCATTGAAGAAGACCAGCACGAACAAATTATCAGGCTCTAAACACAATGAAGATATTTTTGCTCATGTAAGTCAAATATACTGAATTTCAGTTGATAAATGTCCAGAATCCCTAAAAACAATCCCTACCCAGTAAGTAAAAAGAAGATCGTAAACTCCAATAATTTTAAGATAGACGATTTAAAGAATATATTATTCAATTATAATAATTCAAAGAATACAGTAGAAACAAATAAAACTGATTTAAATATTGAAAAATCTTATACACTCTTAGATATTAACAATAGGAATTTATCCGCAAATAGTAGCTTAGAAATTAGCATAATGGAAAACGGCAGTGATACAACAGCAGCAGCCGAAGCCGCTTCAGTAGCCGCAGAAGCTACAATCAACCTCTTAAATTCACTTAGAGTTCCTGAAATAGTAAAGGATATCCCAACTTTCGATGGAAATCCAAGGCTGCTCTTCGAGTTAGAAGAAATATTGTCACTGCCAATCGATGGCACAAATTTAGGGCGGGTTATACTGCGAGCCATCAGAAATAAAGTGATTGGTCCAGCCAATGAGGTCTTAAACGTTTATGGGACCACATTATCTTGGTCTTCAATCAAAGATAACCTCATTAACCACTATTCAGATAAACGTAATGAGACTTCTCTCATACGTGATCTGCATAATATTAGACAACAAAATAAAGCTATAGAAAAATACTACAGTAAAATCATTGAAATCCAGGCAGCCATGATAAATAATGTGCAAATCCACGAAAAAGAAACAAGTGTTATTTCTGCTTAAAATAGCTTATACAAAGAAATGTGCTTAAACACATTTTTAACAAGGCTCAGAGAACCACTTGGTTCCACTGTAAGAGCCATGAGACCTTCAAGTCTCTCGGAAGCCTTTGTGTATTGCACAAAGGAACAGAATATATCCTATTTGAAACACGAATCCCAACCCATGGTTTTTAATCAGCAAAGACACTTTCTACCTAACAACCGTTACGCTAATACATGGTTTCCTCAGTTAAAACAAGGCCCCCAACTGGCACAAAATTAACAATTTATGCAAAACCCACAATTTAGGCAAAATCATCAAGCATTCCCTAACGTTCAAAACAGGCAGAACCAACAAAACGATATATTCAATAGACCTTTTAAAACCGGTTCCGGACAATTTTCCAATAGGCAGAAATTACCTCCCCCTGAACCAATGGAAGCCAGCACAACGTACACAAATTTTAGACCGCCAACACAGAACCCAAATAACAGAACACCGAGTAATTTTTTTAGACAACCAGGTTTCGTCAACAATAACAACCGGGAACTCCACAACATTGACATAGAGTACCCTGCAAATCTAGAATTTCTCGAAGAAGAACACTCAAATGAACCTATTAGTAACCTTGAAAATCCATACCAAAATTTAGATCGATATTCAAATGAACCTATAAGTAACCTTGAAAATCCATACCAAAATTTAGATCGATATTCAAATGAAAAATTTCAGCATGGCCTCGACGTATTAGAAGGAACAAACAATTTAGAAGAAACAATATATATAGATGTGAATAAACACGGAAACATTTTGCCGTACATAAATATTGCCTCACCCTTTGGAAGACCACTAAGGTTTTTAATCGATACTGGTGCATCGTCGTCATTCATAAATCCTGAATTTGCCGATCGCAAACTTCAATCTCCCACTAAGCACACTGTTATAAAAACAATTTTTAAGGAACATACTATCAACAAAGATATAACGTTCCCATCCTTTACGGAATTCAAAACACATGGAACATTTAAATTTCTGATATTCAGATTCCATGGATATTTTGACGGCCTAATTGGTCTAGATATTCTCACACAACTCAAAGCCAAAATAGATTTAGAGAAACAGAAACTTATAACAGAAAATTCCAGCATCCCTATTTTTTTTAAACCTAACTTCACGTCTTCTCAATATTCCATTCCGCCACTTTCAAAATTAATCTGTCGTCTCCCCGTTGACACACAAAATGGTGATATTATCATAAATCAAATCAAAAACACTAACAACGAAATAGAGTTAAATATTAACGAAAGAAATTACCCTAACCTCGATTCTAGCGGATCAACCATTCATTCAGCCATTGAAAACCTAGACGACCACATATACATTTCAGAACCCAGAAAATCGAGTTCCAAATACCAGAGAACCTCGAGAAACCACTGGACATAGTGCACATCGACATATATTGTATAAACAACCAAACAATTTTAACAATCATTGACAAATTCTCCAAATTTGCTGCGGCCTATACAATCCCAGCTAGAAATAGCTTGACTGTAATTGAATCTTTTCTTCATTTTATGAGCCTTCATGGCATCCCCGCTAAATTAATTTCAGACCAAGGATCAGAATTCACATCAACAGTTTTTAAAGATTTTGTTCGTCAATACAACATCATTGCAACAGTCAAGCAGCAACTCTCCAGTTGAGAGACTGCATTCAACAATGACGGAAATATATAGAATAATATACACAAAACACAAAGGAAGACATCATGACGATATACTGAACGAAATTCTAATAACATACAACAATTCCATTCATTCTGCGACTAAGCTTACACCCTACGAACTCTTTTATGGTAGGACCTATAAATTCAAAAACATAAAATACAATAATGTTCATGAATATCTCAATAAACTTAATCAATTTCAGGCAGAATCATGTCCATATATCAAACAAAAAACAGGAGAACAGGTAGCTAGAAATTTAAACAAATTAAACCAGAACAGGGAGAAACCAAAGGCAATTAGAACAAGCTCATTCATATATAGAAAAGAAAACAGAAGAAACAAACTAACTCCCACATTTAGTAAATACAGGATTAAAAACAATAGGCAAGTTACGGCTTTAACAACTAATAACCAAAAACTGCACAAATCAAAAATTAAAAGAAAGCTTAAATTTCAGGTAAGGAGTCATCAACCTAATGGCAACAATGGAAGCACAGAAAATGGAAATACAAGACTTATCTAACAATCACGGACTTCTGACAATTAAATTGAGGACCGCCAGAACAATACAGTCATACAAAAACCTAATACACATAGTACAGTTACACAAATACGAAGAAAACATTAATTCAATAGGCAATTCCTTGAAAGTTTACCAGAATTTCGACGGTTTTAATGATTCTCTCAAAGTAATAAAAATAAAATTCGAGCAACTACAAGCCAAACTCCAAACATTGACACCTAAATTAAGGCAAAAACGAGGGCTTATAAATGGTCTTGAGACAATTATAAAAAGTATTACAGGGAACATGGACGCAGATGATGCCCTTAACATTTATAAAAAAAATTGAAGAGCTGACACAAATGCAAGATAATCTTGAAGAACAAGGGATTAACCAAGATAGGCTTAGCAAACAAATGATAGGTAGATTTAGTAACATTATAAACCAACAAAAACTAATCGAAAAATATCTAGTACATACCGAAAAGCAATTAAGTAACAGAATAAGAACAAAAGAAAATTCAATTAGATTGATTCAATATTTAAACCAGATTAATTTTAACATAGAACTCTTGCATAGCCATTAATCAATATTTCGATAACAAATGTGCAAAGATAGAAAATGTGTTCTATTGCAAGGCATCAAAAAGCCAAGATTTGAGCATTGAAACCAGCTGCGTCGCCAACTTGATGACGGTGTTCCATTTAACATTTTATTATTTAATTTTTGCTTATTAATCGAATTTTTATTATACATAAATACAAACTGTAACAGGTCAATCAACCAGAGTGTTCTTCATTCCTCTACATTTTTTCATTTTGCTTATTAATCGAATTAATATTATAAATACAAATTGTAGTATTGATAAGAGTTGAGTTATTTTTGTTGAATAAAAGCGAGTAGTCGCACTTTACATAAAAGTGGAATTTGTTTTTTTTTTTTTAATACCAACGCGGCACACACCTTAACTGGCGCAGTCGGGACGGGACAAATTTAAGTTTCGAAGGATTATCGAAAAACCTTGTTGAAAAGAACCGGTGTGAAAATAAAAAAGTCGCTGAAAATTATTTCGGGATTAATCTCGGTATATAAAAACAAACCATTTTAAAAAAAAAGAACTTTCGAAGGTTAATCGAAAAAATATTTTTTTTTGTGTTGTGCGACATCGGCGAAGCAAATTATTTACAAAAAAGTTTCGAAGGCTTATTGAAAAAATACTTTTGTGGGTAACATATAATAACCACTAAACGGGACATCAGTGAGCGTGGAAAAAAATATATAAAAAACATCAGATCATTGAAGAAGACCAGCACGAACAAATTATCAGGCTCTAAACACAATGAAGATATTTTTGCTCATGTAAGTCAAATATACTGAATTTCAGTTGATAAATGTCCAGAATCCCTAAAAACAATCCCTACCCAGTAAGTAAAAAGAAGATCGTAAACTCCAATAATTTTAAGATAGACGATTTAAAGAATATATTATTCAATTATAATAATTCAAAGAATACAGTAGAAACAAATAAAACTGATTTAAATATTGAAAAATCTTATACACTCTTAGATATTAACAATAGGAATTTATCCGCAAATAGTAGCTTAGAAATTAGCATAATGGAAAACGGCAGTGATACAACAGCAGCAGCCGAAGCCGCTTCAGTAGCCGCAGAAGCTACAATCAACCTCTTAAACTCACTTAGAGTTCCTGAAATAGTAAAGGATATCCCAACTTTCGATGGAAATCCAAGGCTGCTCTTCGAGTTAGAAACATAGAAGAAATATTGTCACTGCTTTAGCCAATCGATGGCACAAATTTAGGGCGGGTTATACTGCGAGCCATCAGAAATAAAGTGATTGGTCCAGCCAATGAGGTCTTAAACGTTTATGGGACCACATTATCTTGGTCTTCAATCAAAGATAACCTCATTAACCACTATTCAGATAAACGTAATGAGACTTCTCTCATACGTGATCTGCATATTAGACAACAAAATAAAGCTATAGAAAAATACTACAGTAAAATCATTGAAATCCAGGCAGCCATGATAAATAATGTGCAAATCCACGAAAAAGAAACAAGTGTTATTTCTACTTAAAATAGCTTATACAAAGAAATGTGCTTAAACACATTTTTAACAAGGCTCAGAGAACCACTTGGTTCCACTGTAAGAGCCATGAGACCTTCAAGTCTCTCGGAAGCCTTTGTGTATTGCACAAAGGAACAGAATATATCCTATTTGAAACACGAATCCCAACCCATGGTTTTTAATCAGCAAAGACACTTTCTACCTAACAACCGTTACGCTAATACATGGTTTCCTCAGTTAAAACAAGGCCCCCAACTGGCACAAAATTAACAATTTATGCAAAACCCACAATTTAGGCAAAATCATCAAGTATTCCCTAACGTTCAAAACAGGCAGAACCAACAAAACGATATATTCAATAGACCTTTTAAAACCGGTTCCGGACAATTTTCCAATAGGCAGAAATTACCTCCCCCTGAACCAATGGAAGCCAGCACAACGTACACAAATTTTAGACCGCCAACACAGAACCCAAATAACAGAACACCGAGTAATTTTTTTAGACAACCAGGTTTCGTCAACAATAACAACCGGGAACTCCACAACATTGACATAGAGTACCCTGCAAATCTAGAATTTCTCGAAGAAGAACACTCAAATGAACCTATTAGTAACCTTGAAAATCCATACCAAAATTTAGATCGATATTCAAATGAACCTATAAGTAACCTTGAAAATCCATACCAAAATTTAGATCGATATTCAAATGAAAAATTTCAGCATGGCCTCGACGTTTTAGAAGGAACAAACAATTTAGAAGAAACAATATATATAGATGTGAATAAACACGGAAACATTTTGCCGTACATAAATATTGCCTCACCCTTTGGAAGACCACTAAGGTTTTTAATCGATACTGGTGCATCGTCGTCATTCATAAATCCTGAATTTGCCGATCCCAAACTTCAATCTCCCACTAAGCACACTGTTATAAAAACAATTTTTAATTAACATACTATCAACAAAGATATAACGTTCCCATCCTTTACGGAATTCAAAACACATGGAACATTTAAATTTCTGATATTCAGATTCCATGGATATTTTGACGGCCTAATTGGTCTAGATATTCTCACACAACTCAAAGCCAAAATAGATTTAGAGAAACAGAAACTTATAACAGAAAATTCCAGCATCCCTCTTTTTTTTAAACCTAACTTCACGTCTTCTCAATATTCCATTCCGCCACTTTCAAAATTAATCTGTCGTCTCCCCGTTGACACACAAAATGGTGATATTCTCATAAATCAAATCAAAAACACTAACAACGAAATAGAGTTAAATATTAACGAAAGAAATTACCCTAACCTCGATTCTAGCGGATCAACCATTCATTCAGCCATTGAAAACCTAGACGACCACATATACATTTCAGAACCCAGAAAATCGAGTTCCAAATACCAGAGAACCTCGAGAAACCACTGGACATAGTGCACATCGACATTTATTGTATGAACAACCAAACAATTTTAACAATCATTGACAAATTCTCCAAATTTGCTGCGGCCTATACAATCCCAGCTAGAAATAGCTTGACTGTAATTAAATCTCTTCTTCATTTTATGAGCCTTCATGGCATCCCCGCTAAATTAATTTCAGACCAAGGAGCAAAATTCACATCAACAGTTTTTTGAAGATTTTGTTCGTCAATACAACATCATTGCAGCAGTCAAGCAGCAACTCTCCAGTTGAGAGACTGCATTCAACAATGACGGAAATATATAGAATAATATACACAAAACACAAAGGAAGACATCATGACGATATACTGAACGAAAGTCTAATAACATACAACAATTCCATTCATTCTGCGACTAAGCTTACACCCTACGAACTCTTTTATGGTAGGACCTATAAATTCAAAAACATAAAATACAATAATGCTCATGAATATTTCAGGTAAGGAGTCATCAACCTAATGGCAACAATGGAAGCACAGAAAATGGAAATACAAGACTTATCTAACAATCACGGACTTCTGACAATTAAATTGAGGACCGCCAGAACAATACAGTCATACAAAAACCTAATACACATAGTACAGTTACACAAATACTAAGAAAACATTAATTCAATAGGCAATTCCTTGAAAGTTTACCAGAATTTCGACGGTTTTAATGATTCTCTCAAAGTAATAAAAATAAAATTCGAGCAACTACAAGCCAAACTCCAAACATTGACACCTAAATTAAGGCAAAAACGAGGGCTTATAAATGGTCTTGAGACAATTATAAAAAGTATTACAGGGAACATGGACGCAGATGATGCCTTTAACATTTATAAAAAAAATTGAAGAGCTGACACAAATGCAAGATAATCTTGAAGAACAAGGGATTAACCAAGATAGGCTTAACAAACAAATCATAGGTAGATTTAATAACATTACAAACCAACAAAAACTAATCGAAAAATATCTAGTACATACCGAAAAGCAATTAAGTAACAGAATAAGAACAGAAGAAAATTCAATTAGATTGATTCAATATTTAAACCAGATTAATTTTAACATAGAACTCTTGCATAACCATTAATCAATATTTCGATAATAAATGTGCAAAGATAGAAAATGTGTTCTATTGCAAGGCATCAAAAAGCGAAGATTTGAGCATTGAAACCAGCTGCGTCGCCAACTTGATGACAAACAAACCTGCACACTGCAAGACTTTAGATGTAGAAGATGAACACCAAATCTACCAACCCGAGCCCAACTACATTCTTCTTATAAACAGCCCAGGGACAGAAGTCAAGTCAACATGTGGACCTGAAAAACAATATCTAAACGGCATATTTTTCATCAATTTCCTTAACTGCAGCATATAAATTAACCAAATTACCTATGAAAAGCAGAACAACATTTACTTCGAAGATGTACACATTTATCCCACATCATTAAAAACGTCCACATTTCACCTATGAAAAACCTAAATCTTCAAAAATTAAAAAACTTCCACTTTGAAAATAAGGTAGCAATCCCATTTTTTTCATTACTTCATTCCTCTACATTTTTTCTTTTTGCTTTTTAATCGAATTAATATTATTAATACAAATTGTAGTATTAATAAGAGTTGAGTTATTTTTGTTGAATAAAAGCGAGTAGTCGCACTTTACATAAAAGTGGAATTTGTTTTATTTTTTAATACCAACGCGGCACACACCTTAACTCGCGCACAAGGAACTACTTGTTTCCCTTTTAATGTAACACACTGCGTATGCATTCGGAAGATAGGGAGGGGAGAGATAGGAGGTGTCGATTAACCTTGGTTTTGAATGTTTGCAGATCAAAATGGCGAGGGAAAATCTCGCCGGGTAAACTATTCCAAATTCGTGTCGTTCGGCTAAAAAAAGAATCCCTATATTTCACGGTACGTCTGAAGTTGGGCTCAAGGGTGAACTGATGAGCGAGACGAGTATTACGGACGAAATTTTTAAGGGGAGGAATGCAACTGGCTACTTCGAGTGAACATTTTTTGTAAAAGAAACGATAAGATAAGGAAAGACATAAAACATTGCGTCGGTGTTCGAGAGGGGCAATTGATTCAGTTTTCTATTCTATTTCCTATCAATCTTAACGCTCTCTTTGTATTCTATCAAGCAGGTGAAGCGATGTTTGTGAAGCAACTGCCCAGAGGTGGGAGTTATACTCGAGTTTAGGGCGTATAAACGCTTTATAAATTTTAGCCAGATCAGATGGGGAAAAATACTTCTTACACCGATACAGAAAACCTTAGCACTTAGCAGCATTCTTAGTGATTTCAAATATATGGTCGTTCCAACGGAGGTGGTCGTTGACACACATACCGAGTACTGAGAGCTTTTCGGTTTCTTCGATGTAAGTGCCATTCATGGACAATGGCATTGGTTGTATGTTTAGCTTTAACGACAGAAGACAGCATTGAGTTTTCGAAGCATTAAACTCCACAAGATTCCTATTACCCCATTTGACAATGCTGTATTAATCGGAGTTTAATGAGCTTGACATACGCCACCGTTGCAATTGTACGTCCGAAGGCGAAGGACGTGAATTATCGAACGAATATGAAAAGCTGAGGGTAGAGCCGTCAGCAAAACAGTTAAGTGGATTAGAAGTAACAGACAGAAGATCATTTATAGAAATGAGGAAAAGAGTCGGAGACAGAACAGAGCCCTGGGGTACACCAGCATTTATTTTATGGGAATCAGACTTGAATCCGTCCAATACAACTTGCATTGAACGGTCCAGAAGATAGCTTCTAATCCAACGAACAAGAGTATTATCGATCCCAAAAGCACGCATTTTCGATAAGAGAGCTTCATGCCAAACTCTATCAAATGCCTTGTAAATATCAAGAGCAATAATCTTACTTTTACCAAAGCGATGTAAAGATTTGTTCCACTGTTCGGTGAGATATGCCATCAGATCACCAGTGGAACGGTTGCTGTGGAAGCTATACTGACGGTCATGGAGAAGCTTTCGATCTTCGAGATATTCCTTAAGCTGACGGTTAATCAGGAAAGATTCCAGAAGAGTAGGAGCGATGGAAAAGCTTACGCAGTGGCTTTGCCAGTGTGGAAGAACACCTCTTCAGAAGAATCGGGGGTATACCATCCGGGCCAGCGGTTTTGTGTATATCGAGATCTTTGAAAACTCTTGCTACTGTACGAGTGCGGAAAAAAATCTGTCCCATGGAAAAATTTACATTCTCAAGTACAGAGGGGAAACGTTGCTTTGAGGCAGCGTGGAGCTGGCAGCGAAATGAGTGGCGAGCAAGTTTGCCTTCTCTGAAGAGTAAACAATTGGTTTGTTATTGTCGATGAGCGTTGGAACCGAAGATGTTGAGGAGTTCTTAATATTTTTTTCATTTCAGAATTAATATATGCCGCCAGGAAATGGTATAGCATCCTTGAAGTAACTAATACTTCAAACAAAGAACAAACTATTTTCTTGGAACAACTAATGGAAATCTGTCCATATTCAAATGCTGAGTTCTGCGAAGTTAATATAACAGAAACATACTCAGAATCACAAGACAGCCAAGTCCCCGACAATGAAATAGTAAATTCATTGAAACTTAACCATCTGAATGCTGAAGAAAAGAGATCAATAATCAAATTGTGCAAACAGTTCGAAAATATTTTTTTTCGAAAAAAAAAAAACAATCTCTTACCTTCACTACCGCTGTTTAACATTAAGTACCAACCAATGACGATGTTCAAATAAAAACACGGTCATATAGATACAATAGCTACTCAGGCAAGGAATAATTCGTCCAAGCCATTCATTGTGGAGTTCCCCGGTATGGGTAGCCCCGAAAGGAAAGGACATACCTCAAAAAAAGTGGCGACTTGTTATTGATTTTCGTCGTCTTAATAAAAAAAAAAACAAATGGCGACAAATATCTACTCCCGAATATAACGGAGATTCTGGATAAGTTGGGGAAACGCATGTATTTCTCCACACTTGATGTAGCAAGTGGGTTCCACCAAATAGAGATGGACCCAAAAGATGTTTCTAAAACGGCGTTTACAGTTGAAGGAGGTCACTTCGAATTTGTGCGAATGCCGTTTGGTCTCAAAAATGCTCCATCCACCTTACAACGTGTGATGGACCATGTACTAAGTGGTCTTATGGACAGGATCTGTCTAGTATATTTAGACGATATAGTAATCTTTTCAACCTCCCTACAGGAACACCTTGAAAACCTGAAGAAAATTTTCTTAAGATTGCAAACATTTAATTTTAAAGTACAACTAGACAAAACCGATTTCCTACACAAGGAACCAGCATTTCTCGGACACATTATCTCCAGGGACGGAGTAAAACCCAATCCTGATAAGATTAGGGCTGTCAAAAATTTTCCAATTCCAAGAACCCAAAAAGAAATAAAATCGCTCCTTGGCCTCCTTTGATATTACCGCAAGTTAATTAAAGACTTAGCGAGGCTGACAAAACCACTCACAGAATGCCTGAAGAAAGGGAAATCAATAACGCTAGACAAAAATACGTCACAGCCTTCCAGATGTGTAAAGATCTCTTGGTTAACGACCCTATTCTTCAATACCCCGATTTCTCTCCACCATTCATACTAACAACGAATGCGAATAACTATTCAATAGGTGCAGTCCTATCTCAAGGCACCATTGGTAGCGACAAGCCAATCTGCTACGCTAGCAGAACCCTAACCGATACAGAATGTAGATACTCTACCATTGAAAAAGAGCTTTTGGCCATTGTTTGGGGGCAACGAAATATTTCCGCCCCTACCTGTTTGGTCACAAATTCAAAATTGTGACCGATCACAGACCATTGCAATGGATGATGAATTTAAGAGATTCAAATTCTAAACTCGTTAGGGGGCGACTAAAATTAAAAGAGTTTGACTATGAAATCATTTATAAAAAAGAAACATTAAATCTGGACGCTGATGCACTCAGCAGAATAAAAATCGAAAATCAGAATGAGAAAATTGAATAAAACATGAACGAGGTTGACCAAACAATCCTCAATCCTAGTGGATCCACAATCCACTCTGCTCTTGAAAATATGAATGACCACATATACATATCGGAACGTCCCTTGATTGAAACAAAAAAGACAAGCCAACACAATAACAAATGCCATTTAAAAATAAACAGAGGCGAGCATTAAACCGCCATATAGTTAGCAGCGCAAAATCACGGATTTCGATTTTTTTTGGTTCTACAATTAGAGAATAATTAGGGGAAATTAAGGAAACGGGTTTCAGAATTTAGGTAATAATATTTAATTAGTTATTAACAATTTAAGTTTCGCGTATAGTTAGCAGCGCGTTGTCACAAAAATGGCTTTTTTTGGTGTGAATCGATCAGGGACCCTCCTCTTAAATTAAGGAAATCGTTTTCGCAATTTAGGTAATCGTCTTTTAGTCTATAATTAAAAAAATGTTAATAAATTGACAGCTTTATAAACAATTAAAATGTAACGTAACGTTCTACAAATCTCTCCGAAAAGCACACAAAACTAGCCCATATACACAAAAATTATGTCCTAATTTATTTGAAGGATGACTTTTTAGATTGAAAATATTTATGAGATTTTCATTTCAAACTCCAAATCGTGACTCCATTAGGTGATTCCTATGTAGGTGGCTTTGTAGATATCTTTACGTGGGAGAGTGGTACTCCACAACGACCAATTTCTCGTTTCCCATTATCATTAAAGTTCTCATCTAAACCATGTACATACTGCTTGAATACTGGCTCCCTTCGCCATAGCTAGGACAGGCATGGAGGGTCGTCTCTACATGTTCGTAGGAATCTTTTGTCGTTGATGTATGATCTACATAGCCTTTCATTTATTGCGTTAAAGCCGATGATGGTAGGCTTAATTTTTTGGCTGACTAGGAAGCCTACTCTGAGCACATGGTGTTTGGAGTGAATGCTGTAGTAAATGTTCTACATATTCTTTTTTCTGCAAAACACCTTTCCCTGGCCATATAATTTCTTGGGTAATGTTATGTCAGCTTTATATGTGGCCAGGACATCGGCTAGGTGATGCCCACCTCGAGCTCTGAAGAGCATTCATACGTTCCATGAGAAAATTCGTTTTCGTTGCATTTTTTTATTCGTCCTGTAATCCTGGTTATTTCCAAGACATGGAAAAATTCAAAACCGGGAGTTGCCGATGTTAACTGATGTCAACAAAAGAGAATTGCGAGAATTGTAATAGCACTCGAGATCATAACCTGTCAACCTGCCTACAGAAGAAATAGTAGGGTGAGATTCACCCGCTCAGCATTCCAACCTGTTAGTTTACTCTTGAACCTAGCTTATTACTTACTGTTAAGTATGGGAAGCTTTCCTCAGTTGTAATGCTTTACTTACCTCTGTTTTAATCTAGAACACGACAACTGTTGTGTATTGGCATCTCTTAAAATATCTGTACAGTATATTTGATATTAATCGTAGTAGTGGGTTTCCCTTATTTCTTGCAATAATGCCACACATAGCATCACAATTGCTAACAACCATTAGCTCTATCGCGGAATTGTATATAAAAATATGTAAAATAAAATTTCTCAATAGTAATAAATAAATTATAAATTTATTGGCGCGACAGGTCCTTAAGAAGCCAAGGCCTAGTGACACTCTCAACTATTCCTCTGTGTATTTTCTTAATCTGCAAGAATGGAAGGGACCAACAGTTTGCCGCCGAGCCCGAACGGCTATATGTGATGCACTTTTTCGAAACAAATTTTACTCTTGTAGGTTTTGTCAGTACCCCGGAAAAGAAGGATCGGGATTCGAACCCAGGCTTATTCGCTTAGCAGTCCGAAACACTTATCACTAAGCCACGGGGAAATACTCTCAATAGTAATGCTGCTAAGAAAATTATTTAAAAACGGAAATAAACAGTTTGTTTAGGCGAGTAATTTATTGCAAGTTTATGAAAATGTCAAAAAAAAAAATAAATAAAAAAAATGTCTAGTCATGTGTGTAGTTTATAGGAATCCCACTTAAACCCTTCTGAATTTTTGATGACTCAGTAGATCCCAACTGCGGATCCAACCCCTTCCACGCTCGATCCTCAAAAGTCAGTCCATTGCTCGTATATATAAGATGCATTTTACCCATTTGTGCCACAGCCTTTGTGCCATTTTGTAGTCTCCTCAACATCCCCACTTCCCGCACTCCGCATCTTACCACTAACCAGACTAACATCATTTTCAGTTACATCAGCTGCCTTACATTCCAAAAATTTACTTCTTTCGGGGAGAATTTCTTTAAAATCAGTCACATACAATTTTGGGTATTTCGTGTGCCAGGCGGGGTTCAAGGGCATTTCAGCTTCGAACACCGAAGCAATCGGTTTGTAGAATTCCTTTGAAGTGTACATATTGTTGAAGGGGCAACCGATCATGACAAAGCAATCTTTTTCTAGGATATTGGCCATTTAGCTGGGTCTTTACGACCAACTGAAATTATTTGAGTTTTGATACCATGGCTCTTGGCCATCTCTTGCAGACGGGTTAACACATTCAGATTCACACCGTCAGAGGTTAGAGTGAATTTGATTTGGGATCGTATATAAACCATTGGGCAGCTTTTGATGTAAGCGATAGGTTGAAAAATCAAAAAAATACAAATTCTATCTTCCGATATTCCGTCTTCTACTTTTGACTCTTCGTCGAAAGATTACAAAAGTTTCTGGAAGTCTTTTTATTATTTGTTCAATTGCATTGTTATTCTCAACCTGTTGCAATTTCTGATGGTACCCTGTTTAGGTAAATTGACGTTTTCCTTCTGGTTGGAGGGTTTTTAGATGTTTTTGGAAGTCTTCTAGAGCAAAAGGAAGTTCAGGGAACATCTACATTACTGGGAGGCGGCAAGCATTGCCGAAATGGATCAAAATATATATCTGCATCAACACGAGCTGCAGCGATCTACAAATAAAAGATAGACATTTATTATTTATTCTACTTGATTCTACCTATGGCTTAAGAAGGAAATAAGTATGCTCACGGGTTTTCAGTTAAAAGCTCTTTTGCTATTTATTTGATATCGATACTTTAATTTACACAAACAAATCCAAATGAAATGTAAGCTTCACTGACATTTGCGAAAATTTAGGCAGATTCGGACAAAAACATTTACATGTACGCTCTGTGCAAGGTAAATGTAAACTCTATGTAAGGTACACAGAGATGGCACGTGATACTTTTCGAACGGTCGTTGTGGAGTACCACTCTCCCACGTAAAGATATCTACAAAGCCACCTACATAGGAATCACCTAATGGAGTCACGATTTGGAGTTTGAAATGAAAATCTCATAAATATTTTCAATCTAAAAAGTCATCCTTCAAATAAATTAGGACATAATTTTTGTGTATATGGGCTAGTTTTGTGTGCTTTTCGGAGAGATTTGGAGAACATTACGTTACGTTTTAATTGTTTATAAAGCTGTCAATTTATTAACATTTTTTTAATTATTGACTAAACGACGATTACCTAAATTGCGAAAACGATTTCCTTAATTTAAGGGGAGGGTCCCTGATCAATTCACACCAAAAAAAGCCATTTTTGTGATAACGCGCTGCTAACTATACGCGAAACTTAAATTGTTAATAACTAATTAAATACTATTACCTAAATTCTGAAACCCGTTTCCTTAATTTCCCCTAATTATTCCCTAATTGTAGAACCAAAAAAAATTGAAATTCGTGATTTTGCGCTGCTAACTATATGGCGGTGAGCATTAAGGAAGCAAAATTTTTCAGAGAACGATATTTTTTCCCTTTTCAAAAACTACGTACCCCAAATAAATATTGCGCCATTTATACCGACGATGACACATTTAAAATTGTCCAAAGTGTTTACTCGGGTTACTTTTCAAACAACAAAGCATTCAAAATAATTCGCTGTACAGAATTATTAAAAGATGTATTCGAGAACGACGATCAAGATAAACTGATTAACGATTACCACCTGAATAACAACCATAGAGGCATAAATGAAACGCTTTTCCATCTAAAGCGTAAATTCTTTTTCCCCTTTATGAAAGGTAAAATCTCCAAAATAATAAATAATTGTGAATTGTGCCAAACACTTAAATACGACAGAAAACCCCAAAAATAGAATTCCGAATACCAGAAAATCCTGAAAGGCCTTTAGATTTCTACATATTGACATCTATAGTATTAATAATCAAAAAATTCTCACGATTATTGACAAATTCTCCAAATTCGCAGCAGCATACACAGTTCCAGCTAGAAATAGTCTAACAATTATAAAATCCCTTCTGCATTTCATGAGCCTACACGGCATTCCAAGCAAAATAATTACAGACCAAGGCGCAGAATTTACTTCTTCTATGTTCAAAGATTTAGTCAGTCAATACAATATAAATCAACATATAACATCGCTACAACAATCAAGAAGCAATTCTTCCACCGAAAGACTTTAATCTACACTAACTGAAATATACAGAATTATATTTACGAAACATAAAGACAGAGACCATGACGACATACTCCACGAAACTATGATAACCTATAACAACTCCATTCATTCCGCTACACAATTAACACCCTCTGAACTGTTTTATGGTAGAACCTACAAATTCAAGAATATAAAATATAATAACGTCCATGACTACTTCAATAGATTAAACGACTTTCAAGCAGAATTATTTCCATCAATTTAAAATAAAACGAAAAACCAGATAGAGAAAAATTTAAGTAAATTAAACCATAATAGGGAAAGACCATGTAGCATAAGGACTGGATCATTTATTTATAGAAAAGAAAATAGAAGGAATAAATTAACCCCAAGATTCAGTAAACATAAAGTCAAAAACAATAGGGAAATAACGATCCTTAATACTAATTACCAAAAATTACATACATCAAAAATTAAAAGAAGACGTAAATTCCAGATTCACAATCCTCACCCTGCTAATAACGATGACGATAGAACAAACAATCGAGGTACATAATTTGACGACCAATAACGGCCTAACTTTGAAACTAGAAACGGGCAGAATAATTAAAACATACAGTAGTCTAATGCACATCATCAGATCAGAAAAAATACCAGGAACACGTAAACGCTATAGGCAACTCTTTGGCAATTTTCAATAAAATAGACGGCTTTAATGACTCTCTTAAAGTAATTAAAATAAAATTCGAACAGTTGCAAGACAAACTTATAACACTTACACCTAGCTCCAGAAAAAAAGAGGACTTATTAACGGTTTAGGTACAGTCATAAAGAGTATAACAGGAAATTTAGATGCTGAAGATGCTCTCGATATAAATTCAAAAAAATCGAAGAGCTATCCAAGAGACAAAATGATATCGAAACACAGGAAGACGGACAGGTTAGACTTAACAAACAAATGATATAAAGATTTGACAATATAACAAATCACATAAAACATACAACAAAATAAACCAGGAACAACAAATATACCAGCCGGAACCTAACAATATTTTGTTCACAAACAGCCCAGAGACAAGTATTACATCAACCTGTGGCCCCAAAATCCAAGACCTGAAGGGTACATTCATTATCCACTTGTAGAACTGCAGTGTTAATATCAACCAAGTGACATATGAAAGCACGAACAGAGTTTATCTTGAAGACGTCCACATTTATCCCACTTCAATCAGCCAATTGAATATATCTTCGATCCAAACAATTAACCTCCAATAACTACGAAACTTCCACTTCGAAAATAAAGAAGCAATAAGTTATCTGGAAAGACGCACCCATAAACACATAATCCTGAACTACGCCATCATCTCGACAATATCAACGTTAATCGGACTCGTCATCATAATACACATCATACAACTATATAAAAGGGTTAACAAACCCTCAGCATCAGCACTCGGCAACAACAGTTAACATGCTCCAGCAATAAACTTAATGCTAGCCCCGCAAAAGAAGCACACAGCCTTTTTGACCGTAGCTCTCTCCAGGGGGGAAGAGCTGCATACCTCACCTTACACATGCCTCATCGCCGGTCATTGGCACCAACTATCAACATGGCAACCTTCAGCATTTTTCCACATTTTATTAAACAACCAACATAACAGTCATCAGCATTTTCCCACATTTTATTATTAACGATCAATATATATATAATATATATCAATTTCAATTCACGTACATATTTCTCTTTTTAAATAATAACTTTAATGCTTAGTCATCAATAAACCATTATAAGAACTGTAATTTTTATAGAATAACTTTAAGTTTGTTAATAAACGCAGCACTGAGCTGTTCTTAGTAAGAAAATAGTTTTTTTTTTTAATTTGTCGTGGAGCTTCCAACCTTAACTCGCGCATGGACAAGTGCCTAACCGGCCGATTCGGTAATATGTAACCAGTCACAAAATTCTCGCCGATCGCAATCGGCCGTGTGCAATCGGTCCATTCATGCCTAGCCTAAGGGTCCAGTTATAGCGATCATTACAAACCATCATTAAAAATGTTCAATTGGATATTTTTGTGTGTTAGAAAAAAATTAAAAACATGAAACTTATGCCAATCGATGGCAAATCAATTGAAATAATTTATTTTGACCAAAAAACAAACCAGGGAAATCAGTATTATTTATTAAAAAAAGCGTTTATTTATTTTAATGATGAAAATTGGTTTTACTGAACAGCTGATTGTCATTTGACAGAATAATTGAACATTTCGTTCCAGTGTTTGTTGTCCATTTTTTTAGAGTTCCAACCCATCAGTAAAAAGTTTACTGAAGCATTTTCCATCATTAAAACAAATTTGAGGTTATGGCTGGTGTGGTTGGCCTTTAACTTCTGACAGAACTTTACTGATCGCTATAACTACCCGTACGTAAAAAATTCCAGTTTCCAGCTGTTTCAACTTTTAATAATGGATTTTTAATGATCGCTATAACTGGCGCCTAAAGGAATTAAGTTTTCTTTTTGCTGATTATAGAAAAATAATTGCAATAATGTACCGTAGAAGATAGAAAAAAGAACTTCGACCAGTACCCCTCTTGCCAGAAACAACCTCAAATTCAAATAAGTGTAGATGAGTAAATAAGTCAATACGTCTATTACTCTTGCATTACCCCAAGAAAAGCCATCAAGATACAGAGAAATATAAGGTATGCTGACGTCACTATCATCTGCTTTTTATCCTAAGTCATTGTATATGAAATCTATGGTACTATCAAGATGGGTGTAGTGGGGTCGCATTTACCACTACAATGAAATAAAAGAATTAATTTATTTAGTTTTATTGAACAAAATATAAAACAATTTTTTATTAACGATTAAAATATTATACAAAATTTCTCATCAAACAAATTTATCTTGGCTATCTATACACGTTCGCGTTTCCTGTGCGAATGGTTTTGTGCGGAAGTGATGTGCTGACGGAGTTGACTTGTTGCATGTGTTCTCGGAATTTGTTGACGAAGATTTCAGGTTCCAGTGAGACTTCTTCGTGGATAAAAAACTCATCTGGTAATCTTAGTGTTGTTCCAAGAACTAGTTTCACAGCAGTTGCATTAATGTCTTCTTTGAAACTCGTGCGAAGACCCAATAAAATTGTGGGAAGTACACTCACGCAATCTGTCGTTACGTGACATTTTATTGATGACTTTAACGATCTATACCAGCGCTCGATCATCCCGTTAGACGTTGGGTGTTAGGCAGTCGTCCTGATGCGTGTGCTTCGGATGAGTTTTGCTAGTGCGCCGAACAGTGCGGATTCGAATTGTGCTCCTCTGTCGGTCGTAATTGTTTTGGGTGCATCAAATCTGCATATCCAGCTGTTGTAGAAATTGTTGAGCATGGTTTCCGCTGTGACGTCTTTGATTGGTATTACTTCTTGAGTGTCGATCCTAAGCTCGTTGAAGACGGATGTCGAGGTGCGCGCACAATTAGTTAAACGAAGTCCAAACAAATAATTGTTGCGCGTTGTTATCGCGAGTGCTTTAAGGAAAAAAAAAAATAATACACGCTCGTTGAGAAATTAGAAAAAAACCCCTCGCGTGTGCTGTAAAAAAAAATAATAGTGTTCACTCGCGTCGTAGGATGAATGAAAAAGATGCCCACTCGCGCTGAAGAAGAAAAAAAAAAATAAATAAAACGCATTCGCATAACAAATTATCCTCTATTCTGTCCCAAGACCTTTGTGCTTAACTGCCTCTTTCTTATCTACTGTAGGCATCGTATGACCATACAATGCTTGCGGTAAATAGATAAGGGCATCTGAATTTGTCTTATTGTGCTGAATGTTTGGATTGATTTTTTGTAAACAGGCTGTCTTATGGGCATAACACCTAAGACAGTTTGATTATTACAGAAGTTAATTTTGATTTTCACTGCGCAGTTCGACTTAATCAGAGTTGTGTTTTGTATGTAAGTATTTTTAAATGGTAAGTGATTTTTGTGTCGTGTATTCAAATGTTCGTGGTTTAAGAAAGAATTTCTTTCACGTGTACGTCTACACTGTTCAACACAGGCCAGCTGTTTTGGCATTAAATGAAACTCAGGTTGGAGCAAATACTGATTTATCAGAATTTGCTCTACATGGGTATAGCTTGGTGCCATTACTCTTTTCTCATCATGGTCTCGTGGTCTATGTTAGGAATGATATTGCTTGCCAGAGCCTTCCCCAATATGGGCAATGTTCCAACACGGATTTTAACTTCTTATGGCTCAAATTCACTGTCCGCAAGCATGTCATTCATTATTGTTTTATTTACAGGAGTCCAAATCTTGACAGTAATTCGACTTGTAACGAGTTTGATGCACTGTCTGATTCCATCTCGAAAATTGTTTCCCTTTGTCCTCGCACTGAAATCGTTATTGCGGGCGATTTCAATGTACACAATTCCAACTGGCTCCGCTATTCTGGTCAGACAACACCCGAAGGAAGGTATGTCGAGCTCTTTGCCGGGTTACATCACCTTACCCAACTGATCGATGTGCCAACGCGTATACCGGATGTTGCTGGGCAAGCAGCCCATACTCTTGACTTGTTTCTTACTTCTCACCCTGATAAATATACCATTAGTGTAACTTCTCCATTTGGCACTTCAGACCATTGTATCATTTCAGCTAATTTCTCATCCCCCACCCATCCAGTTAAAGAAAAACTTCCCACCAGGACCGTTTGGCAATACGAGAAAGCCAACTGGGACGGCCTGAATTTCTTTTTCCGAAACTTTAACTGGTCACTATGCTTCCTCGATAGTGACATTGATGCCAGTGCTGAAATGATCACAAATGTGATTCTTCTAGGGATGCGTGCTTTTATTCCTAACAGAGTAAAAAGCATCAAACCTAAAGAAAAGTCTTGGTTTAATTCTGAGTGTAAAGAAGCTATCAGGCTCAAAGAAGTAAGTTTCCGATCTTACAAAGCCAACCCTACAGAGGAAAATCGGAAAAAGCACAAACAAGCAAGGAACTCATGCAACTCCGTTATAGAAAGAACCAAATTTTTGCATGACCAAAAATTACGGCAAAAAATTCTGCAGTGTCCCAAAGGCAGTAAAAATTTTTGGTCATTTGTAAAAAATATAAAAAACTCCTCGACATCTTCGGTTCCAACGCTCATCGACAATAACAAACCAATTGTTTACTCTTCAGAGAAGGCAAACTTGCTCGCCGCCCATTTCGCTGCCAGCTCCACGCTGCCTCAAAGCAACGTTGCCCCTCCTGTACTTGAGAATGTAAATTTTTCCATGGGACACATTTTTTTCCGCACTCGTACAGTAGCAAGAGTTCTCAAAGATCTCGATATACACAAATCCGCTGGCCCGGATGGTATACCCCCGATTCTTCTGAAGAGGTGTTCTTCCACACTGGCAAAGCCACTGCGTAAGCTTTTCCATCGCTCCTACTCTTCTGGAATCTTTCCTAGAAGATGGAAAACAGCATTTGTCCAGCCTGTCCCTAAGAAAGGTGACCCATCCTCCCCCTCCTCCTACCGACCCATAGCACTGACATCCCTTCTTTCTAAGGTCATGGAAACACTGATTAACCGTCAGCTTAAGGAATATCTCGAAGATCGTAAGCTTCTCCATGACCATCAGTATGGCTTCCGCAGCAACCGTTCCACTGGTGATCTGATGGCATATCTCACCGAACAGTGGAACAAATCTTTACATCGCTTTGGTGAAAGTAAGATTATTGCTCTTGATATCTCCAAGGCATTTGATAGAGTTTGGCATGAAGCTCTCTTATCGAAAATGCGTGCTTTTGGGATCGATAATACTCTTGTTCGTTGGATTAGAAGCTATCTTCTGGACCGTTCAATACAAGTTGTATTGGACGGATTCAAGTCTGATTCCCATAAAATAAATGCTGGTGTGCCCCAGGGCTCTGTTCTGTCTCCGACTCTTTTCCTCATTTTTATAAATGATCTTCTGTCTGTTACTTCTAATCCACTTAACTGTTTTGCTGACGACTCTACCCTCAGCTTTTCATATTCGTTCGATAATTCACGTCCTTCGCCTTCGGACGTACAATTGCAACGGTGCCGTATGTCAAGCTCATTAAACTCCGATTTATACAGCATTGTCAAATGGGGTAATAGAAATCGTGTGGAGTTTAATGCTTCGAAAACTCAATGCTGTCTTCTGTCGTTAAAGCTAAACATTCCCCCAATGCCATTGTCCATGAATGGCACTTACATCGAAGAAACCGAAAAGCTCTCAGTACTCGGTATGTGTGTCAACGACGACCTCCGTTGGAACGACCATATATTTGAGATCGCTAAGAATGCTGCAAAGTGCTTAGGTTTTCTGTATCGGTGTAAGAAGTACTTTTCCCCATCTGATCTGGCTACAATTTATAAAGCGTTTATACGCCCTAAACTCGAGTATAACTCCCACCTCTGGGCAGGTGCTTCGCAAACATCGCTTCACCTGCTTGATAGAATACAAAATCGAGCGTTAAGATTGATAGGTAATAGAACTGCCGCTGAAACAATTGCCCCACTCGAACACCGACGCAATGTTTCATGTCTTTCCTTATTTTATCGTTTCTTTTACAAAAAATGTTCACTCGAAGTAGCCAGTTGCATTCCTCCCCTTAAAAGTTTCTCCCGTAATACTCGTCTCGCAAGGAATGCTCATCAGTTCACCCTTGAGCCTAATTTCGGACGTACCGTGAAATATAGGGATTCTTTTTTTAGCCGAACGACACGAATCTGGAATAGTTTACCCGGCGGGATTTTCCCTTGCCATTTTGATCTGCAAACATTCAAAACCAATGTTAATCGGCACCTCCTATCTCTCCCCTCCCTATCTTCGTAATGCCCGCGCAGTGTGTTCTACATTAAAAGGGAAACACATAATCCCTTGTGCGCGCGTTAATTATAAAAAAAAAAAAAAAAAAAAAACTTCGGGCCATCTGATAAATCGATCATGAAATCATAGATATCGATATTCGTTGACGAGTGGCATTATGACTATGTCGATGTGAACGTGTTCGAACCTACTACTTGGCATGTCGATGTGTAGTGGTACGTTATTGAGATATCGACTTATCTTGCTGCGTTCTCATTGTAAGCAAGACCTGGCCCATGGTAGTATATCATTGGACATGCTTGGTCATATATACTTCCTGCCAATTTATTGCTTCGTCGCCTTACCACTGGGATGTGTCAGGTTGTGTATATAAACAAATGTAGTCACCTCTAATCTTCCTGTTAGTATTGTCCGTTCGTAGCCGTCGTAATTGAAGGAATTTGAATCAGGATTTTCGAGAAATATTTTTAGCTTGTCGTCGTCTCGTTGTTTCTCCGCTAAATCTGTAGTGTTGATTGTGATGGGTATGTTGATGGTTTCGATTCGAGAGTAGGCGTCAGCTACGATGTTCTCTTTTTCAGAAACAAGATTTGCTCAAGTTGCCATGCATGGTATCCTTTCTGGTCGAAAGCATATATCAACGGCCTGTGGTCGGTGAAGATGATGACTTCACGTCCTTCAATTAGGTGTTTAATAGGTTTCACGGCTCTGTATATGACAAGGAATTCTCAGTCGTAGATTTTATATTTCGCTTCTCTCGGGCTTAGTTTTTTTTGAATAGAAACCGATAGTTTGTAGCTGTTCGTTGACACGTTGGTCGAGTGCGGCTCCGATCGCGATGTCTGAAGCGTCACATCGTAGTATCAGAGGCACATCTGCACGTGGATGGGCTAGCAGGTGGAGGTTTTATACCTGATCAGTCAACGGTGTATCTTGCCTCTGGGTGTTCAAAGCAACACTTGGGTACGTTGATTTTTCCTTATTAGTTGATGCAATTAGGATGTCGTCGATTTAGCAAAAACAGAATTCAAGTCCCCTTAGTGTTGAGTCCATCAAGCGTTGCATTATTTGAGCGGCGTTGCATAAGCCAAATGTCTGTTTTAGGTCGAGGGTGGTAAGGCTGAGTTCGTGACTGAAATCTCGGAGGTGTGGTATCGGGTATCGATCGGGAGTGGTTATGTTGTTGAGGCCACAGTAGTCACCGTACGGCCTCCAACCTACGGATTTCTTTGGGCCCATTTAAAGAGGAGATGACCACTCACTCTTGGAAGTCTTGCATCATGTTTTTGAACTCGTCCTTGGCTGCTTTGAGTTTCTCGCTGGCAAGACGGCGAACTGGTTCCGCAACAGGATGTCATTTAGTAATTATTCGATGTTGCACAAAGTGATCTTAGACGAAGATTTGTTTGTTGGGTGTAATGTGAAAGAAGTCCTTTAATATGGTGGCAAAACGGTTATTTTCGTCTATTGCTCTAAGCGTCGGCTGTAAACTACTGATGAGCTGGCTCCGGTGCCGATTAGAAATGAGATTCCGTTGGTTTTGTCGGTGATTTGTAGGTGGTGGAAATCGTTGTTGCCGTGAGCGATCGCCTGTATGCTCGACGAGAGTTTTAGTTTTATGTCCAGTTACGACAGCCTTCTCTGCATTTTCGTGCTTCGTTGCCGAATCATTGGTGTAAGAAGCACAGGTTGTATTCTTCGCTTTTCATTGTGTAATGCCGATATGTTGCGTGATGAAGATCTGTGGCTCCGTTGTTTGTCCGATTTTAGAATCAGAATTTCCTTACGTAGAATTTCGATTGAACTTTTGATGTCGTCTAGCGTAGTTATATCTTCTCTAGAAATGGTTTGAATCGATTCTATAGGAGCAGCTGGTTGCAAACAAATAGAGATGGGACGTATGAATCGTGTGGCAGACATGTCGAATATTTTGTCTCCAACTTCGGCTAGCTTGTCTAGGTCGTCATGTCCGGGTGCAAGCAGAACTGTGCAAATCTTCTCTGGAAGTCGATCGAAGAATAGCGTGCGCATGATTGACGAATCGCAGCGACCATCAGAAAGATGTCTCATGTGTGCGAGAATCGATGATGGTTTTTTTCCGGTCATGTCTTCACTTCGTAGCGTTCTTCGAAGTTGGAAATCTGGAGTAGGACCTTCGGATCTGCACGTGGAATGTTAGAACTCAGACCACGTGCAACCAAACAAATAGCGGAGGCCCTAGAGCCTAGACTGCTACAGAACACGAATTAATGCCATTAGAGAAGTGCGATGGGATGGGACGGGCAAAAAGAGGATGAAAAATTGTGATGTGTACTACGGTGATTTTGGAAGCAGAAAACAGAAATGGACTTGGCAACACCCAGATAAAAAAACCGTCAACCAGATTGATCACGTATCCAGTATCTTCGATGTTCGCACCTTCCGAGCAGCTAACCTCGATTCGGATCACTACCTTGTTGCAGCCAAGGTAAGAATGCGAATAACCCGAACTCTACAACTACGGAGGAAGTATGACGTCGGAAAGCTGCGATGGCCAGAATCTATGCCAATAGAATATCCCGTAACCTCTCAAGAAATCCAGTACCACCAGCATCAAGTGCCGAAGACTAGTGGAATACTGCCAACAAGCCATCAGAGATGCCGCAACTGATGTCTTAGGTTTCACCAGACCACCACCACGAAACCTTTGGATGGATGACGAATGCAGGCAGGCCGATGCAGCTAAACAAGAGGCATATAAAGCGGCGCTGCAAAGAAAGACGAGAGCTGCTCGCGAGCTCTACGAGCAGAAAAGACAGGAAGAACACCGGCTTCTCCAAAAGAAAAAGAGAGAGCATGAGAAGCGCGCGATCGAGGATATTGAGAGATGCTACTCCAGGAACAACGTGCGGAAGTTTTACCAACAGGTAAAAAGAACATGCCAAGAAAAAAAACCCGCACAGAAGCCTGTAGAGATAGGAATGGAAACCTCGTAGTAGAGTCACAGTCGGTGCTGAGTACATGGAAGGACCATTTCTGCAGACTGTTAAACGGCGATGAAGACCAAAATCCCGCTTTGAGGCTTTGTTTACCTGAGATCCGCTATAACATCTGACAACATTTCTTCAGAAATAAAACGAAGTATTACTCTTGCCAATCGCTGTTTCCATGGGCTAAGAAGGAAAGATTTTTGGTTTGCGTTAACGGGCTTTGGAGGAGAAGGTTCAACCAAGAGCTATACGAGCTGTACAGCAAAATTGACAGGTTGGTTGAGGCCCAAATTGTGTCGCCCTTATTATGTTTAATACACTGCATGAGCATTGAAAGGTTGTGGAAGGAGGGACAGGAGGTAACGATTAACATTGGTTTTTAATGCTATCATACTGCAATGGCAAGGAAAAACCTCGCCGGGCAAACTATTCCAAAGTCGTGTTGTTCGACTAAAAAAAGAATCCCTATATTTCACGGTACGTCCGAAATTGGGCTCAAGGGTGAACTGATGAGCATTCCTTGTGAGACGGGTACTGCGGGAAAAATTTTTAAGGGGAGGAATGCAACTGGCTACTTCGAGTGAACATTTTATTATAAAAGAACCGATAAAACAAGGAAAGACATGAAACATTGCGTCGGTGCTCAAGGGGGGCAATTGTTTCAGAGACATTTCTATTTCCTATCAATCTTAACTCTCTGTTTCGGTTTCTTCGACGTAAGTGCCATTCATGGACAATGGCATTGGGGGTATGTTTAGCTTTAACGACAAAAAACAGCATTGAGTTCTCGAAGCATTAAACTCCACACGGTTTCTATTACCCCATTTGACGACGCTGTATAAATCGGAGTTTAATGAGCTTATCATACGGTACCATTGCAACTGCACGTCCGAAGGCGAAGGACGTGAATCATCGAACGAATATGAAAAGCTGAGGGTAGAGTCGTCAGCAAAACAGTTAAGTGGATTAGAAGTAACAGACAGAAGATCATTTATAAAAATGACGAAAAAAGTCGGAGACAGAACAGAGCCCTGGGGCACACCAACATTTATTATGTGGGAATCTGACTTGAATCCGTCCAATACAACTTGTATTGAACGGTCCAGAAGATAGCTTCTAATCCAACGAACAAGAGTATCATCGATCCCAAAAGCACGCATTTTCGATAAAAGAGCTTCATGCAAAACTCTATCAAATGCCTTGGAGATATCAAGAGTAATAATCTTACTTTCACCAAAGCGATGTAAATATTTGTTCCACTGTTCGGTGAGATATGCCATCAGATCACCAGCGGAACGATCGCTGCGAAAGCCATCTGACGGTCATGTAGAAGAAGAAGGAGGAGGGGGAGGATGGATCACCTTTTTTAGGGACGGGCTGGACAAATGCTGTTTTCCATCTTTTAGGAAAGATTCCAAAAGAGTAGGAGCGATGGAAAAGCTTACGCAGTGGCTTTGCCAGTGTGGAAGAACACCTCTTGCCGATTAGAAATGAGATTCCGTTGGTTTTGCCATGATTTGTAGGCGGTGGAAATCGTTGCTGCCGTGAGCGATCGCCTGTATGCTGGACGAGAGTTTTAGTTTATATGTCCAGTTACGACAGCCTTCTCTGCATTTTCGTGCTTCGTTGCCGAATCGTTGGTGTAAGAAGCACAGGTTGAATTCTTCGCTTTTCATTGTGTAATGCCGATATGTTGCGTGATGAAGATCTGAATTTCCTTACGTAGAATTTCGATTAAACTTTTGATGTTGTCTTGCGTACTTATATCTTCTCTAGAAATGGTTTCTATAGGAGCAGCTGGTTGCAAAGAAGAAGAGATGGGACATATGCATCTCTTCAGAAATAAAACGAAGTATTACTCTTGCCAATCGCTGCTTCCATGGGCTAAGAAGGAAAGATTTTTGGTCCTACCTGCGTTAACGGGCTTTGGAGGAGAAGAGTTAACCAAGAACTATACGAGCTGTACAGCGTAATTGACAGGTTGGTTGAGGTCCAGGTTTTTTTTTTATAAATAAACACGCGCACAAGGGATTGTGTTGCCCTTATTATGTTTAATACACTGCATGAGCACTGAAAGGTTTTGGAAGAAGAGGCAGGAGGTGACGATTAACATTGGTTTTGAATGCTATCAGACTGCAATGGCAAGGAAAAAAAAAAAAAAAAACTTCTTGCATTGATATAGAAAACCTAAGCACTTTGCAGCATTTTTGGCGGTCTCAAATATATCGTTTTCAACGCCGCGTCAAGTTCCACACGGCGTCAAAATGTCGCGTTGTGATAATTAACAAATTGTTTTTTTTTAAGTCTTTGTTAAACAGAACGCATTTTTAACGCGGCGTAGAGATTATTTTACGCTGCATTGAGATAACTTTGACGCGGCATTCCAAAAAAATATTTGTTTTCAATATTTTGTGGTAATTAAGTCATTCTGAATTTGTTGTAGAAATTTATTTTATTAAATTATTTTTTTGACTTATTTTGTGTCATTTAATATTGTATTGTTTAAATGGAAAAAATAACCTAATTGGCATTTAGTGAGAAAATGAAAATCAATATTCAAATATTAAACGCGCTGCGGATAGCTCTCTGTCTGACGTTCTCTGATGCTGTGTTAAAATAATCTCAACACAAGGTAAAATAATTTGTTAATTTTGTTAAAAGGACACAATAATTCACGGAGTTCCTTCACTTCGAACAATTTGTGAGAATTTCACAAAATACCACCATCGAAAGACGACGACGACGTGCCTGATGAGAATTGTATCTTGTATCAAGTATTCTTATCAGGCACGTCGCGTCGTCGTCGTTGATGGTATTTTGTGAAATTCTCACAAATTGCTTGAAATGAAGGAACTCCGTGAATTATTGTGTCCTTTTTACAAAATTAAACTACTTATCCGTTTTATTAATGATAATAAGATCAAATCTGGAAATTGAAAACGAATTCGACATTAGTTAAAAAAAAGGAAAAGACTTGAAAAAAGGAAATGCATTCTCAACCTGTGTATCAGTCAACAATTGTGTGTGTTATTTCTCGCCCACCAAGAATGATCCCGATTGCATTGCACGTTTGGCCTCTTCTGTGGCTCGCACTCTTCCTAAGGCTGCTGGCGAAGGCCGATTGAAGGTAAACATTATTCTTGATACGTCTTTACAGCATTTATTTGACTTTTTTTTCTTCCACAGGGTATGGCCTTGTATTTGGAACCCGACAATGTCGGTGTTGTCATATTCAGTAAAGACTAGCTGATCAAACAAGAAGATATTGTCAAGCGTACCGGTGCTATTGTGAACGTTCCAGTTGGTGATGAGCTTTTGGGCCGTATCGTTGATGCTTTGGACAATGATTTCGATGGCTAGTGAGCGATCAATACTAAAGGTCGTTTCCGTGTCGGATTCAAGGCACCCGGTATCATTCCACTTGTATTTGTGCGCGAACCTATGCAGGCTGGTATTAAAATGAATAAATTTATTTGCTGTTTTTTTTATTGAAAAACCAGAATTTGAAAACGAAATGTGCACTAGTTTTTTTGTCGAAATGATGTGCCGCTTATTATGGATTAATATGGCAACATGCCTCAACTCTGTTTTTCTGTCGTGAAACCTCTTCAGAAAGATGAATCTGGTTGTTCATATAGAATGTATCGACTGTCGAACTAAAAAAAAATTATTTTAACTTTAATATTTTAATTTTTTTTGTGTAAACAAAAGCAAATTACTTACAGTTGTTATCAACAAGAACAAAATGAAATGTCAAAATGAACAAAACTCACCACATCATTTTTTTTACGCGGACAATGAATGATATACAAAAGAGAACCCGAAACACAATGAATGATATACCAAAGCAACAACGAAAATTGAAGGTGTTGAGGCGTGGAACGTACGAAAGATTTTCCTCTATATAATATATTTACTCTATGCCTGTGTCACTTTGATATGACCCCTTGGCCAAGTATCTAAGCGACACTAAAACAATTGTCTCGGTAGAAAGAGCTCCTCCTCGATTCGTATGAGACGAAATATCCTCTTTTACAGTCTCAATAATAATCTAACTTTCTGCTTGGTGAATCTGAAATATTTTGGGTGTATATATATATATATTATAGATAATTGGTAGATAATTGTTTAGGTGTCTTAAAATAGAGAAAAACTCGGCCTATAATGACCGATAAATTCTTTATCGTTGTATTTTAGGAATGGATCAATTTTTTCTCTCTTTACGTATTTTCTTTGGAGAAGAAAAAGTTTCTTCAATTAAAATAAGATCCATAAATATATCTTCATCGCTTGAATCCATGTTTGTTTATTTGACAGCAAAGTTGTCAGAAATTGTAGTAGATTAAAAAAAGTGAGGATTTGTAGGTCAAATTGGTTATTGGTAGAATTTCTGTTAAGCTCTGCACTTTATTTTAACCTTGTAGTTTACTAATTGTGAACTTTACTGATTTTTTTATTAGTGAGGACCATTGTTTGGAGATGTTTGTGCCTATGTTATTGCTTTTGAGTATCTTCAAAAAAATGGTTAACATTTTTCGAGCCGTTTGTTTTTAATATTTTTGAAAAAAAAAATAGGGAAACATAGACCCTACCTTTGTACGACCGCAAGCAGTAAAATTCCGTTTTGAATAAATATTAACTTTTACTATTCTTTCCTTTAATAGAAGTGTTAATAGGAACCTACTTACGTTTAAATACAAAAAAATAATTAATTCCTTACTACGTTCGATATTGAACAATATACATCAAAACTTTAAACAGTCAAATCTGAATATGGGCACATTGGTATGTGATTTCAGCATCTGTAGCTTATGCTGAAATCACATATGCGGAAATCACATACCAATGTTATAATAATAATAATACAATTTCTTGAAAAATGCAAAATACAACTCATAACTTTCTGAAAATATAACATACAACATCGTTATATTTCATTCTACTCTCCAAAACCCATACAAATGTATATAAAAAACTATTGCTATTACGCTATTACGGCAGTATCTCGCTAAACTAGATCCTGCCTGATAGTAGTACTATAGATTCCATACACAATGCCTTAGTTAAAATAAAAATATCCCATGTGACATAGAGCGCGTTTTTAACGCCGCATAAAGTTCCACACGGCGTCAAAAGGCGGAAAAAATAACGTAATTGGCATTTGGTGAGAAAATGAAAATCGAGATTTAAATATTAAACGCGGATAACTCTCTGTTTGACGTTCTATAACGACGCGTGAAAATAATCTCAACGCCACGTTAAAGACGCGGTCTGTTTGACGAAGCCTTAATAATCATAACAAAAATCGTTAAATACACTGATTCTCCTCCTTGTGACGAATAAGAAGTCACATGCCCTTTTGACTATTCTTAGTGAAGATCGTTGTGACTCGATAACATTTATCGAATTCTCCGACAATCCTCGCAAGGAAAGTCACAACGAAACTAAATTTGAATTTTAAAAACTGAATTTTTATTGTGACTATTGTGAAACGCAGATGACGAAAGAAAAATACAACAAACATGGAAGCCATAAATTGCAAGAAAAAAATGTTATATTTCGGAGAAAGCGAAGAAATGTAAACAATATAATTTTGTTAATTTCTTCTGTGCTATGGTTATAATTTAACTTTTTATATTGAGATATGATTCCTGCACCACAATCCAATTCACTTCCATTTTTTAAAAAAATTAGAAAATTGCAATTTTCTAAAATCTGCAATCTTTTCAATAGTATTAGTTGGTTAAAAATGATGTGGTTTTGTAAAATTCTTACTTTTTATTTTCGAATGCAACTTCAACCTATTAAAATGTCAAATCTCAAAGAGTTTGTGAGTTGTGATCTGCTCAGAAGGATATAACATATTTTTTTTTGTAACTTTCACAAGTTTTGATATTGAGGGAGAGGCATAAGTGATGATGGGGAGAATCGGGCTGTAAATCTTCAATTCTAAAATAAGGTTCACTTAATAAATAAAATAATAATAAAGGTGATAGTGATGTCAGAAAATACCAAGATGGCGATTTGTACGCATCATAACAGTATACCTTTTATTTCTGTGTATCATGATAAACAGCGTATAGTCGGCAGGATACATCAGCTGACTTTCAGCTTGTAAGTGAAAGAGGAGATATCCTTCTTGATTCTTTATACCCGCGATTATAGGTACTATAATGCAAGCTATGCATTCGTTCACATTAAAAATTTTGAGATAAGAATCAAACATGACATTACGATGATAGAAAAACATATTTGAGTTACTGGCAATTCTGTCTGCCTGTATGTACGTATGTATTTTGGACTACAGCTTAAAGAATTTGGTCAATATTCTTGAAATTTACAACATAAGGTTATTTTTACATTCTACATTTTTAAGTTTTTTTAACTCAACAATTAACGGTACCTGTCATATAACCGTTACATAAAAGCTTATTTTCTCGAAAACGGCTCCAAGACTGGGTCGCACGTACTTGCTCCTATGTGCTAATCCTTTTTAAGCGCAGGCGTCTTTTTGACAAGGATTTAATTCTAATGTTTGTTTCTCGCTGGCAAGACGGCGAACTGGTTCCGCAACAGGATGTCATTTAGTAATTATTCGATGTTGCACAAAGTGATCTTAGACGAAGATTTGTTTGTTGGGTGTAATGTGAAAGAAGTCCTTTAATATGGTGGCAAAACGGTTATTTTCGTCTATTGCTCTAAGCGTCGGCTGTAAACTACTGATGAGCTGGCTCCGGTGCCGATTAGAAATGAGATTCCGTTGGTTTTGTCGGTGATTTGTAGGTGGTGGAAATCGTTGTTGCCGTGAGCGATCGCCTGTATGCTCGACGAGAGTTTTAGTTTTATGTCCAGTTACGACAGCCTTCTCTGCATTTTCGTGCTTCGTTGCCGAATCATTGGTGTAAGAAGCACAGGTTGTATTCTTCGCTTTTCATTGTGTAATGCCGATATGTTGCGTGATGAAGATCTGTGGCTCCGTTGTTTGTCCGATTTTAGAATCAGAATTTCCTTACGTAGAATTTCGATTGAACTTTTGATGTCGTCTAGCGTAGTTATATCTTCTCTAGAAATGGTTTGAATCGATTCTATAGGAGCAGCTGGTTGCAAACAAATAGAGATGGGACGTATGAATCGTGTGGCAGACATGTCGAATATTTTGTCTCCAACTTCGGCTAGCTTGTCTAGGTCGTCATGTCCGGGTGCAAGCAGAACTGTGCAAATCTTCTCTGGAAGTCGATCGAAGAATAGCGTGCGCATGATTGACGAATCGCAGCGACCATCAGAAAGATGTCTCATGTGTGCGAGAATCGATGATGGTTTTTTTCCGGTCATGTCTTCACTTCGTAGCGTTCTTCGAAGTTGGAAATCTGGAGTAGGACCTTCGGATCTGCACGTGGAATGTTAGAACTCAGACCACGTGCAACCAAACAAATAGCGGAGGCCCTAGAGCCTAGACTGCTACAGAACACGAATTAATGCCATTAGAGAAGTGCGATGGGATGGGACGGGCAAAAAGAGGATGAAAAATTGTGATGTGTACTACGGTGATTTTGGAAGCAGAAAACAGAAATGGACTTGGCAACACCCAGATAAAAAAACCGTCAACCAGATTGATCACGTATCCAGTATCTTCGATGTTCGCACCTTCCGAGCAGCTAACCTCGATTCGGATCACTACCTTGTTGCAGCCAAGGTAAGAATGCGAATAACCCGAACTCTACAACTACGGAGTAATACTGTGAGGAAGTATGACGTCGGAAAGCTGCGATGGCCAGAATCTATGCCAATAGAATATCCCGTAACCTCTCAAGAAATCCAGTACCACCAGCATCAAGTGCCGAAGACTAAAGGAATACTGCCAACAAGCCGTCAGAGATGCCGCAACTGATGTCTTAGGTTTCACCAGACCACCACCACGAAACCTTTGGATGGATGACGAATGCAGGCAGGCCGATGCAGCCAAACAAGAGGCATATAAAGCGGCGCTGCAAAGAAAGACGAGAGCTGCTCGCGAGCTCTACGAGCAGAAAAGACAGGAAGAACACCGGCTTCTCCAAAAGAAAAAGAGAGAGCATGAGAAGCGCGCGATCGAGGATATTGAGAGATGCTACTCCAGGAACAACGTGCGGAAGTTTTACCAACAGGTAAAAAGAACATGCCAAGAAAAATAACCCGCACAGAAGCCTGTAGAGATAGGAATGGAAACCTCGTAGTAGAGTCACAGTCGGTGCTGAGTACATGGAAGGACCATTTCTGCAGACTGTTAAACGGCGATGAAGACCAAAATCCCGCTTTGAGGCTTTGTTTACCTGAGATCCGCTATAACATCTGACAACATTTCTTCAGAAATAAAACGAAGTATTACTCTTGCCAATCGCTGTTTCCATGGGCTAAGAAGGAAAGATTTTTGGTTTGCGTTAACGGGCTTTGGAGGAGAAGGTTCAACCAAGAGCTATACGAGCTGTACAGCAAAATTGACAGGTTGGTTGAGGCCCAAATTGTGTCGCCCTTATTATGTTTAATACACTGCACGAGCATTGAAAGGTTGTGGAAGGAGGGACAGGAGGTAACGATTAACATTGGTTTTTAATGCTATCATACTGCAATGGCAAGGAAAAACCTCGCCGGGCAAACTATTCCAAAGTCGAGTTGTTCGACTAAAAAAAGAATCCCTATATTTCACGGTACGTCCGAAATTGGGCTCAAGGGTGAACTGATGAGCATTCCTTGTGAGACGGGTATTGCGGGAAAAATTTTTAAGGGGAGGAATGCAACTGGCTACTTCGAGTGAACATTTTATTATAAAAGAACCGATAAAACAAGGAAAGACATGAAACATTGCGTCGGTGCTCAAGGGGGGCAATTGTTTCAGAGACATTTCTATTTCCTATCAATCTTAACTCTCTGTTTCGGTTTCTTCGACGTAAGTGCCATTCATGGACAATGGCATTGGGGGTATGTTTAGCTTTAACGACAAAAAACAGCATTGAGTTCTCGAAGCATTAAACTCCACACGGTTTCTATTACCCCATTTGACGACGCTGTATAAATCGGAGTTTAATGAGCTTATCATACGGTACCATTGCAACTGCACGTCCGAAGGCGAAGGACGTGAATCATCGAACGAATATGAAAAGCTGAGGGTAGAGTCGTCAGCAAAACAGTTAAGTGGATTAGAAGTAACAGACAGAAGATCATTTATAAAAATGACGAAAAAAGTCGGAGACAGAACAGAGCCCTGGGGCACACCAACATTTATTATGTGGGAATCTGACTTGAATCCGTCCAATACAACTTGTATTGAACGGTCCAGAAGATAGCTTCTAATCCAACGAACAAGAGTATCATCGATCCCAAAAGCACGCATTTTCGATAAAAAAGCTTCATGCAAAACTCTATCAAATGCCTTGGAGATATCAAGAGTAATAATCTTACTTTCACCAAAGCGATGTAAATATTTGTTCCACTGTTCGGTGAGATATGCCATCAGATCACCAGCGGAACGATTGCTGCGAAAGCCATCTGACGGTCATGTAGAAGAAGAAGGAGGAGGGGGAGGATGGATCACCTTTTTTAGGGACGGGCTGGACAAATGCTGTTTTCCATCTTTTAGGAAAGATTCCAAAAGAGTAGGAGCGATGGAAAAGCTTACGCAGTGGCTTTGCCAGTGTGGAAGAACACCTCTTGCCGATTAGAAATGAGATTCCGTTGGTTTTGCCATGATTTGTAGGCGGTGGAAATCGTTGCTGCCGTGAGCGATCGCCTGTATGCTGGACGAGAGTTTTAGTTTATATGTCCAGTTACGACAGCCTTCTCTGCATTTTCGTGCTTCGTTGCCGAATCGTTGGTGTAAGAAGCACAGGTTGAATTCTTCGCTTTTCATTGTGTAATGCCGATATGTTGCGTGATGAAGATCTGAATTTCCTTACGTAGAATTTCGATTAAACTTTTGATGTTGTCTTGCGTACTTATATCTTCTCTAGAAATGGTTTCTATAGGAGCAGCTGGTTGCAAAGAAGAAGAGATGGGACATATGCATCTCTTCAGAAATAAAACGAAGTATTACTCTTGCCAATCGCTGCTTCCATGGGCTAAGAAGAAAGATTTTTGGTCCTACCTGCGTTAACGGGCTTTGGAGGAGAAGAGTTAACCAAGAACTATACGAGCTGTACAGCGTAATTGACAGGTTGGTTGAGGCCCAGGTTTTTTTTTTTATAAATAAACACGCGCACAAGGGATTGTGTTGCCCTTATTATGTTTAATACACTGCATGAGCACTGAAAGGTTTTGGAAGAAGAGGCAGGAGGTGACGATTAACATTGGTTTTGAATGCTATCAGACTGCAATGGCAAGGAAAAACCTCGCTGGGCAAACTATTCTAAAGTCGTGTTGTTCATCTAAAAATAATCCTTATATTTCACGGTACGTCCGAAATTGGGCTCAAGGGTGAACTGATGAGCATTCCTTTCGAGACGGGTATTGCGGGAAAAACTTTTAAGGGGAGGAATGCAACTCCGAAGTAGCCAGTGAACATTTTTTATAAAAGAATCGGTAAAACATTTCAATTTCCTATCAATCTTAACGCTCTGTTTTGTATTCTATCAAGCAGGTGCAGCGATGTTTGTGAAGCACCTGCCCAGAGGTGTGAGTTATACTCGAGTTTTGGGCGTATAAACGCTTTGTACTTGTAGCCAGATCAGAAGGGTAAAAAAACTTCTGGCATTGATATAGAAAACCTAAGCACTTTGCAGCATTTTTGGCGGTCTCAAATATATCGTTTTCAACGCCGCGTCAAGTTCCACACGGCGTCAAAACGTCGCGTTGTGATAATTAACAAATTGTTTTTTTTTAAGTCTTTGTTAAACAGAACGCATTTTTAACGCGGCGTAGAGATTATTTTACGCTGCATTGAGATAACTTTGACGCGGCATTCCAAAAAAATATTTGTTTTCAATATTTTGTGGTAATTAAGTCATTCTGAATTTGTTGTAGAAATTTATTTTATTAAATTATTTTTTTGACTTATTTTGTGTCATTTAATATTGTATTGTTTAAATGGAAAAAATAACCTAATTGGCATTTAGTGAGAAAATGAAAATCAATATTCAAATATTAAACGCGCTGCGGATAGCTCTCTGTCTGACGTTCTCTGATGCCGTGTTAAAATAATCTCAACACAAGGTAAAATAATTTGTTAATTTTGTTAAAAGGACACAATAATTCACGGAGTTCCTTCACTTCGAACAATTTGTGAGAATTTCACAAAATACCACCATCGAAAGACGACGACGACGTGCCTGATGAGAATTGTATCTTGTATCAAGTATTCTTATCAGGCACGTCGCGTCGTCGTCGTTGATGGTATTTTGTGAAATTCTCACAAATTGCTTGAAATGAAGGAACTCCGTGAATTATTGTGTCCTTTTTACAAAATTAAACTACTTATCCGTTTTATTAATGATAATAAGATCAAATCTGGAAATTGAAAACGAATTCGACATTAGTTAAAAAAAAGGAAAAGACTTGAAAAAAGGAAATGCATTCTCAACCTGTGTATCAGTCAACAATTGTGTGTGTTATTTCTCGCCCACCAAGAATGATCCCGATTGCATTGCACGTTTGGCCTCTTCTGTGGCTCGCACTCTTCCTAAGGCTGCTGGCGAAGGCCGATTGAAGGTAAACATTATTCTTGATACGTCTTTACAGCATTTATTTGACTTTTTTTTCTTCCACAGGGTATGGCCTTGTATTTGGAACCCGACAATGTCGGTGTTGTCATATTCAGTAAAGACTAGCTGATCAAACAAGAAGATATTGTCAAGCGTACCGGTGCTATTGTGAACGTTCCAGTTGGTGATGAGCTTTTGGGCCGTATCGTTGATGCTTTGGACAATGATTTCGATGGCTAGTGAGCGATCAATACTAAAGGTCGTTTCCGTGTCGGATTCAAGGCACCCGGTATCATTCCACTTGTATTTGTGCGCGAACCTATGCAGGCTGGTATTAAAATGAATAAATTTATTTGCTGTTTTTTTTATTGAAAAACCAGAATTTGAAAACGAAATGTGCACTAGTTTTTTTGTCGAAATGATGTGCCGCTTATTATGGATTTATATGGCAACATGCCTCAACTCTGTTTTTCTGTCGTGAAACCTTTTCAGAAAGATGACCCAGCAAATCTGGTTGTTCATATAGAATGTATCGACTGTCGAACTAAAAAAAAATTATTTTAACTTTAATATTTTAATTTTTTTTGTGTAAACAAAAGCAAATTACTTACAGTTGTTATCAACAAGAACAAAATGAAATGTCAAAATGAACAAAACTCACCACATCATTTTTTTTACGCGGACAATGAATGATATACAAAAGAGAACCCGAAACACAATGAATGATATACCAAAGCAACAACGAAAATTGAAGGTGTTGAGGCGTGGAACGTACGAAAGATTTTCCTCTATATAATATATTTACTCTATGCCTGTGTCACTTTGATATGACCCCTTGGCCAAGTATCTAAGCGACACTAAAACAATTGTCTCGGTAGAAAGAGCTCCTCCTCGATTCGTATGAGACGAAATATCCTCTTTTACAGTCTCAATAATAATCTAACTTTCTGCTTGGTGAATCTGAAATATTTTGGGTGTATATATATATATATTATAGATAATTGGTAGATAATTGTTTAGGTGTCTTAAAATAGAGAAAAACTCGGCCTATAATGACCGATAAATTCTTTATCGTTGTATTTTAGGAATGGATCAATTTTTTCTCTCTTTACGTATTTTCTTTGGAGAAGAAAAAGTTTCTTCAATTAAAATAAGATCCATAAATATATCTTCATCGCTTGAATCCATGTTTGTTTATTTGACAGCAAAGTTGTCAGAAATTGTAGTAGATTAAAAAAAGTGAGGATTTGTAGGTCAAATTGGTTATTGGTAGAATTTCTGTTAAGCTCTGCACTTTATTTTAACCTTGTAGTTTACTAATTGTGAACTTTACTGATTTTTTTATTAGTGAGGACCATTGTTTGGAGATGTTTGTGCCTATGTTATTGCTTTTGAGTATCTTCAAAAAAATGGTTAACATTTTTCGAGCCGTTTGTTTTTAATATTTTTGAAAAAAAAAATAGGGAAACATAGACCCTACCTTTGTACGACCGCAAGCAGTAAAATTCCGTTTTGAATAAATATTAACTTTTACTATTCTTTCCTTTAATAGAAGTGTTAATAGGAACCTACTTACGTTTAAATACAAAAAAATAATTAATTCCTTACTACGTTCGATATTGAACAATATACATCAAAACTTTAAACAGTCAAATCTGAATATGGGCACATTGGTATGTGATTTCAGCATCTGTAGCTTATGCTCCACACGGCGTCAAAAGGCGGAAAAAATAACGTAATTGGCATTTGGTGAGAAAATGAAAATCGAGATTTAAATATTAAACGCGGATAACTCTCTGTTTGACGTTCTATAACGACGCGTGAAAATAATCTCAACGCCACGTTAAAGACGCGGTCTGTTTGACGAAGCCTTAATAATCATAACAAAAATCGTTAAATACACTGATTCTCCTCCTTGTGACGAATAAGAAGTCACATGCCCTTTTGACTATTCTTAGTGAAGATCGTTGTGACTCGATAACATTTATCGAATTCTCCGACAATCCTCGCAAGGAAAGTCACAACGAAACTAAATTTGAATTTTAAAAACTGAATTTTTATTGTGACTATTGTGAAACGCAGATGACGAAAGAAAAATACAACAAACATGGAAGCCATAAATTGCAAGAAAAAAATGTTATATTTCGGAGAAAGCGAAGAAATGTAAACAATATAATTTTGTTCATTTCTTCTGTGCTATGGTTATAATTTAACTTTTTATATTGAGATATAATTCCTGCACCACAATCCAATTCACTTCCATTTTTTAAAAAAATTAGAAAATTGCAATTTTCTAAAATCTGCAATCTTTTCAATAGTATTAGTTGGTTAAAAATGATGTGGTTTTGTAAAATTCTTACTTTTTATTTTCGAATGCAACTTCAACCTATTAAAATGTCAAATCTCAAAGAGTTTGTGAGTTGTGATCTGCTCAGAAGGATATAACATATTTTTTTTTGTAACTTTCACAAGTTTTGATATTGAGGGAGAGGCATAAGTGATGATGGGGAGAATCGGGCTGTAAATCTTCAATTCTAAAATAAGGTTCACTTAATAAATAAAATAATAATAAAGGTGATAGTGATGTCAGAAAATACCAAGATGGCGATTTGTACGCATCATAACAGTATACCTTTTATTTCTGTGTATCATGATAAACAGCGTATAGTCGGCAGGATACATCAGCTGACTTTCAGCTTGTAAGTGAAAGAGGAGATATCCTTCTTGATTCTTTATACCCGCGATTATAGGTACTATAATGCAAGCTATGCATTCGTTCACATTAAAAATTTTGAGATAAGAATCAAACATGACATTACGATGATAGAAAAACATATTTGAGTTACTGGCAATTCTGTCTGCCTGTATGTACGTATGTATTTTGGACTACAGCTTAAAGAATTTGGTCAATATTCTTGAAATTTACAACATAAGGTTATTTTTACATTCTACATTTTTAAGTTTTTTTTAACTCAACAATTAACGGTACCTGTCATATAACCGTTACATAAAAGCTTATTTTCTCGAAAACGGCTCCAAGACTGGGTCGCACGTACTTGCTCCTATGTGCTAATCCTTTTTAAGCGCAGGCGTCTTTTTGACAAGGATTTAATTCTAATGTTTGTTTCTCGCTGGCAAGACGGCGAACTGGTTCCGCAACAGGATGTCATTTAGTAATTATTCGATGTTGCACAAAGTGATCTTAGACGAAGATTTGTTTGTTGGGTGTAATGTGAAAGAAGTCCTTTAATATGGTGGCAAAACGGTTATTTTCGTCTATTGCTCTAAGCGTCGGCTGTAAACTACTGATGAGCTGGCTCCGGTGCCGATTAGAAATGAGATTCCGTTGGTTTTGTCGGTGATTTGTAGGTGGTGGAAATCGTTGTTGCCGTGAGCGATCGCCTGTATGCTCGACGAGAGTTTTAGTTTTATGTCCAGTTACGACAGCCTTCTCTGCATTTTCGTGCTTCGTTGCCGAATCATTGGTGTAAGAAGCACAGGTTGTATTCTTCGCTTTTCATTGTGTAATGCCGATATGTTGCGTGATGAAGATCTGTGGCTCCGTTGTTTGTCCGATTTTAGAATCAGAATTTCCTTACGTAGAATTTCGATTGAACTTTTGATGTCGTCTAGCGTAGTTATATCTTCTCTAGAAATGGTTTGAATCGATTCTATAGGAGCAGCTGGTTGCAAACAAATAGAGATGGGACGTATGAATCGTGTGGCAGACATGTCGAATATTTTGTCTCCAACTTCGGCTAGCTTGTCTAGGTCGTCATGTCCGGGTGCAAGCAGAACTGTGCAAATCTTCTCTGGAAGTCGATCGAAGAATAGCGTGCGCATGATTGACGAATCGCAGCGACCATCAGAAAGATGTCTCATGTGTGCGAGAATCGATGATGGTTTTTTTCCGGTCATGTCTTCACTTCGTAGCGTTCTTCGAAGTTGGAAATCTGGAGTAGGACCTTCGGATCTGCACGTGGAATGTTAGAACTCAGACCACGTGCAACCAAACAAATAGCGGAGGCCCTAGAGCCTAGACTGCTACAGAACACGAATTAATGCCATTAGAGAAGTGCGATGGGATGGGACGGGCAAAAAGAGGATGAAAAATTGTGATGTGTACTACGGTGATTTTGGAAGCAGAAAACAGAAATGGACTTGGCAACACCCAGATAAAAAAACCGTCAACCAGATTGATCACGTATCCAGTATCTTCGATGTTCGCACCTTCCGAGCAGCTAACCTCGATTCGGATCACTACCTTGTTGCAGCCAAGGTAAGAATGCGAATAACCCGAACTCTACAACTACGGAGTAATACTGTGAGGAAGTATGACGTCGGAAAGCTGCGATGGCCAGAATCTATGCCAATAGAATATCCCGTAACCTCTCAAGAAATCCAGTACCACCAGCATCAAGTGCCGAAGACTAAAGGAATACTGCCAACAAGCCATCAGAGATGCCGCAACTGATGTCTTAGGTTTCACCAGACCACCACCACGAAAATTTGGATGGATGACGAATGCAGGCAGGCCGATGCAGCCAAACAAGAGGCATATAAAGCGGCGCTGCAAAGAAAGACGAGAGCTGCTCGCGAGCTCTACGAGCAGAAAAGACAGGAAGAACACCGGCTTCTCCAAAAGAAAAAGAGAGAGCATGAGAAGCGCGCGATCGAGGATATTGAGAGATGCTACTCCAGGAACAACGTGCGGAAGTTTTACCAACAGGTAAAAAGAACATGCCAAGAAAAAAAACCCGCACAGAAGCCTGTAGAGATAGGAATGGAAACCTCGTAGTAGAGTCACAGTCGGTGCTGAGTACATGGAAGGACCATTTCTGCAGACTGTTAAACGGCGATGAAGACCAAAATCCCGCTTTGAGGCTTTGTTTACCTGAGATCCGCTATAACATCTGACAACATTTCTTCAGAAATAAAACGAAGTATTACTCTTGCCAATCGCTGTTTCCATGGGCTAAGAAGGAAAGATTTTTGGTTTGCGTTAACGGGCTTTGGAGGAGAAGGTTCAACCAAGAGCTGCATTGAAAGGTTGTGGAAGGAGGGACAGGAGGTAACGATTAACATTGGTTTTTAATGCTATCATACTGCAATGGCAAGGAAAAACCTCGCCGGGCAAACTATTCCAAAGTCGTGTTGTTCGACTAAAAAAAGAATCCCTATATTTCACGGTACGTCCGAAATTGGGCTCAAGGGTGAACTGATGAGCATTCCTTGTGAGACGGGTATTGCGGGAAAATTTTTTAAGGGGAGGAATGCAACTGGCTACTTCGAGTGAACATTTTATTATAAAAGAACCGATAAAACAAGGAAAGACATGAAACATTGCGTCGGTGCTCAAGGGGGGCAATTGTTTCAGAGACATTTCTATTTCCTATCAATCTTAACTCTCTGTTTCGGTTTCTTCGACGTAAGTGCCATTCATGGACAATGGCATTGGGGGTATGTTTAGCTTTAACGACAAAAAACAGCATTGAGTTCTCGAAGCATTAAACTCCACACGGTTTCTATTACCCCATTTGACGACGCTGTATAAATCGGAGTTTAATGAGCTTATCATACGGTACCATTGCAACTGCACGTCCGAAGGCGAAGGACGTGAATCATCGAACGAATATGAAAAGCTGAGGGTAGAGTCGTCAGCAAAACAGTTAAGTGGATTAGAAGTAACAGACAGAAGATCATTTATAAAAATGACGAAAAAAGTCGGAGACAGAACAGAGCCCTGGGGCACACCAACATTTATTATGTGGGAATCTGACTTGAATCCGTCCAATACAACTTGTATTGAACGGTCCAGAAGATAGCTTCTAATCCAACGAACAAGAGTATCATCGATCCCAAAAGCACGCATTTTCGATAAAAGAGCTTCATGCAAAACTCTATCAAATGCCTTGGAGATATCAAGAGTAATAATCTTACTTTCACCAAAGCGATGTAAATATTTGTTCCACTGTTCGGTGAGATATGCCATCAGATCACCAGCGGAACGATTGCTGCGAAAGCCATCTGACGGTCATGTAGAAGAAGAAGGAGGAGGGGGAGGATGGATCACCTTTTTTAGGGACGGGCTGGACAAATGCTGTTTTCCATCTTTTAGGAAAGATTCCAAAAGAGTAGGAGCGATGGAAAAGCTTACGCAGTGGCTTTGCCAGTGTGGAAGAACACCTCTTGCCGATTAGAAATGAGATTCCGTTGGTTTTGCCATGATTTGTAGGCGGTGGAAATCGTTGCTGCCGTGAGCGATCGCCTGTATGCTGGACGAGAGTTTTAGTTTATATGTCCAGTTACGACAGCCTTCTCTGCATTTTCGTGCTTCGTTGCCGAATCGTTGGTGTAAGAAGCACAGGTTGAATTCTTCGCTTTTCATTGTGTAATGCCGATATGTTGCGTGATGAAGATCTGAATTTCCTTACGTAGAATTTCGATTAAACTTTTGATGTTGTCTTGCGTACTTATATCTTCTCTAGAAATGGTTTCTATAGGAGCAGCTGGTTGCAAAGAAGAAGAGATGGGACATATGCATCTCTTCAGAAATAAAACGAAGTATTACTCTTGCCAATCGCTGATTCCATGGGCTAAGAAGGAAAGATTTTTGGTCCTACCTGCGTTAACGGGCTTTGGAGGAGAAGAGTTAACCAAGAACTATACGAGCTGTACAGCGTAATTGACAGGTTGGTTGAGGTCCAGGTTTTTTTTTTATAAATAAACACGCGCACAAGGGATTGTGTTGCCCTTATTATGTTTAATACACTGCATGAGCACTGAAAGGTTTTGGAAGAAGAGGCAGGAGGTGACGATTAACATTGGTTTTGAATGCTATCAGACTGCAATGGCAAGGAAAAACCTCGCTGGGCAAACTATTCTAAAGTCGTGTTGTTCGACTAAAAATAATCCTTATATTTCACGGTACGTCCGAAATTGGGCTCAAGGGTGAACTGATGAGCATTCCTTTCGAGACGGGTATTGCGGGAAAAACTTTAAAGGGGAGGAATGCAACTCCGAAGTAGCCAGTGAACATTTTTTATAAAAGAATCGGTAAAACATTTCTATTTCCTATCAATCTTAACGCTCTGTTTTGTATTCTATCAAGCAGGTGCAGCGATGTTTGTGAAGCACCTGCCCAGAGGTGTGAGTTATACTCGAGTTTTGGGCGTATAAACGCTTTGTACTTGTAGCCAGATCAGAAGGGTAAAAAAACTTCTGGCATTGATATAGAAAACCTAAGCACTTTGCAGCATTTTTGGCGGTCTCAAATATATCGTTTTCAACGCCGCGTCAAGTTCCACACGGCGTCAAAACGTCGCGTTGTGATAATTAACAAATTGTTTTTTTTTAAGTCTTTGTTAAACAGAACGCATTTTTAACGCGGCGTAGAGATTATTTTACGCTGCATTGAGATAACTTTGACGCGGCATTCCAAAAAAATATTTGTTTTCAATATTTTGTGGTAATTAAGTCATTCTGAATTTGTTGTAGAAATTTATTTTATTAAATTATTTTTTTGACTTATTTTGTGTCATTTAATATTGTATTGTTTAAATGGAAAAAATAACCTAATTGGCATTTAGTGAGAAAATGAAAATCAATATTCAAATATTAAACGCGCTGCGGATAGCTCTCTGTCTGACGTTCTCTGATGCTGTGTTAAAATAATCTCAACACAAGGTAAAATAATTTGTTAATTTTGTTAAAAGGACACAATAATTCACGGAGTTCCTTCACTTCGAACAATTTGTGAGAATTTCACAAAATACCACCATCGAAAGACGACGACGACGTGCCTGATGAGAATTGTATCTTGTATCAAGTATTCTTATCAGGCACGTCGCGTCGTCGTCGTTGATGGTATTTTGTGAAATTCTCACAAATTGCTTGAAATGAAGGAACTCCGTGAATTATTGTGTCCTTTTTACAAAATTAAACTACTTATCCGTTTTATTAATGATAATAAGATCAAATCTGGAAATTGAAAACGAATTCGACATTAGTTAAAAAAAAGGAAAAGACTTGAAAAAAGGAAATGCATTCTCAACCTGTGTATCAGTCAACAATTGTGTGTGTTATTTCTCGCCCACCAAGAATGATCCCGATTGCATTGCACGTTTGGCCTCTTCTGTGGCTCGCACTCTTCCTAAGGCTGCTGGCGAAGGCCGATTGAAGGTAAACATTATTCTTGATACGTCTTTACAGCATTTATTTTTACTTTTTTTTCTTCTTTTTTTTTATTGAAAAACCAGAATTTGAAAACGAAATGTGCACTAGTTTTTTTGTCGAAATGATGTGCCGCTTATTATGGATTTATATGGCAACATGCCTCAACTCTGTTTTTCTGTCGTGAAACCTTTTCAGAAAGATGACCCAGCAAATCTGGTTGTTCATATAGAATGTATCGACTGTCGAACTAAAAAAAAATTATTTTAACTTTAATATTTTAATTTTTTTTGTGTAAACAAAAGCAAATTACTTACAGTTGTTATCAACAAGAACAAAATGAAATGTCAAAATGAACAAAACTCACCACATCATTTTTTTTACGCGGACAATGAATGATATACAAAAGAGAACCCGAAACACAATGAATGATATACCAAAGCAACAACGAAAATTGAAGGTGTTGAGGCGTGGAACGTACGAAAGATTTTCCTCTATATAATATATTTACTCTATGCCTGTGTCACTTTGATATGACCCCTTGGCCAAGTATCTAAGCGACACTAAAACAATTGTCTCGGTAGAAAGAGCTCCTCCTCGATTCGTATGAGACGAAATATCCTCTTTTACAGTCTCAATAATAATCTAACTTTCTGCTTGGTGAATCTGAAATATTTTGGGTGTATATATATATATATATTATAGATAATTGGTAGATAATTGTTTAGGTGTCTTAAAATAGAGAAAAACTCGGCCTATAATGACCGATAAATTCTTTATCGTTGTATTTTAGGAATGGATCAATTTTTTCTCTCTACGTATTTTCTTTGGAGAAGAAAAAGTTTCTTCAATTAAAATAAGATCCATAAATATATCTTCATCGCTTGAATCCATGTTTGTTTATTTGACAGCAAAGTTGTCAGAAATTGTAGTAGATTAAAAAAAGTGAGGATTTGTAGGTCAAATTGGTTATTGGTAGAATTTCTGTTAAGCTCTGCACTTTATTTTAACCTTGTAGTTTACTAATTGTGAACTTTACTGATTTTTTTATTAGTGAGGACCATTGTTTGGAGATGTTTGTGCCTATGTTATTGCTTTTGAGTATCTTCAAAAAAATGGTTAACATTTTTCGAGCCGTTTGTTTTTAATATTTTTGAAAAAAAAAATAGGGAAACATAGACCCTACCTTTGTACGACCGCAAGCAGTAAAATTCCGTTTTGAATAAATATTAACTTTTACTATTCTTTCCTTTAATAGAAGTGTTAATAGGAACCTACTTACGTTTAAATACAAAAAAATAATTAATTCCTTACTACGTTCGATATTGAACAATATACATCAAAACTTTAAACAGTCAAATCTGAATATGGGCACATTGGTATGTGATTTCAGCATCTGTAGCTTATGCTGAAATCACATATGCGGAAATCACATACCAATGTTATAATAATAATAATAAAATTTCTTGAAAAATGCAAAATACAACTCATAACTTTCTGAAAATATAACATACAACCTACTCTTTCATCGTTATATTTCATTCTACTCTCCAAAACCCATACAAATGTATATAAAAAACTATTGCTATTACGCTATTACGGCAGTATCTCGCTAAACTAGATCCTGCCTGATAGTAGTACTATAGATTCCATACACAATGCCTTAGTTAAAATAAAAATATCCCATGTGACATAGAGCGCGTTTTTAACGCCGCATAAAGTTCCACACGGCGTCAAAAGGCGGAAAAAATAACGTAATTCGCATTTGGTGAGAAAATGAAAATCGAGATTTAAATATTAAACGCGGATAACTCTCTGTTTGACGTTCTATAACGACGCGTGAAAATAATCTCAACGCCACGTTAAAGACGCGGTCTGTTTGACGAAGCCTTAATAATCATAACAAAAATCGTTAAATACACTGATTCTCCTCCTTGTGACGAATAAGAAGTCACATGCCCTTTTGACTATTCTTAGTGAAGATCGTTGTGACTCGATAACATTTATCGAATTCTCCGACAATCCTCGCAAGGAAAGTCACAACGAAACTAAATTTGAATTTTAAAAACTGAATTTTTATTGTGACTATTGTGAAACGCAGATGACGAAAGAAAAATACAACAAACATGGAAGCCATAAATTGCAAGAAAAAAATGTTATATTTCGGAGAAAGCGAAGAAATGTAAACAATATAATTTTGTTCATTTCTTCTGTGCTATGGTTATAATTTAACTTTTTATATTGAGATATAATTCCTGCACCACAATCCAATTCACTTCCATTTTTTAAAAAAATTAGAAAATTGCAATTTTCTAAAATCTGCAATCTTTTCAATAGTATTAGTTGGTTAAAAATGATGTGGTTTTGTAAAATTCTTACTTTTTATTTTCGAATGCAACTTCAACCTATTAAAATGTCAAATCTCAAAGAGTTTGTGAGTTGTGATCTGCTCAGAAGGATATAACATATTTTTTTTTGTAACTTTCACAAGTTTTGATATTGAGGGAGAGGCATAAGTGATGATGGGGAGAATCGGGCTGTAAATCTTCAATTCTAAAATAAGGTTCACTTAATAAATAAAATAATAATAAAGGTGATAGTGATGTCAGAAAATACCAAGATGGCGATTTGTACGCATCATAACAGTATACCTTTTATTTCTGTGTATCATGATAAACAGCGTATAGTCGGCAGGATACATCAGCTGACTTTCAGCTTGTAAGTGAAAGAGGAGATATCCTTCTTGATTCTTTATACCCGCGATTATAGGTACTATAATGCAAGCTATGCATTCGTTCACATTAAAAATTTTGAGATAAGAATCAAACATGACATTACGATGATAGAAAAACATATTTGAGTTACTGGCAATTCTGTCTGCCTGTATGTACGTATGTATTTTGGACTACAGCTTAAAGAATTTGGTCAATATTCTTGAAATTTACAACATAAGGTTATTTTTACATTCTACATTTTTAAGTTTTTTTTAACTCAACAATTAACGGTATTTGTCATATAACCGTTACATAAAAGCTTATTTTCTCGAAAACGGCTCCAAGACTGGGTCGCACGTACTTGCTCCTATGTGCTAATCCTTTTTAAGCGCAGGCGTCTTTTTGACAAGGATTTAATTCTAATGTTTGTTTTTTTTTACGTGCAACTTTTTTAGAATCGTTGTGGTTTGAAGCTCAAACGACATGTGTCATGGCAAAGGGATAAACACATAAATATATAGGATTGTTAGCAGTTGCAGTTTTTTAGTGTGTTATCTTTCCACTTGTTGTTTATTGTTTATAATATAATTTGCTAATAGAACGATATTATACATAATTCCCAATAACAATAATTTACTTTTTGAATTCAAATTAATTAAAATAGCTTATTTATGTTTGATGGATCGATAAACATATGGTGTGGGTAGGTATTAATGGAATTTATTAAGAATATTAGGTACCTACCATAAGGTTGGAAGGAAGGTAGGTTTTTTCTTTTTATAATTAACGCGCGCACAAGGAACTACTTGTTTCCCTTTTAATGTAACAAACTGCGCGGGCATTTGGAAGATAGGGAGAGGAGAGATAGGAGGTGTCGATTGACATTGGTTTTGAATGTTTGCAGATCCAAATGGCAAGGGAAAATCTCGCCGGGTAAACTATTCCAAATTCGTGTCGTTCGGCTAAAAAAAGAATCCCTATATTTCACGGTACGTCCGAAATTCGGCTCAAGGGTGAACTGATGAGCGAGACGAGTATTACGAGCGAAACTTTTAAGGGGAGGAATGCAACTTGCTACTTCGAGTGAACATTTTTTGTAAAAGAAACGATAAAATAAGGAAAGACATGAAACATTGCGTCGGTGTTCGAGAGGGGCAATTGATTCAGTGACAGTTCTATTTCCTATCAATCTTAACGCTCTATTTTGTATTCTATCAAGCAGGTGAAGCGATGTTTGTGAAGCACCTGCCCAAAGGTGGGAGTTATACTCGAGTTTAGGGCGTATAAACGCTTTATAAATTGTAGCCAGATCAGATGGTGAAAAATACTTCTTACACCGATACAGAAAACCTTAGCACTTAGCAGCATTCTTAGCGATTTCAAATGTATGGTCGTTCCAACGGAGGAGGTCGTTGACACACATACCGAGTACTGAGAGCTTTTCGGTTTCTTCGATGTAAGTGCCATTCATGGACAATGGCATTGGGGGTATGTTTAGCTTTAACGACAGAAGACAGCATTGAGTTTTCGAGCTTGAGTTTAATGAGCTTGACATACGGCACCGTTGCAATTGTACGTCCGAAGGCGAAGGACGTGAATTATCGAACGAATATGAAAAGCTGAGGGTAGAGTCGTCAGCAAAACAGTTAAGTGGATTAGAAGTAACAGACAGAAGATCATTTAAAAAAATGAGGAAAAGAGTCGGAGACAGAACAGAGCTCTGGGGCACACCAGCATTTATTGTATGGGAATCAGACTTGAATCCGTCCAATACAACTTGTATTGAACGGTCCAGAAGATAGCTTCTAATCCAACGAACAAGAGTATTATCGATCCCAAAAGCACGCATTTTCGATAAGAGAGCTTCATGCCAAACTCTATCAAATGCCTTGGAGATATCAAGAGAAATAATCTTACTTTCACCAAAGCGATGTAAAGACTTGTTTCATTGTTCGGTGAGATATGCCATCAGATCACCAGTGGAACGGTTGCTGCGGAAGCCATACTGTCGGTCATGAAGAAGCTTACGATCTTCGAGATATTCCTTAAGCTGACGGTTAATCAGTGTTTCCATGACCTAAGAAAGAAGGGATGTCAGTGCTATGGGTCGGTAGGAGGAGGGGGAGGATGGGTCCCCTTTATTAGGGACAGGCTGGACAAATGCTGTTTTCCATCTTCTAGGAAAGATTCCAGAAAAGTAGGAGCGATGGAAAAGCTTACGCAGTGGCTTTGCCAGTGTGGAAGAACACCTCTTCAGAAGAATCGTGGGTATACCATCCGGGCCAGCGGTTTTGTGTATATCGAGATCTTTGAAAACTCTTGCTACTGTACGAGTGCGGAAAAAAATCTGTCCCATGGAAAAATTTACATTCTCAAGTACAGAGGGGAAACGTTGCTTTGAGGCAGCGTGGAGCTGGCAGCGAAATGGGCGGCGAGCAAGTTTGCCTTCTCTGAAGAGTAAACAATTGGTTTGTTATTGTCGATGAGCGTTGGAACCGATGTCGAGGAGTTTTTTATATTTTTTACAAATGACCAAACATTTTTACTGCCTTTGGGACACTGCAGAATTTTTTGCCGTAATTTTTGGTCATGCAAAAATTTGGTTCTTTCAATAACGGAGTTGCATGAGTTCCCTGCTTGTTTGTGCTTTTTCCGATTTTCCTCTGTAGGGTTGGCTTTGTAAGATCGAAAACTTACTTCTTTGAGCCTGATAGCTTCCTTACACTCAGAATTAAACCAAGACTTTTCTTTAGATTTTATGCTTTTTACTCTGTTAGGAATAAAAGCACGCATTCCTAGAAGAATCACATTTGTGATCATTAAAGCACTGGCATCAATGTCACTATCGAGGAAGCATAGTGACAAGTTAAAGTTTCGGAAAAAAATATTCAGCCCGTCCCAGTTGGCTTTCTCGTATTGCCAAACGGTCCTGGTGGGAAGTTTTTCTTTAACTGGGTGGGTGGAGGATGAGAAATTAGCTGAAATGATACAATAGTCTGAAGTGCCAAATGGAGAAGTTACACTAATGGTATATTTATCAGGGTGAGAAGTAAGAAACAAGTCAAGAGTATGGGCGGCTTGCCCAGCAACATCCGGTATACGCGTTGGCACATCGATCAGTTGGGTAAGGTGATGTAACCCGGCAAGGAGCTCGACATACCTTCCTTCGGGTGTTGTCTGACCAGAATAGCGGAGCCAATTAGAATTGTGTACATTGAAATCGCCCGTAATAACGATTTCAGTTCGAGGACAAAGGGAAACAATTTTCGAGATGGAATCAGCAGACAGTGCATCAAACTCGTTACAAGTCGAATTACTGTCAAGATTTGGACTCCTGTAAATAAAACAATAATGAATGACATGCTTGCGGACAGTGAGTTTGAGCCATAAGAAGTTAAAGTCCGTGTTGGAACATTGCCCATATTGGGGAAGGCTCTGGCAAGCAATATCATTCCTAACATAGACCACGAGACCATGATGGGAAAAGAGTAATGGCACCAAGCTATACCCATGTAAAGTAAATTCTGATAAATCAGTATTTACTCCAAATTGGGTTTCACTTAATGCCAAAACAGCTGGCCTGTATAGAACAGTGTAGACGTACACGTGAAAGAAATTCTTTCTTATGCCACGAACATTAGAATACACAACACGAAAATCACTTACCATTTAAAAATACTGTGATGTGGCAACAAGTTTAGATATTCGGAGGATACATTTTGTAAATTAACGAAATCTGTTGGATTCATTGTGTACAACAACCAACATTCACTGTGAGCGCCTAAAAGTATGCTACACATTTGCAATATTTGTTAACTGAGTACTAAATCGAACTTGAAGTACTAATTCGAGACTCGAATCAGTACCGAAAGCTTAGATTGTGCCAGAACGAGACAGAAGCTTCCAGAAGCTTGTAAACTTGTATAAATACAAGAGTAGATTGCATTGAAAGTTTAGTTTATTATCGAAAGTGGAATTGTTAACAACTGGAAACGTTAGTAAAAAGTGATTGAATTGAGATTAAATAAAAGTGTTGAATTATAAAAACGTATTTGAATTGTGAATAAGTGAAATAAGTTAAATTTGGTGTTATTTAAACTGAAAGACGTTGTGTTTCATAAAATAAAGAGATTTGTTTTATTATTTTGGAATTTCGATTGAGTTTTATTTGTCGAACCCCAGGCTAAAAATATCACATTGGTGTCAGAAGTGGGATAAAACTCAGTAAAGTGCTAGAATATTCCATAGTGACATTTTCTAAAACAGTTTCGGTGACTCATTTAATTGTGAAAGTGGAATTTTTCAGAAACTATTGAACTGATTGTGCTATGAAACTGTGAATAGCGAGTATTTTTGTTAAAAATAGTGTTGGAAAAAGATCTTTCTAGAAGAGACATTAAAATAAAACTGACTGTGTTGCGAAAAAAGTGTTTCAGTTACATAAAAAGGGTCGCAAATTAGAAAAATTGACAACAGCTGAGTTGAAAGAAGAATCAGGAAAAAGAAATCTTCAGACTTCGGGGCTGAAAAAGGAACTATTGCTCCTACTTCAGAATGCTATCACTCAGGATGGTGGAGACCCCGATACTATGTTGTTCGATGTTGAAGAACCAGAGATAGAAGGCGCAGTAAGTCCAGCCGATGAAATGCCTGATTTCATGAAGTTGCTTCTTTCGAAATTCGAAGAACAAAAAAATGACCAAAAGAATTCGTTAGAAGTTCTCCAGAAGCAACTAAGCGAACAAAAGAACGTTCTCGAAAGCAAATTTGATGGTCTCGAAAACAAACTCGATGCACAGAATGTTTTCTTCGACAAAACACTTCAAATAATCGATCAGAAATTCGAAGCCAAAATACAAAACATGGAAGAAAAGTTCGTAAGTGTAGAGCAAAAGTACGAACATCTGGCTAAGGAATTTGATTCTTTGAAAAAGCAGAAGGTTCGGGAATATTCGAGCGACGGTCCACGAAGAAAGGAAATGCAGCCTCCTGTCTTTGATGGGCAAACATCATGGCCAATTTATAAGAGGCAGTTCGAAGCTGCCGCCTTGACGAACAAATGGGACAACGAAGACAAATCAATTGCTCTTAGGCTTGCGCTCAAAAGAACAGCTGCCGAATTGCTGCAGACCATTCCTGAAGACAAACATCATGATTATGATGCCATGGTCAAGGCAATCGAGATGAGGTTTGGCGACGACCACATGCAGCAAGTTTACCGAGTCCAGTTGCGTCGAAGGGTCCAGCCAAGAGGTGAAACGCTACAACAATTGCAAGCTGACATCGAGCGCTTGTCCAATTTGTCTTATCCCAATACCAGCAGGGAAATCATAAACGAACTGGCAACCGATGCGTTCACTAATGCCATTGCAGATACAAAACTACAAATGACTGTGAGAATGGCAGGTAAGAAAACGCTCGCTGAGGCTTTAGCATTTGCCCTGACAATGGAAGCAGCAGACCAAGCTTCGCAAGGTAGCCATCGCGTCAGGGAAATGGCTACGCTAGAGTGCTCCTGTCAACGTGTCGACATTGAAAGACAAAACCCGAACACTGCTCGAGGTCAAATGAGATGCTGGAATTGCAACAAGCTAGGACACCTACAGCGACAATGCAGATCTCCACCTAGACAGGTAAGCTGCCCACATTGCGCCAGGAGGAGGCAGAATGACGAAACATCTGGCAGGAATAACACTCACACTGCTGGACAAGCTTCTGATCAACAGCAGGCGGGAAACGCCTAAGAACCAACTTCGCGGGGCTGAAGTTGGTTGATGGAATCGACGCCCCCAGGACCATCATCCTTGTTTCACAAACTACACGCTGCAGCAAGAGCTTGACAGTGGAGACAGTCATCAGAAACAGAAAATGTGTGGCCACTATCGACACGGGTGCCACAGCCTCCATAATCAGAAGAGACCTTTTTAGACATCCTGGCTACATAACACTAGCTGCTACACTCTGAAGACAGCTACGGGAGAAGCAGCAAAAGTATACGGGGAGGTATTTCTAAAGATACAACTGGCAGGGTTGACCTTCTCACATGCATTCTTGGTAGCCGACATATGCGACGAAGACATCATTGGAGTGGATTTCATGAAGGCACATGAGGTAATCATAGACCTTCGAATGCAAGTGTTAAGGTATCGAACCGTTGAGATCCCTATGGTATACGGAAACGAGAACGCTGTGAATCTTCGGGTGGTTATAAGCAGAGATGAAGTCCTACCACCTTCTTCAGAGACAGTTCTTTGGACGCGTTTGGAGGGTGATCCTGGGAACCACCGATTCTATTTCATTGAAGCAGATAATAAAGAGGACTTCCCAAGCTATATCGTTGGAAAAATTTTAGTAGAACCAAAGAAAAACATGGTTCCGGTAAGGCTGATGAATCCGAACAAACACTCCGTCAAGCTCAGACAAGGAGAGGTGATAGGAAGATGCGTACCCATTGCAGCCATATCGACAACATCTGGGAGTGAATCTGCGAGTCCTGTTTCTGCAACAAAATTGGCTGAGGTATGTAATGCTATCCTTGGAAATTGTGAGCTAAATCAGGAGCAGAAAACCATGGCCAAAAATCTTATTGGCGAGTTTGCTGATATATTTGCATCGCAGGATATAGACTATGGTCGAACACACCTAGTACAGCACCGAATAGACACCGGCGATAGCAGACCGATCCGACAACCTACTAGAAGACTTCCATTGGCAAAACAGTCGGAAGTCGATGAGATGATATCAACCATGGAAAAAGACGGTCTAATCGAAAATTTAAAAAGTCCGTGGGCATCACCCGTTGTACTAGTGAAAAAGAAGGACGGGAGCACTCGATTCTGCGTGGATTACCGGAGGCTCAACGATGTCACCAAGAAGGACAGCTACCCCTTGCCTCGAATAGATGACACCTTGGATACCCTTTCTGGAGCGAAATGGTTTTCCACCCTCGATCTGAAAAGTGGCTACTGGCAGGTACAGATCCATCCAGAAGACAAAGAAAAGACAGCTTTCACAACGGGAAATGGACTATGGCAGTTTACCGTTATGCCATTTGGATTGTGTAACGCTCCAGCCACCTTTGAGCGTTTAATGGAACGTGTGTTACAGGGTCTGACATGGAAAACCTGCCTGGTGTACTTGGATGACGTCATCGTTGTGGGAAAGACGTTCGCTGAACATTGCGACAATTTGTGGGAGGTGTTTACACGACTTCGAACAGCACATTTGAAACTAAATCCAAAGCAATGTGCTCTGTTCAAAGCTGAGGTGAAATATTTGGGACGTGTGATATCATCAAATGGAGTAAAAACTGACCCGGAGAAAATCGAAGCCGTGAAAAATTGGCCAGATCCCGCAGACAAACACCAACTGAGGAGCTTTCTCGGTCTCGCCACATATTACAGGAGGTTCGTAAAGGATTTTGCTGGAATTGCAAAGTGTCTGCACCAGCTAACTGAGAAGGGTAGACAATTTAAATGGTCAGGTGAGTGCAAAAGAAGCTTTCAACATCTAAAACAGCGACTTTGTGAGGCACCAATACTAGCTTACCCCACCCCTGGCAAGACATTTATTGTGGACGCGGATGCTAGTAACGTGGGTGTTGGAGCAGTTCTGTCGCAGACACACGATGGGCAGGAGAAAGTGGTAGCCTATTTCAGCAAAGTTCTGTCGCGACCAGAGAGAAACTACTGTGTAATCAGACGGGAACTCCTTGCTCTGATACTGGCGACAAAACATTTCCATAAATATCTGTATGGACAGAGATTCATCCTGCGTACCGATCACGCAGCTTTAAAATGGTTTCTACAGTTCAAAAATCCTGAGGGGCAAGTAGCAAGATGGATCGAACGATTGCAGACTTACGACTTCGAAGTACAGCATCGGAAAGGAAGACTGCACTGCAATGCGGACGCGCTTTCCCGCAGACCATGTGAACCCAGTTGCAAACATTGTGCGCGAAAAGAGGAAAAGGACGAAGGTATTTCTGTCCAGAGAATAAGAGCCGAACCTGTAGAGGGTTGGAGTGCCGAAGAGCTTTGTAATGCACAAAAAGAAGACCCTGACATCGAGCCAATCTTTGCATGGAAGGAATTTATGGAGAAACCAAACGCAAGAGACATCTCCGACAGAAGACCAACTTTAAAAGCATACTGGGCGCAGTGGGACTCTCTCCATGTGCAAGATGGTGTTTTGCGGAGAAAATGGGAAGTGCCAGATGGAAGGTCCTATAAGATGCAGCTTGTGTTTCCACGATCGAAAGTAGAGGAAATCCTACGAGAAATGCATGACGGAGTATCCGGTGGGCACTTGGGAATCAACAAAACACTGGAAAAGTTACGGGAACGCTTTTATTGCCTAAGCGCAAGAAACGATGTAGAGAGCTGGTGTCGAAAGTGCACAACATGCGCGGCTAGCAAGGGACCCAAAGTCAAAACACGAGGCAAAATGCACCAGTACAACGTGAGCGCCCCGTTTGAAAGAATCGCCGTTGACATCACAGGTCCGTTCCCGGAAACTGAAAACGGTAGCCGTTACATCCTTGTTGTCATGGACTACTTCAGCAAGTGGCCGGAGGCTTTTGCGATACCCAATCAAGAAGCTAAGACTGTTGTGGAGCAGATAGTGGACCACTGGGTCTGCAGGTTCGGGGTGCCTATGGAATTGCATTCCGACAAAGGGCGAAACTTTGAGTCGAAAGTATTCCAGGAAGTATGCGCATCACTTGGGTTAAAGAAAACAAGGGCAACACCTCTTCATCCACAGTCTGATGGAATGGTAAAACGATTTAACAAGACCTTGAAGGAACATCTGTCCAAAGTCGTGAACGAGAACCAACGGGATTGGGATTGGCGAATTCCTTTATTTCTTATGGCCTACCGGAATGCGGTTCATAGTACAACTGGATACACTCCATCCGAAATTCTATTTGGACGAACTGCCCGGCTTCCAAGTGAGCTAAAATTCGGATTTCCTATTGAAGACCCAAAATGCGAAGAGAACTACGTGTTAGATCTTAGAGAAATGATCAAAGACATTCACCAGAGAACAAGAAACAACATAAAAATTGCGAGTGACCGCATGAAGACCAGATACGATGCGAGAGCAACAGCACCTGAATTCAATGAGGGAGATCTGGTATGGCTTTATAACCCACATCGCAGAAAGGCAAAATCGCCCAAGCTTCAGCAGGACTGGGAAGGTCCCTACCAAGTACATTAATGACGTCGTTTTCCGAATCCAACGAGGACCAAGAGCAAACATGAAAATTGTCCATTTGGATCGACTGCATCGTTACCACGGAAACAATGATGATGTGCTTGTTCGGGACGAACAAAACTAAGAGGGGGATAATGTGATGTGGCAACAAGTTTAGATATTCGGAGGATACATTTTGTAAATTAACGACATCTGTTGGATTCATTGTGTACAACAACCAACATTCATTGTGAGCGCCTAAAAGTATGCTACACATTTGCAATATGTTTTAACTGTGTACTAAATCGAACTTGAAGTACTAATTCGAGACTCGAATTAGTACCGAAAGCTTAGATAATGCCAGAACCAGACAGAAGCTTCCAGAAGCTTGTAAACTTGTATAAATACAAGAGTAGATTGCATTGAAAGTTTAGTTTATTTTCGAAAGTGGAATTGTTAACAACTGGAAACTTTAGTGAAAAGTGATTGAATTGAGATTAAATAAAAGTGTTGAATTATAAAAACGTATAAATTTGGTGTTATTTAAACTGAAAGACGTTGTGTTTCATAAAATTAAGAGATTTGTTTTATTATTTTGGAATTTCGATTGAGTTTTATTTGTCGAACCCCAGGCCAAAAATATCACAATACTTACACATAAAACACAATTCTGACTAAGTCGAACCATGCAGTGAAAATTCAAATTAACTTCTGTAATAAACAAACTGTCTTAGGTGCTATGCCCATAAGACAGCTTACATGCATACAAAAAATCAATTTAAATATTCAGCACAATAAGACAAACTCAGATGCCCTTATCCATTTACCGCAAGCATTAGATGGTCATACGATGCCTACAGTAGATAAGAAAGAGGCAGTTAAGCACAAAGGTCTTGGGACAGATAAGAGGATAATTTGCTATGCGAATGCGTTTTATTTATTTTTTTTCCATAGCGCGAGTGGGCATCTTTTTTTTTCTTCCAACGACGTGAGTGGATATTATTATTATTCTTTACAGCACACGCGAAGGGTTTTTTTCGGTTTCTCTAACGAGTGTGTAGGTATTAATATTTGTTTAAAACACTCGCCATAACAATGCGCAATAATTTTTTTTGACTTTTGCTTAATTATTTGTGCGCGCACCTCGACGTCCGGCATCTACGAGCTTAAGATCGACACTGAAATTAAGATATACATTCCAACTACTGTTAAGCGAGTGGGTATAGACAATATTAAAAGTTAACACAGTGGTTCTGTTTATTTATAGGCGTAGGTGTAAACTTTTGTTTTCTTGATTGAAATTTTTGCATTCAGTAGTAATCGAATAGTTTTTTTTATTTGTTAGTTGTTTTTGTGTGTTTATCATAGGCTTTAACGATGATGAAATGCTTTAAAATACGTAGGTATGTATGTAGGTTGTCACCTACTTTTATTTGACTAATGGCTAATGGATCAGCCGAGCAATATGAAATAAAATTTTGGGGAAAATATTAAACAAATAAAATGTTTATGAAATCAAAAAACACTATTTATAACGTTTTTTGGAAAAAATGTTGTAAGCCATCTTATTTATTTTGCTGTTTTCTATTTTATGAATTTTTCATTTCAAAATCATTCTACCAGTTTTTTGTTCAAAAAAATGACTTTTTGAAAAACTTTTCGAAAAAATATGTTTAATTTTTTTTTTGAGTATGTCAATTTAAAGAAATCTATAGTTTATACTAAGAGAAAAAATTAAAAAAAAATCTATAGATTCGTTTTCAAAGTATTCCAAAAACAAAATAAATGTTTAAAAAATTATTAAAAATTAAAAAAAAAATGTTTTTGAAAATTTTAATAAGCAATATTTTTGAACTCATAAAACACTACATATTTTCAAAAATTTATCAAAATCCGTCAATTAGTTAACGAGAAAGTCTGATTTAAAAAACCGTTCATATGGGAGGTACCGTTATAAGACTTTTTCTGAAAAATCCATTCAAATTATGAGATTTTGCATAGAAAACACCATTCAGAAGGTTTTATCAAAATCGTAGGAGCCGTTTTCGAGAAAAATAAGTTTTTCATTAAAAGTACCGTTAGTTTTGGAGCTAGAATGCCAATTCGAAAAACAGTCGGGTAAAGTACTCTAAAAAATACTATATACCATGTTTGAATCAAATCGGTCCAACCGTTTAGGCTGTAGGAATCGATACGGACAGACAAACAGACAGACATACGGACGGAATTTCGGGACCTACTTTTTTTGACTTCTCTATCATCGTAATGTCATGTTTAATTGTTAGATTTTTTTTTCGAATGCATAACTTGCCTTATAGTCCCAATTAATCGTAAGTTAAAAATTAGTGTACTATTGTAGGAAAGCATTATATTTTGGTAAAAAAAAATTAAAAATAGTGGGCTTAAAACGGTACCTCCCATAGGACCGTTCGTTCTTTTTCTCGACTTTCTGCATAACTGGTTATCCGATTCCTATCAAAATTGATAATCAGGAACATGGACGTATTATATATGGACTGCTAGTTTAATGTCAGCTTCATACAATTGTCAAAAAAATGTCGCCAAAATTGAGAATGCGATGCTAGCTGTCCTGAACCCACTTCAGGGAAAAAAAATAACTGCTTAAAATTTTGACATAGAAGCTCGCGACATCTGTTTTTAAAAATTCAAAAAGTCGCATTTACCGGTAAAACATAACTGACACTTTTGAATTAAATTCATAGAAGTGTGCGACATCTTTGGTATTTTGCCTCTGGTTTTTTAGATCGTGGACAACTTCCTTTTTGTATTGGTTTGTGCCTAAGACAAGCTAAAAGCACTAGAAGGAAAAAAAGGATTTTTATTTATTAATTAATTGTGGAATATTCTAAATAACACGGGGAGAAAAAAGGAAATGTTAACATGCCAACGTGAGAAAACCTGCCGCCAGTGTCTGGGATTACTGGATGAAATGTCAAAATTGAGGTTTAATTTTTTCCCCGATAGTGTACTCAGGAGAGTTAGTGTCGCCCAAAAAAACTGAAACTAAAATGGAACCACCTTGAGGTAGACAACTAGCAGTCCAAAAATCATATAAACAAGATTACGCCATGCTGTCAAATAAAAGTTGGGATTTTTTTCTGTGACGTAGGCTTGATTTAAGTTTTGATTTAAGTTCTCGGTTGTGTTTTAAAATTTGTTTTATTAAACCAAGATATGTACTTTTGTATTAATCGTCAAAGTTTCTGTGTTCCTAACCATTTTTTCACTTAATTTTGCCATATAAAATGAGGCGTTAGGTGGTGAAAAAGGATAGTGCATTTGGGAAATTAAAGCTTGAAAGGGATTAAGATAGTATATATAACATGATTGATGGGATTGGGATAGGATAGGTTAAGAAGTAGGGGTGGGGCGAATAGCGAAAAAAGAGCAGGATAGGAATTGACAGAGGAGATACTGTATGTGAAGTAGGTAGGAGGTGGAAGTTAGATATTTTTTTTTTTTTTTTTTTTTATAATTAACGTGCGCACAAGGGATTATGTGTTTCCCTTTTAATGTAGAACACACTGCGCGGGCATTACGAAGAAAGGGAGGGGAGAGATAGGAGGTGCCGATTAACATTGGTTTTGAATGTTTGCAGATCAAAATGGCAAGGGAAAATCCCGCCGGGTAAACTATTCCAAATTCGTGTCGTTCGGCTAAAAAAAGAATCCCTATATTTCACGGTACGTCCGAAATTGGGCTCAAGGGTGAACTGATGAGCATTCCTTGCGAGACGAGTATTACGGGAGAAACTTTTAAGGGTAGGAATGCAACTGGCTACTTCGAGTGAACATTTTTTGTAAAAGAAACGATAAAATAAGGAAAGACATGAAACATTGCGTCGGTGTACGAGTGGGGCAATTGTTTCAGCGGCAGTTCTATTTCCTATCAATCTTAACGCTCGATTTTGTATTCTATCAAGCAGGTGAAGCGATGTTTGCGAAGCACCTGCCCAGAGGTGGGAGTTATACTCGAGTTTAGGGCGTATAAACGCTTTATAAATTGTAGCCAGATCAGATGGGGAAAAATACTTCTTACACTAGGAATAGTTAAGAAGAGCCTTCGTGTCAAACGAGGGAACCGGATACTGTGGCAGGAGGTAAAAACGGATACTGGAAAGATGTAGGAGGAGTCAGGAAGGGATAGAATGTCCGCTGTGGAAGCAGAGGCATGCTCGCGGGCACGTGTTATCTCTCCGGAATAGGGGGATCCTGCCTATTTGTTTTTAATTTTCAGAGTTCAATTTTTTCTTGCTAAAACGAACATGAAACGAGATTGTTTTTTTTTTGTAATTGTACGAATGCCATTTGACAGCTTGCTGTTATGTTTCCACAGCCATTTTCAACGGCATTGCAAAAAAAGGAGATAAGAAGAGCAAGCTAGAAGTATAAATAAATTGGTTTCGCTAGAAAATTTATATTGAATATTGAAGCAAATTGTTTATTAATAAATATTCTGAGAACGGATGTAGTCATAATTATTAATATTATGGATATATAACTCCATGGATATAAAAAGTGAAGTTTAATATTGTAAAATGGACAAAAGTTGATTTTACTTCCACCAAATATAACTTAAGAAACTCGAAAAACATCAATAGAAGACAATGGCGACGTCATGTCGATATTTGCGCAAAATTATGGATAACCTATATTTAACACATTAACTTCACACTACTTAAGTGCTGAACTAAGTTGCCCACAGTTATAAACGGAAACCATTGTACTATTTAAAACCTAGTTTTACACGTTGAGAACTTTAAAGAATTGTGTTCTTATTAGATTTAGGCAGTGTTTTGTGTACAGTTAAATTTACAAAATGGCGTTTTGTAAGAGTTGTCATTCTCTCAGAGTTCTTCGTTTTACACTAGAAAAATAATATAGGGATTTCCGTCAGGAAAAAAATAACTTCTTAAATTATTGATATAGAAGCTCGCGACATCTGTTTTAAAAAATTCAAAAAGTCGCATTTACCGGTAAAACATAACTGACACTTTTGGATTCCATGCATAGAAGTGTGCGACATCTTTGGTATTTTGCCTCTAGTTTTTTTAGATCGTGGACAACTTCCTTTTTTTATTGGTTTGTGTCTAAGACAAGCTAAAAGCAATAGAAGGAAAAAAGGGATTTTTTTAAATCTCGTAGAAAAAAGAAGTTTTAGGTTATGTTGAAATCTCTTCAAATATTGCTGATTTTATTAAGATTTTAAAAGAAACTAATGGATTATGATCAAATAAAATACTACTAAGGCAGTAGTTAAGGTGTTTTGACATTTTTTCCTGTCATTCCTATTCTTCAAACTACATACGTTCAAGTTCCAGTTGCGTTCTAAAAGGCAATGTGTCTTTTATGACAAACGTTCCTTTTTATTTCTTTTTTCTAACTATTTGTTCACTAATAATGATAAAAGACAAAGTTAATAAAAATCCTAGCAAAATGGGATACATATCTTGTGACGACTATAAAGGTGTGTCTACACCAAAAAAAACATTTGTTTCAAAAATATTTCTGAAATGTTTTCCTTTTGCTTAAATATCATTTCAGAAACAATTCAGAAATTTCTGAAACATTTCTTAAATCTTTATGTTTCCCATTTTATGTATCCAGTTCTGTACTTCATAATGTATGTAAAAAAGGAGCAATCAGAGCGTCGCGTTTTGTCATCATGAACAAAACACAATCAAATAAAAACAACAAAACCTGTCAACTAGGCTAAAATGCATGAACGCATGCATTCTTCCGTTTGGAAGAAAAAACACATAGACATTTCAGGAATGTTTCGCGAAGCGTCCAGACTTAAATAAACATTTCAGAAACATTAAAAAAAAACATTTCAGAAAGAAGAAACAGTTTTGAAAGGTTTTTTAAATGTTTCTGAAATGTTTAAAAAATGTATCTTTGGTGTGGACACACCTTAAGACTTGTTGTTAAGTTTGCAGTATGACAGTCCAAAATCGCAACAAAGTTTAGGTTCTAAAGATTTTACGAACTTGTAATTTACAAAGCTATAAAAAACTAATTTCAATCAATTCATGAGTGTTTTTTTTTTTGTATTTATTACTTGGTGGATTAATTGTGGGATATTCTAAATAAGACGGGAAAAAAATTTAACATGCCAACGTGGGAAAACCTTCTGCCAAAGTCTGGGATTACTCTATGAAATGTCAAAATTGACGTTTAATTTTTTTTCCGCTAGTGTACTCAGGTGGGCTAGTGTCACCTAAAATAACTGAGACTTAAATAGAACAAACTTGTGGTAGGCAACTAGCAGTCCATTTATAATACGTCCATGTTCAGGAACATGAAGGTAGCCTCAATTAGATATATGGGTGGAATAAATCAAACACCAACATACATTTTTCATTTTTATTTGTATTCATATTTCAACCGCCCTCGAAGACAAAGTCTTGAAAAGTGTCTTTGCAGGAATATAGGTTGATTCATCACTTACAATCTTTTGAAATTAATAAGAATCCAATTTTGCTGTATAAAGGGTGATTTTGGAAGTTAGAACTATAGGAAGGTTTCTATGTTGATATTCAACATAGCACAAATCGTGCCAAAATACAAAACCAAAAATAAACCTCCACCACATTAAACATTTATACCACCACCAAACGAAACCTACCACACTTTGTTCCTGCAGATGTTGGCAGGAATGCCAGTAACCCGTCGACCATGAGTCCGTGGCGTTAGTTTTCGGACTCTCCACTATGTTGCCTTGGATGCTGCTACTTACGTCGTCTCTTCCTCGCCGAGCGGACATAGCCGCTCTCTCCTCACCCACTGAAAATTGTCATTAAAAAGCATTAAGCCTCTGTTGGCTCAATAAAATTAATCATTTAACGTGATGTACATCATTTTGAAACTTTTATTTGGAAATTACATTGATACAAAAATATATAAAGAGAAGAAAAGAACTAAGCGAAAAATCTAAATAAAATCATGACTAAAAATAAATCAAAACCTAAAAATAATCATTGTATATCTATTCTATAGTACTATTCTATAGTTATATTTTTAAATCATTTGCGTATCGCTGAAAACTGGTATTGGGGGATGGCGAAATATTCACACAGGGAAGGAATGCAAAATGGTTGACATTGCATTAAGCGCCTTTAGGGAAAAGTTTTTAATTTTTTTTTTGCCAAGGAATATCTGAAAAATGCAAACAAAAAGATCAAATTAAATTCTTACATATCTTCTCAATGTTTTGCTCGTTTATAGAAGGGAGTATTTGCAAAATAAATTTCTTGAGTTGGTCCATTTTACACAATAAACGCGACATAAAGTACCATTAACTCAACTAAACAACAATATAATTAAAACCGACAAACAAGACAATACTTTATATAGTCTTTCAATATTGAATTAAAACAAATAAGGGATCGACCAAAAACTCCTTAAGAAAATAAGTCCTTATTACGGTATTCTCGGTTTTCAATTTTTTAAAATTTTTTTTTTCAAAATAAACTTTTACTATTTTTTCTTTCAATAGAAATGTTAATAGGACTATGTACCTACTTTTAAATACACAAAAAAAATCAATTTTTTATTACATTCGAAATTGAACAGTATATATTAAAAATTTAAACAGTCAAATCCGAATATGACAACATTGGTATGTGATTTCGCTATAAGCTACAGAAGTAACAAAATTTCTTGCAAAATGCAAAATCCAAAAAATAATTGATTACGAAAAATCAAAGGGAAATCCAATATTTTTTGTTTCCCTTACTCTACCATACCAAATGTTCTAGTGTCACCTTTTGAACCTTTAACTCGTACTTATTATTCATTATTCCTGCAAATGCTTGTATTCATTTTAACTCATACCTTTCTGAAAATACAACATACAACCTACTCTTTCATCATTATATTTCATTCTACTCTCCAAAACCCATACAAATGCATATAAAGAACTACTGCAGCGCTATAACGGCAGTATCTCGCTAAACTAGATGCTGCCTCATAGTAGTACTATAGATTTCAAATATACAATGAAATAACTTAAAACAAAGATTTGATAACAAAAAAAAAATCGCAAAAAAACTTAATAATTAAAAAAAAAGATAAATTAAAACAATATATATATACAAAAACTTAAGAAATTTGCATCAAGTAAAATAAAATCAAATTATCAAAAATTATCTCAAAACTATAGGATATATAGGATATATGTATGTAGCTATGTATAAAAAAATCACAAAAAAAAATTATAAAATTAATAATGGATGAAAAGTCCAATACCTTGAAGATGCAGCTTTTGCTTCACCCAGGAGCCTTAAGAAAAAACTTTACAGCGCTTATGGGATTTAAAAAAAAACCGTCGCTCCCTGGCTAAAAAGAGCTCCATTTAGGAGTACGGTTTCCACTTAAAATAAAACGGCACTTTGTCTAGGTGGCTACGTTCCGCAAGTAACCGGGGTGAAGTCGTACCACCTTAGCTTCTTAAAAACACAAAGAAAGAAAATGTTCCTCTTTTTCTTTCCGTTTTTCTTTTTTGTCCTTCACAATTTATTATGCAAAATGAAAGGAAATCAAGTAAAAGCAAAAGAACAAAAAACTCAAAAAAAATCACGCCAAAAACTTTAAAAACAGAAAAAAGATAACGGCATTCACCAACTGCTTTCCACAGAAAAGGAACGGGGTAGGTTTTCAAGGGCTCTCTCTACTGTCGCCTTGCTATAATCCTTTGTTGAAGCTTCCGTCCAACATAAAAAAAACTTGCGGTCCCGACGATTTGTATCCTTCCGTCGGCGACCACGATATCAAAGGATGGCGAACCTATTGTTCTTCTTTCCTAAATTTAATTTGTATATAATTTTTTGTTGGGATTCATACACCATCCAACATTTTCATTGTTTACATTTTTTTTATATGGACGGGAAGTGGTTTTTAAATACGTACGTCATTGACCAGACTTTTGATTCGAATTCTTTAGGAATTTAAAGTTTTGTACGAGAACTGGTACTACTTACCTATGTATATATACAAATTAATCTGTTACATATTTATGTTTTAAAAAAAAATAATTTTTTATAGTTTTTCGGAGGATCAACCTCTTTATTCAAATGGTGTCTAAAAACTGCCTACAAAATACTTTTCTTAAAGCTAGCTAACCTAGTCACCTCACATGCCACTTGGAATGTTTCCCACAGGTGGATTCCTATTTCTTCAAACATCATGTTTGCTACGTGATGGAATGCAGTAGCTTCTTCCTCCCAGACGCATTGTCAGCAAACTCGATCGTGAGAACGATCATAAATCATTTAATGCTGACTTGTTTTGCATTAACTCCTCCGCCTTTTAAAATCGGATGTCCTCATTCGATCTAACCGACATTAGATGCTGAGGAATGTCTTCAATTCCAATGACTCTTTCGGCCGGGACTGGATTTCTGTTGGCTTTGGATTCAATTGTTGTTGTTGTATCAGTTTCAGTTATTTCTGTACTTGGTGATTTACTTCTGTTGCTTATTTTATGTACGAAGAATATGGATATTAGCAAGATAGGTATTAAAAAGATGACTATGGTATTAACTTTATTTTTCGTTTCCAAGAGGTTAATATATTCGGAGTTCTTGACACTCAATTCTTTCTTCATTTGCAATGATGTTAATGGCTGTTAATGGTTTGTATGACGACATTTCTACTGACTCAAACGTTTGGTCCTGTAATCTGACTGATGTGTTGTGAAAATGGATAAGGAATGTTCCGTTTAGCTGAATAACTTCTCCGTTAACTCCAACGGGTCCGGTGTATTGGTTTAGGAATAGAATACCTGGTGTGATTTCCTGGAAGGATGGGACATGTTGGTTGTTGATTTCTGTACAATTTGAAGGTTAGCTGTTTAGTAAGTGTGGTACACATGTGGAGTTGGTGATATCAAATATATTATTCTTAGGACATATAGTTAATTGATAAAAGGTTAGACATGATGACAATTTGAAGGTTAGCTGTTTAGTAAGTGTGGTACACATGTGGAGTTGGTGATATCAAATATATTATTCTTAGGACATATAGTTAATTGATAAAAGGTTAGACATGGTGATTGAATTTCATAAATCTTATTCTTACATACTAATACATTTTTATATACAATTTTGTTAATAATTTTACCCTTTTTTTAATAATTTAAAATTTTTTTAATTTAAGTGGTTTTACAATTTTCTGTTGAAGTAATTGGTAAATTTATTATATAAAGGATTAATAAATTATTCGATGCTATTTTAATTTGTGCAAATTCTAATACCTCTAAAACGTTTATATGTGGCATTTCCTTTTTATTAAGTGTTTCTTTAATTTTGTTTATTTCTATGTTTGATAAAATATAGGAATTTATAATATTGGCCTTGGCCAAATGTATTGCATATTCTAGGTTTACAACTTCTTCTTTAATTAATTCTTATTTAAGTTCCAAATTTAAGATTAACTCGTTTTGCATATCATTTTCATTATTTATCTTTTTACTCATACTATTTGTTGTGTTTACAATTTCTTCTATTTTCTGTATAAGAACCTTATTTATAACAATCTGATTATTGTTGTTATTTAAAACATTATTTATTTTTTCTTTATGATCTTAAAAGTTCCTGTCTCAACTCGCGCTATTCCCGTGTCAATGGCTATGGATTGAGAACCTGAATAATCCAGGATTTGTACTTCTGCAGTACATGTTGCTATTGCGAATCTAAAAAAGAAGTAGGGATTTAGTATTAAGATTTTAGTTTTTTATCAGTGCCTTATGGACAGTTTTGCCAGATTTAAAAAATAAAATAGTGGTTGTCTTATTTTCAGCGACAATTTCTTTCTTATAGCGAAAATTCATTTTAGAGCCGATGCGTTTGTTTTGCTTTACATAAACTATTTCTCCGGGGGCATATACTTTAATAGGTTGTCTTAACTTGTTATGGTATTCGAGGTCTTGGGCTTGTTTTTCTTTAAGTTTATAAGTTTTACACACAATTTTTATTGAACCTTTAACATGTAGAAATTATAAGTACATACGAAGAATATCAAGCGTCGACTGACTTATAGATCTTGAAAAACTAACTCTTACGAAATACTTACAGAATTGGACCTTAAGAACTAGACTTACGATATTAATTGATCTCTCCAGCTTTATCTCCGATGAGAGATTATGTTGGATAGAGTAGATTAAACTGAGTAAGTTGATAAGCCGAATTGCACACTTGATGTTTGCTCTGCAAACGACAGATGTGCCAAAAAGTACTTTTTAACTAAGTAGGTGGTCACGTACAATGTAACATTTAATCATGTGATACCTCCCCAACCAAGAATTTTTGGTTTCCAAAAATATTTTACAGTTATTATCAATAGAGCTGCAACGGATTTTTTTTTTTTTTTTTTGAATAATAATTAAAAAAAACGTACAATGTAACATTTAATCATGTGATACCTCCCCAACCAAGAATTTTTGGTTTCCAAAAATATTTTACAGTTATTATCAATAGAGCTGCAACGGATTTTTTTTTTTTTTTTGAATAATAATTTAAAAACAACTTTATAGTTATCCCACCAATGCAGGTTACAAATACAAAATTAACATTGATTATGTCTCTCAGTTTCTTTTTCTTTCATTTAATCAAAATTAATTCTCAAAAACACTTTACCATAGTTGTAGGATGTAGGTAATCAACCAAATATTTTTATTTCTTTTAATTTTTATAGGTAGGTAAATATTTTTAAATTTATTTTGACTTGTTTTAACATATTAGTACACATTTATTTTCAACATGTTATAGTTTAAGGCCAAACCAACAAAACTTATTTTGTTTTTAATTTTATTTGATTTTAAGTTTTTCCTTATACAGTAGTCAAATACATTTAATTTTTTCAAAATATATCATTAATCAATTTTATACATTAATACAATTCTTATTTAATCTTCAAAATATCTTTAAAATAAATAGTTTATTTCTAGTTTCACGTTTTGTGAGATTTTTAAAGAAAATAAAACTCAATTTCTTTTACATTTTTTTTACAATTCCTAAATGAATGCTAATTCTTTGACTTATTTTCTATATTAAATGATTTTCTGAACAAAGCAAAATACAAGTGCAACTACTAGTACGCATAACAAATTTACAATCCTTTCTTTTACCAAAATAATTTTTGAAGAATACTTCTAGAAAGATTTCGGGTTATACTCACCTAGTTTATTTATTTGGAGAATTTTTATCAGTAAATCAAAATACAACAAAATATTTGTTTCGAATCATATTACTAGCTATTTGTCCTAACGCGAAACCTACTTTGAAATTATGTCATGCAATTATTATTGCAATATTTTCTTGATCCCGAAACGCATTCTGGTTTCAACAAATTGTATTCTTATTATTTTACAGTTGTTGGAAAAATAATTTTAACCTGGAACACTGGAACAAAATGACATTTCAGTTAAGCTGTCAAAACAAAATTTGTGTTGATGAAAAGGAAGGAAATACATTTTAAGAAATAAGACACCCGTTAAAAAATTCAAGTGGGAATTGAAAAAACAAAAATTAATAGATTTGGAGAAGAAATTTCAAAAACTTTAAGCTGTGGAATATGTGAGTGGAACGATAAGAACTAAAAGAAAATGCTCGTATATTGAATGAATTTGCTGTAGGAAGAGTAGCTGAAAGTATGGGAGCAGTTGTAACTACAGGAGCCATTGAAATTGGGAGATTTTGGTTATTATCGGCCCCGGCACCTGATCGCGTAATAGGCATATTGATATCTTTGCAGGAAACGAACAAAAATTTAAGAGCACTTATTTATATATTGTTTTTTTTTTATTTTTGAGTTGATTTTAAAATAACTATATATTTTTTATTTATATTTAACTTATTAAATTTTAATTTCTATATTTTTTTGCTTTTATTTTTATTTTTGTATAATTTAAATATTGAGTTTTTTATTTTTTTTGTATATATATTCTTACTTTCTAAAAATATTCTTTCAATTTCTTCGTCTTGTCTCTTTTTTTTATTTTAGATCGATTTTGAAATAACTATATTTTTGTATTTATATTTAACTTATTTACTTTTGATTTTTATACTTTTTCTTTGCTTTTATTTGTATTTTGGTATTATATTATGTTCTTAAATAACTAACTTACATTAAAATCAGCATCTTTCTTTCCTTTTCTAATGACACCTTTTGTTTGTTTTTCACTCCGGGATGAGACGGACTGGTATGCTGCGGCGGATGTCTTTTTTTTCCTTTCTTTTGACTCTAGCACTTTTTATTGTTCCGTTGGGGATGAGGTGAACCGGTTAGCCAGGGCGTTAAGTTAGTGTTTTGGCTATTTGGGGCGATATTTTTTTTTCCTCCTCGGGCGCCAATTAATCTGTTACATATTTATGTTTAAAAAAAAATATTTTTTTATATTTTTATCGGAGGATGAACCTCTTTATTCAAACGGTGTCTTAAAACTGACTACAAAATACTTTTCTTAAAGCTAGCTAACCTAGTCACTTCACATGCCACTTAGAATGTTTCCCACAGGTGGATTCCTATTTCTTCAAACATCATGTTTGCTACGTGATGGAATGCAGTAGCTTCTTCCTCCCAGACGCATTGTCAGCAATCTCGATCGTGAGAACGATCATAAATCATTTAATGCTGACTTGTTTTGCATTAACTTACATTTTTGTACATATATGTACATACATACATGATTGACTTTTGATTCGAATTCTTTAGGATTTTTAATTTTTGTTTATTATTAAGGTCTTCAAAAAATGTAGGTACACATATGTATGTACATTCTGGAACACAAACTTACTTTTTGCTGTATTTATACACACTACCTTGCAGAAATGGATTTTTGTTTTGAATTTTGCTTTCCATTCAGATAGGTACTTACATAAAATATCATAATTGATGTGTAGGTACCTATCGAATGAACAATGCGTAGAAATTCATTCAAAAATTCTTTGTAAAGTGATTGTAGATAATTATAGTAACAAAGATATTTTGTTTGTTTGAGGTTTATATAATAGGTACTTGTTGTCCTACCCAGTAGCTCGCGGGAAAGAAATGTATAGTTTAACCAAAATATTTCTTTCAACTAATCTTCTATAGAATTGCTAAAAATACCCCGGGTTTTTTTACATTTGTAATACCTAATTGTTTAATTTTACTTGCGATTATAGGTAGGTACTAAGTACAAGTTATGCATTCGTGCAGAAAAAAAATTAGATAACAATCAAATATAACATGACGATGATAGATAATAGAGAAACATATTTGAGTCACTAGCAAAATTCTGTCCGTCTACTAAACGTTTGGCAATTCGTCTTTAAATTTGGAATACCTACCTACCTAAGTTTATTTTGACATTCGACAGAGAAATCCTTTTATATCCTTTTTAGCTGAAATATTAACGGTACCTGCCATATAACCGTTACGTAAAAGCTTATTTTTCTCAAAAACGACTCCAGGAATTTTCTATGTAAATAATTATTGTGCATTAAATTAACAATCAAACATGACATTAAGAGGCAAGTGTACGATAACTTTGGCGCCGCAAATTAATAAAAGATTCGTGTAGAGAGACAAAATACAAACATTTTTTACCAGGAGGCGGTCTATCTCCTCTCGTTTAGGCAGAAGGGGCAATTTCCTAAAAAAAGTACTTGCATTGGAAAAAAATATATTTAAAAATAACGGCAGCACTTAAAATAATGTGCTATACCTTTTTTTAAAGCCAAAAGTCTGTTTTATCATACTATTTTTTAAACCTTTAAATATCTATTGAATAAATTGCACGAATGGATCGCAAGAACTTGCTCATATGTGCGGTGCGTCGTCGAATAAAATTTAAATAAAATGCACGACTGGGTCGCACGAACTTGTTCTTATGCTAAATAATTGCTCAGTGGCTGCATTATGTGCCTATGTACTGTACATATATTTTAAAATAAACCACCAAAGCAAATATATATAAAATAACCACTGTGAAGCCAGTGGGAATACACAATATTAAAACTTAACACAGTGGTTGTTTGTATGCAGGTGTACAATTTTGTTTTCTTGATTAAAATTTTTCAGTATCAATTCAGTAGGTAATCGAGTATTTTTTGTTTATTTGTTCGTTGTTTTTGCGTGTTAATGTGCTTATCATAGGTGTTCTTATTATTTATTCTGTATGCTGTTATGCTGTTATGATCATGAAATGCTTTAAAATAAATAACGGTAAATAAATAATAATACAAATAACGAAGTTTGCTTTCATTAGACTAGTGGATAGGGCTCAACCGAGCAATAGGTATAAAACAAAATTTGGGGGAAAATATTAAACAAATAAAATTTTTATGAAATCAAAAAATAAGTATATAGTTACTCCATGGTTGGGACCTAGCGGGTTTTAAAGATTAAGTGGTAGAGGGGTGTTAGGTGAACCCAAAAGAAGCTCCCATTCAAAAGACTGACGGTTCGGACATGGCGCAGGCTCGTGGTGGCTTCTTGAAAATGCCAAAAAAAATCGCCATTTTGAAATACTCGAGCGTGTCAGTTTATTATACAGGCGATTCAGCTTAATGTCCTAGTCGTTCTAAGCAATAATCTGACGATTATTTGCAGAGACTTGCTTTATCTGACGGTTTGAAAAAAATGTTGAAAACTAAAATTTTATCACGAAAAGTGACAAATAAATTGCATTCAAATAAAGCTACAACACTTCTTTTATAAAATTAAATAAAAGAGATTTCTGGCTTTAAAAAAAAGTTTAAGAAATTTAGCAATTATAGGTACTATAAAGGCGTGTCCACGCCAAAGAGACATTTTGTTTAAAAAACATTTCTGAAATGTTTCTTAAATGGCTAATTTTATTTGTATGTATCCAGTTTTGTACTTCAAGATGGATTGTAAGAAAGGAGCAATCATAGCGTCACGTTTTGTAATCATGAACAAAATACAAACAAATAATAACAAAAAACCTGCCAACTAGACTAAAATGTTTGAAATAAAGAAAGATTTCTGTTCAGAAGGCAAAACAGATACATTTCATAAATGTTTCGCAAAGCGTCCAGACCAAAATAAACATTTCAGAAACATTTAAAAAACATTTCAGAAAGAAAGAAACATATTTGAAACGTTTTTAAATGTTTCTGAAATGTTTAAGAAAACGTTTCTTTGGTGTGGTTTGAGATTACAATCAAACATGACATTAAGATCGTAGAGTAGCCTAAAAAAGTCATTGACAAAAAATGTCCTTCTGTCTGTCTGTTTGCTTTTTGTCTGTCCGGGTGTATAACAAGCTGCAGCCTAAACGGGTTAAGCGATTGCCTTCAAATTTGATATATATGTATGTATATATGTATTTGATATATATGTGTGTTTGTGTATCTTTTTGCCATTCCTCAGAGGGGAAATTGAAATTTTATTGTTAGGGCTAAAAATAACGGTACCTGCCATATTACGGATAAGGACAAGTTTATTTTTTCGAAAACCGCTCCAACGATTTTGATGAACATTTTTGAGAATTTTATTAAAATCTAAATAAATATTTGAAATTAGATGTAAATTAATAACCTATATAAAACTACATACCAAAATGTAAAAAAATCAAAAAACTAAACATAAAAACGGATTTTATCAAAACGGGTCCACAATTTTCGAAATAGTTTTTCATAAATTCTTTGATATTTAAAACGTGTGATGGCGTACTTCATTTTTACTAAAAACCATGTTACTGGTTTCTGTCAAAGATCTTGCTTTCCAATGTAATTAGGCACATAAGAGCAAGCTAGTCGTGCTCATTTTTTAGGAATTGCTGTTTAAAGTATTTTTTTTTTAGAAAAGAAAAAAGCCCCCCCCCTCTTCCATAAAAATGCTTGCTTCACTGCAGCAGCACGCATTATACTTTTTTGATTGTTTTTGCTTCTTCGGCTTGTGCAAATCGGCAGATTTTATATTTTACGTTATTCTTGAACTATTTCCTTTAAAATAAAAAAAACATTCTATCGCGCTCGAGAATGTCAAGGTCACGATTTTTGTTTGCAAGTTTGTGACCCGGCCACTCCCTTCCGTCACGCTAAAATCGTCAAATTATTGAAATGCACATGCACACTTTTTGGCATGTAATTAACCCACCTTACCTTAATCTGATGCGCTCGAGTATTTCGAAGGATCAATTTTCTTTTCCCAATCTGACCGGTTGCCCTGCACGCACGTTCGTGTATAAAGGGCTAAAACATGGCAGACTTAGTCAACAGCGGGCAAGGAATACCACTTTATATTATTCTGCCGCGCTCGATTAAATCCCGAAATCCCTTCTATAGTCCAGACAAAATAATTTATATACAAAAAAAATCCATGTAGTTCCAATTTTTGCAGGAATGTGTAGGGATGGGTCCCCTCTACCCACAATATGTGCCGCGCGTGGCTGGGGGGTGATTTAAAGGGACCTACCCACGGTTGCCCCCGCATATCTCGAAAACGGTTCGTCGTAGAAAAATAAACTCTGAAGGAAATATGAAGCAGATAAAATTTCCTACATTTTACTATGGCACTATATTTGACAATAGAGAACCGTTTTTGAGATATAGTCAAGAAAAAAATTATTTACCAAACTTGCAAAAGTGTTATTTTTCTCTAATAGTTCAAAAGATACAGCGAATTGAAATGTTACGATAAATGTCAAAACTTAGTCATAATATAACAAATCTTATATTTCGCAATAATTCCAATCAATATTTTCAAAAATGGTCTAAATAAGTCGTACAGCATTCAAATCCGCGTTAAATGAGACCATAATAATATGGTTTGGGCTACCCACCACCAAACTACATTATGTAAGAGTTGGACCAAATTTCGACATCTTTAATTTTTTCTCAAATAGCTTTATCATAGAGTAGTGCATATAAAAGTTGTAGAATTGAAGTCTGCGTCCTTGAAAATGAAAGCTAGGCAGAAAGCGCGCCGTTAGATCCGAATCCGGTGACGATAGCACCAACGCCTGATGAGCTATTAGGAATTAAAAAGAAGAGATTCGGGGCCAACCAAGAACCTTCCACGACCAATCATTTCACTACTGGAGGTGCAGTAATTATTTTTTCTCACTTATTTCTAATATATAAAAGACTAGTGTAGGTAGCTGGATTCAAAACCTTTCTGAAAGTGCAAGAATCACTCACGTAGGATGTCAAAATAACGAGATATAGGCGCGAAAGGCTTGAGTGAAAAATTTATTTTGTGGCACCTGACCCTTCGATCCACTCCTGGAGGCGCAGTTATTTTATCAAGAGAATTCTGATGTATGAAACAGGTAGCCAGACTTAATATCTATAGAATATGCAAAACATACTCCTCTAGAATATCTACAAAACGAGATATAACCATCTGAAGGCTTGAGTAAAAAAAATTGTTTTCCAAAACGTGACCCTTCAATCTGCTCCTGAAGGCGCAGTAATTTTTTTCAAGTAATTTGTCATATACGGATCAGGTAGCTAAAATTAATACCTATTTAACAATATAATGTAATATAAGATTTGTTATATTATGACTAAGTTTTGACATTTATCGTAACATTTCAATTCGCTGTATCTTTTCAATTATTAGAGATAAATTAACACTTTTGCATATATTTTTGTAGGAAATTAGCTTTTAGCTTTACAACTTTGTGATTAAAAAAAATTGTAAGGAGTTAGAACAACAAGTTTGGCAAAATAATTTTTTTCTTGAAAAATGTTCATTTTTCAAAGACTATATCTCAAAAACGGTTCTTTATTGTCAAATATAGCGCCATAGTAAATTGTAGGAAATTTTAAGAGCTTCACATTTCCTTCAGAGTTTATTTTTCTACGACGAACCGACAAACAAAAATCGCGAATAATGAAGATAATTCACCGAAAATTACGCACATAAGCCATATTCCTATTTTTTAAATAGTTTTTGAACGAAGACGGCCCATTGGATTTCTATCTAATTTTATATTTGAATAGATTTATGTAGCCAAATTATTTCTGCATACCAAGATTTTGAATATTTTTTCATCAAAATCTGTCCCTAAATATTCGAAATATTTTTTTCATAAATGTTCCTTTATTTGTTGTTTCTTGTTGTCAAGATTAGCAATGTGACTTCTGCCTTGATTGTAGGTTGAAGGTGATTTGTTACATGGCCATGATGATTGCCTGTGTGGTTCAACTTTGCACCATCTCTCTTTTTACGGCCGAGGCATTGTCGCAGGGAGCTAAGAAGAATGGCTTCGGTTCAGTAGAGCAGTGCGCTACACATAGGGAATTTCTTAATCAGATGCACAAGTTTTGGTGGCTTAAAACAAATTCCTATTGACAATCGACTTTATTGTTTACTAGCTTACCCACCCGGCGTTGGTCGGGTACATTTTCGAAAAACACGACCCCGGCGTAACGCCACCTAGTAATCAATATAGGCTTAGTTACTTCGTACAAAATTAGATATTTGTCTATGAAACGACCCCAGCGGTACAAAGGGGAGATTAAAATAGCCTTATAGTTACTCCTTACACCATAAGCTATCTGCCTGTGAAAGTTTTTTCAAAATCGGTCCATATATAAGAATGTTCGGAAAAAATTAACCCAGCGCCATATAGTGAGTAATTTAAATAGCCTAAGTTACTCCATGGAACATCAGCAATCTGCCAGTAAAAGTCCCGTCAAAATCAGTGCTGCCATTCCCGAGATTAGCCGGAACAAACAGACATACACACAGGTAGACTGACAGACAAAAAAATTAAAAATTGTCGGCTTACATAAGTTTTAAGGTTTCTTTAAGGTAGGTAGGAGCAATTAAGGCGATACTAAAAAATTCAAAAAAAAAATTTACTGTTTGTTGCTGTTCTAGATTTAAGTATTTTTATTTTATTTTAATTATTATTATTGTTATTATCTTATATTAACCAGCAATTAAAATTACAAAGTTAATTATAAATTAATCAGTGTAGCGGCGAGGACTATTCGCTCAAATTGTTTTAAGATTGGTTTAGAAAAAAAAATCAGATTCACAGTTTTTTTCTGCTTATATTTTTTTTTAATAAATACTCATATCACCTTCAATAACTTAAAAGCATCATAACAAAGCCTTTCGTGGCGAATCAACGATGAATACAAAGTTGTTCCCTTGATCTACACCTTTGAGTATAAATGACCTAACAATGTCTCCAAGATTTTAATGCCAATTAGACATTTTTATTACGTTTGTCACAAAAAAACAAAACATATCAACCAACTGCTGCCAAGCAATCGCGGTCAGCTTTGGACGTACTCCAAACTCACACACATCAATACTCATCACAAATACACACATTGTGGCATTGAACTTGGTCAGTCATCTTCTGACAAATAATTGCGACTTATCACCTCTTACACCCTTCCTTATTCAGCTGTGTTGAATAATGCAATTGGAACTATCCTTCTTATGTTATGTACATAAATATTCATAAAATTTTGGTTTGACACTTTGGAAAACATTTGAATCGAAATTGCGAGAAGGCCTATTTGTGGAAAGGTGTTATGCATGTAACGAAGTGTCATAAAATGCGGGTAGAATATGTAATTCTCTGTGTATGCCAGTCTTTTACTTTTTGTTATTCTGATGAATGACTATATGAAAAGTGAAATCGTGCCAGAATTTGCGAAGTGAGAATTTGACTATAGGGAAAAGTGTCTGTTGAATTTTGTTACATGCTTCTTGTCAATTCTTCCAATTTTAAACTGACACTGAGGTTTTTACTTATATTTAACTTTTGGGTTTTTTGCTTAAACCTAAATTATTATGTTCCATAACTTAGCAAAGCATTTCTTTAGCTTTGAGTGAATAATGTTACCGAATAACTAAATATGTACAACACTTAACGGCTTTTATTGAAAAATCGAGTACGCCATAATACAAATGTCTTAAATAATTATGAATTTATGAAAAAGTATTTCGAAAATTGTGGAACCGATTTTGATAAACTCCTGTTTTTATTTTTTTAATTTGATTTTTTTTGAGATTTTGGCATGCAGTTTCTTAGAGTTTATTTATATACAACTGATGATGAAATTTAGAGGAACGTTTAATGCCCCAAAATGACAAATGTCAAATTGTAAGCTAAAAGACATTCATCTTTGAACATATCTGGCTTACGTAACATCTATCTTTAGAGAGAAGTAGGTATTTTTCTGAGCTGGAAGCAGATAACTGCCCGCTCCCACATGCGGATATGGTTGTTTAGGCTGGAGGAGGAGCCGCATCACCTTACTCGGATTAGAAACATGGCTGTTATGTGGAGAGGGAATGAACGAGGGGGAGCGCTAAGGAAATCAGTTGAGAATTAGGTGTCGGGTGCCTCTTTAAAAATTAAACCATCTTGTATATATGATAAATTTTAAAATGTTCCTATGTGGCTTTTTTGAAACATCGCCCAGTACGTCGAAAAGTTTTCCCCGAGAGCTGCTTGCCTAAACCTGATGTGGGAATTCATTATTCCCAAAATTCACTTTCTGCGAGTCAACTTCGAGTAAAAAAAGCAAGATCTGGAACTACATATGTTAAGCTTTCAATTGACAAATGACCCTTAGTCGATGATAAATTTGTTGTTTAGGGTCATTTTCTGTTTTTTCCCCGATAGCTGGCTTCTTCTAAGACTATGGTTACAATAATAACTAACAAATCTGAATATTACTATACAATATGTCTTTATCTACACATATTTTAATATAGTTATTATATATTAAATGCCCCTAAATGCCAAAAAAGCAAACAAAAGTATATAATCCTCAAAGAAAAACAAATACCACTATTACGAATCCTTATATTATTAATGTTTAAATTTCAGTTCACATTTTTCTTTATTTTTGAAGTACACAAATTAATATTGTCTACATAAGTGCAAAACAACGCTACGGAGAAAACATAAAGTAAATTTAAATTTTCTCCATATTATGAGGCTTCAAAATTTCTCTGGTAATTCGCATAAACAGGGTTTGGCCATATTAGCCAGGTGTTTTTAGATCGCATTCAAATAAAAAAATTCTTTGTAAGCGAATAAATTGTTTGTTTTTACTTAAATTTCGCACCTGACACAATACACAAGAGGAACCTCGTGTCTGCAGATTTTTTTCGCAGAAAATAAACACAAAGCTTCACAACCAATATATGAACATTATAACTGCAAGCCCTTTAGATAAGGAGAAATTATGAAAGTGGAACTTGCGTAACAACTTCACAGAAGTATGGGCTAGTTGGTATCTCGATCTTGAAAGTATGGCAGATGACTTACATAACAAATGTGCAGAATTAAGTCAATATTTTTTAATTCTTGCTAAAAACAGGGTCACATACATAGGTGTATCTGTAAGGGAGTCGATACCGATACATGAAACCAGATTATTATACATCACGATGCGATGCCTTATTAAACACGTACAGAATGATGCGATGTAATAATAAGAAATGACTATACTTTTTTGCCCATAGTAAATAAAGACGGATTTCATCATTCCGTTGGTATTTTTTTTATAACTTCGTTTGGCTAGTGCAATTAAGTAGTAAAACTTTCTCCGTTTTTACTTGCGATTTATAGGGACTATAAGGCAAATTATGATATCGTAAAAAAAATTCTTACAATCAGGCATGACATTATGATGATTTAGAAACATATTTGGCAAAATTCTGTCTGTCTGTCCGTCTGTACGGATGTATATCGAACAACAGCCTAAACAGTATGGTCAATCGTCTTCAAATTTGGAACATAAGGTTATTTTGATATTCTACAGAAGATTTTTTTTAATTTTTTACTTGCGATTATAGGGACTATAAAGCAAGTTTAGGATTCGTGAATATAAAAAAAATTGAGATAACAATCAAACATGACATTACGATCATAGAGAAGTCTAAAAAAGTGATCGAGAAAAAATGTCTGCCTGTCTTTCTGTCTGTCAGTATGTATAACGAGCTGCAGCCTAAACGGCTTAAGCGATTATCTTCAGACTTGGTGTGTGTGATTATTTGGGCATTCCCCAGAGGGGAAATTGAAATTTTCTTTTTAGGCCTAAAAATAGCGGTACCTGCCATATGACCGTTTAAGAAAAGTTTATTTTCCCCGAAAACGGCTCCAACGATTTTGATGAAATTTTTTGAGAATTCTTTTGTTGGTGTTGGCTATCATTTGATTATAACCAAATTTACGGGAAAAGTCTATTAACGATACCTTTCATATAACGGTTTTTTAATTTTGGGCTTACTCGGTAACGGCTCTTTAGATTTCTGTCAAATTTAATATTTGAGAAGATCTAGGTAGCTTAATTAATTCTGCATATCAAAATTTTTAATAATTTTTTTTTCTAATAACAATTATTTTTTGATTTTCATTATTTTAAGTTTTATAATCAAATGTATATTAATAAAGTCTAAAAAACTGCATACCAACATTTCAAATAAAAAAAATTCAAAAAACTAAAAATAAAAACATGATTTTATCAACCCGTTCTACAATTTTTGAAATAAATTTTTCATAAATTCTTTGTTATTTAAGACGTGTGATGACATACTTCATTTTTACTAAAAACCGTTAAGTATTGTCGTTTTGATACTTTTTATAAATTCAAACTGTGCTATTTTCAACGTAAATGCTACTTGTTTCTGTCAAAGATCTTGCTTTCCAATGTAATTAGGCACACAAGAGAAAGTACGTACGACACAGTCGTGCCCATTTTTTTAGCTCAAATATTAACGGTGCCTGTCATATAACCGTTAAGTAAAAGCTTATTTTTCTCGGAAACGGCTCCAAGAATTTGTATGAACAAAATCTGTACTATTGTAAGTGAGGTTATGTTTTGGTGAAAAAAATTCAAGATGGTGGGCTAAAAACGATAGCTCCCATAGAATCGTTTTTTCGATTTTCTCGAAAAGTGGTCGTCCGATTTCAATCAAAATAAATACTCAAGAAAATGTTGATAGCCTAAGAATTTTTTTTAAAATATTTTCGAAAACTTTTTTTGTATTTAAAATTTTTTTTTTTGATAAATACATATTTGATGGTAGATGGATTTTTTTTATTTTGTTTTTAAATATAAGTAATTTTTGTGTTTAAGTTTGCATTCTTGAATTATTTGTTTTTATTTTTTAAAAAAGTAGTTAAATAAAAACCGTTTTATCTAAAAACCGTTCCTACGATTAAGAAAAAAAATCACGCTTTTTCACATTTTCTAAAGAAATAAAATGGTGTTTAAATTTTTCCGCTAAAAACTATTTTACGTACTCTTTTCAAACAATCAAAAGTCAGAAAAATCGAATAAAAACTTGGAATTTCCTTTAATATTTTTCAAATTTTATTCGAAGCAGTGACCGTACATAAGAGCAAGTATGTGCCATCCAGTGGTGCAATTTATTTGTTTAGTATTAATTATTTTGTCCAGAGTTTTCGGTTTCTCAATTTCAATAATTCTCTTCATAAATGAGTTAGAAAATGTTTTTCTTTGTTCTCCTACGCGTAGCGTAGTACAAAATATCTATCCTATTTCAATAACTCATTCCTTAGATATTAGAGCTAAGATTTAAACTTTAAAACACCATTCGATGTTGTATGTATCTTTCTTGTAAAAAAAATCAATGAGAATACATAGATAATTTATATGAAAACAAAAGAGCTGAACTGTAAACTTTTTTATAAACAAAAATTAAGAAAATTGTAATCACAAGCATCAAAACATTACATAACGGCTAAAGTTTATTTATTAATAGAGACAAAAAGATTAAGTTTGCGCTCGCGCACTGCCGTCTGTGAATTAAATTTAAATAAACAAAACTTTTATGACATATTTAGGAAAGATTTTTATTCACACGGAGCTTAATTTTACTATGATACTAAAGGCTTTTACAAATTTCTAAGAAAACCGGTGTAGCATTGTGGTAAGCATATATTTCAATAAATTAAGTAACTGTTATTCTGCTATTTGTAAGAAGTTTTAGTTTAGGTGGGCATAACTCCCCATTTAATAGCTTAATACAAGATTAACTTAAACTTAACTAAACGTAAAAAACTAATTAAACTAAATTAACTTATAAGGAGGAAAGATGATGTAAGAGGTGGGCTTTCAGACAATGACTTCGAAGGTTGAAACCGAAAAGAGGAGAGATCGAATTGTTTTTACTCAACATGCGGGATAAAGATTGAGAATATAGGAGGGGAGGAAGATAAAAAAGACGCGATGATCTTAAGATGCGTGGGTTAGAGTTAAACAAGATGAGATCAAAAAGTGAGGAACAGTCAGTGGCGCCTTTAAGAATCCGATGAACGAAAATGATGTCAAACACATTGCTACGGACTTCAAGGGGTGTAGATTTATAATTTTGAGTCGCTCAAATGGTTACAATAAGATCCAAACAGATTACTTGATAAATTGATCCATTGGTTGCAAATATTGAGAGATTGTGTGTTTGAGAGGCAATGTGTATAGAAACAATTCTCTTGCATTCTCAGTCCTGAAGCAATAAAAACGTATGCTTTTAGTTTAAATTTATTATTTAAAACGTTTCATTATCCAATACAATTAATAGAAATAGCTACTTAAAAAAAAACTACCAAGAAAATTGAGTAAAATCACCAAGGAATCTTAGGTTTCATCTAATTTAACTCATTATTCTTAGAAAGTAACGACAGGGTTCATTGCCATTTCATTTTAAAATATTTTTTCAAATAAATTTGTTGTGTTTCTTTTTGATACCAAATTCTAAAATAAGTACATATGTGGCACATATTTCTGAAATGAGTCACCTTGGCCTTTAACGCATTACAAATTACAAGATCAAAAATGAATTTATTGTGGAAGCGCCTTCGATATAAAAGGGGAACTTAATGTTAATAGGAGAAAGTACATTAATTCACACCAATATTTTTGTGCCGTTCGTATTAAACACAAAAATATTAAATTGTTGGTATTTGAACAAAGTTGTGCTGCTCCGATGTTGTGGCAACAACTGAAACGAAACTACTTAACAGTGGTTTGTCAAATAATTTGTCGCGGCACGTCTTGACAGAATACAAAGAAAAGCCAATCAACAATACAGCAATGTTTAATAACGTCAACTCATTTATTTGCTGGGCTCCTTTTCGTGGAATTTCGTGCAAAATATAATCAAATTTCCAATGGTACCTTAGCAACTTGCATGTTTGGTTTTGGAATTTCATGTTGTCTCGACAGCAATCCATAAGTAATTAGCTGGTGTTTCTTCTGTTTTTTTTTTATTTGTAGTACTCTTAAAAGAGTGCTCAGACGTTTAAGGCATGAATTTTTGTATGGTAATGATTATGTAATTTAGCTTACTTAATTACTCTGACCATTAATAGATTTGTTGTCATAAATGCTTCTGGCACTTGATATTGAGGAACACCACAAATGAGTATGAAATTCTCGGAATGCTTTTCTGGCGGTCACAAGCCAGTGTCTTCATTGTAAGTGGGTTTAAAGCCATTTTCGATATCATATGATATATCCGACAATCAAGCTAGGTATCAGGTATCGTTATATATTGAGATCAGATTGATTTAACGATATTTTAATTGTTATTTTGTTTAATGTGGCCGTTCTTATGGATAATTGAGTCTTTGTTTATTAAGTTAATTTAATATTAATTTACAATTAAAATGTAGTTCCCCGTGGCTTATTGGTTAGTGTGTCGGATTGCTAAGCGAAGAGCCTGGCTTTGAGTCCTGCTTATATGTAGCCATCTTCTTTGCCTCTTGCGAGGAACTGACAAAGTCTCCAAAGAGTAAAAATTTGTCTCGAAAAAATGCATCTCATGTAGTCGTTCGGCGGTAAATAGTAGGTCCCTTCAAATCTTGCAGATTAACAACACACACAAAAATATGGTTGATAATATAAGTCACTAGGCCTTGGCTCCTTAAGGAGCTGTCGCGCCAATAAATTTATGTTTGTAATTATATTTATATTTAAAAATGTGTGCTTCCTTAAGATTTATTTAAAAAAAAATGAATGAATAATAATAAACAATTCGCCTCAGTTTCTGTTACGTCGAAGATATACGAGGTTATTTCATTTCCGTTGCATTTTTAACATTTATATTTGTTTCCATTTACGCTCCAAGAGGTTATAAAGTAGTCTTGGAAATTTGATCGCAACATCTCTCCTCCTACTTTGCACAATACAATTTTCGTCTTTCTACTGCAGTTTTAAATGGAGAGTCTTTATTTTTGTGTTGTTTGTTTTTTTTTATATATATGTGAATTTTGTATTTAATTATAGAAACGAAGGAACGATGATAAATATAAATATTAAACTTTATTTCAATTCAATCAAAATAAATGTTTTTAATGTACAGTTACTAATATTATATTATAACTCTTACCTTAATCAAAAATATAATTTGAAACTCATTAAAAAAATGTAAGTGGACATTTTCGGATTCATAAGTAAAATAATAATAATCAGAATAATAATAATAATAATAATAACAGATTACACCTAATACTCAGTAGCTCAGCCATTGTTTTTACTTGCGATTATTGGGACTTTAAGAAAAGTTTAGGATTCGTGACTATAAAAAAATTGAAATAACAATCATAGAGAAGTCTAAAAAAGTGATCGAGAAAAAATGTCTGTCTGTCTATCTGTCAGTCTATACATACAGACAACGAGCTGCAGCCTAAACGGCTAAACCGATTATCTTCAAATTTGGTTTGTATGATTATTTTTGGCATTCCCCAGAGGGAAAATTGAAATTTTATTATTAGGCCTATAAATAACTGCACCTGCCATATGACCGTTTAAGAAAAGCTTATTTTTCTCGAAAACGGCTCCAACGATTTTGATCAAAATTTTTGAGAATTTTTTTTGTTAGTATTAACTATCATTTGATTGGAACCAAATTTCCGAAAAAAGTCAATTAACGGTACCTTTCATATATCGGTATTTTTAATTTTGGGCTTTCTCGGTAACGGCTATTTGGATTTCTGTAAAATTTTATATTTGAGAAGATCTAGGTAGTTTAATTAATTTTGCGTACCAAAATTTTCAATAACTTTTTTTTTATTAAAATTTATTTTTGAATTTTTTTTTTTGAAAAATCAATATTTCTAAAACTAATCGAAAAAGAATATTTTAAATTTTATATTCACATGTATATTAATAAACTCTAAAAAACTGCATACATAAATTTCAAAAAAAAGTTTTTTTTTCAAAAAAATTTTCGAAATACTTTTTTTTATAAATTCTTTGTTATTTAAGATGTGTGATGGCGTTCTTCATTTTTACTAAAAACCGTTAAGTATTGTGGTTTTAATACTTTTTATAAGTTCAAACTGTGTTATTTTCAACGAAAATGTTACTTGTTTCTATTAAAGATCTTGCTTTGCAATGTAATTAGGCACATAACAGCAAGTACGTGCGACCCAGTCGTGCTCATTTTTAATAACTGCAGTACACCGACGAGGCATATGGAGTCAATAAGATTGTCAATCATTTATATGGTGGTGTTATTGCAGTCAACTTGCGCTTGTTCAAGAATGGATTCTACAATATTACATTTGATCCGATAAATTCTCTGATCTTCAATTTCCCATATATGCTCTAACGGGGTGGAGATCAGGGACAACTATATTCCCTCTAACATGCTTAATTGTGGCCTTTGTATAATGAGGACTTAAGCGTTCGCCTTTTGGCCTCCTTTCCGTACATTATCCGTCATGCACGACTGGATCGCAGGTTCTTGCTCTTATGTGCGGTCACAGCTTAGAATAAAATTTTAAAAATATTAAGGGAACTTCAAAGCTTTTATTCGATTTTTCTGATTTTTTTGATTGTTTGAAAAAAGTACGTAAAATAGTTTTCAGCGGAAAAATTTACACGCCATTTTAATTCTTTAAAAAAATGTGAAAAAGTGTGATTTTGTTTTCAATACTAGGAGCGGTTTTTAAATCAAACGATTTTATTTTAATAACTTTTTTTTCAAAAATTAAAAAAAATTATTTAAGAATGTAAACTTAAGCAAAAAAATAATATACATTAAAAACAAAACAAAAAAATCCATCTACCCATTAATTATTAAGTTATTAAAGTTTTCGAAAATATTTTAAAATAAAATTACTTAGGCTACCAACATATTCCTGAATATCAATGTTGATTGGAATCGGATGACCAGTTTTCGAGAAAGTCGAAGGAAAAAAAACGATTCTATGGGAGGTACCGTTTTTAGCCCACCATCTTGAACTTTTTTTTTCACCAAAACATAACCTACACCTACAATAGTACACTGATTTTTGTTCATAAAAATTCTTGGAGCGTTAAGGCTGTAGTTCAAAAAATAGACGGACAGACAGACAGACAGAATTTTGTCAGTAACTCAAATATGTTTCTCTATTATCGTAATGTCAGGTCTGATTGTTAGAATTTTTTTTACAAATACATAACTTGTCTTATAGTCCCTATAAATCGTAACTAAAAACAATTTATTCTAATATAACATCCGTTAATGTATGTCTGTAGTTCGTTATAAAGTCGATGCAAAATTATTATTATGCACAATGTATTTAATATACTGTATCTTTTTAATAAATTTTAATTGGTTCATTGATCATTAAATCTTTTTCTTTAAATGATGAACACAAAATGATGAAAAAAAAATTCTTTATAAATAGTGATAAATTTACGAAAATGAAAATGGCAAAATTATTGTAACATTAAAAAAACAGGCACAATAATTTGCACTCTTCTGAAAGTTGAAATAAGAAGTTCGTTTAATAATAGTTTTATTGGGACAGTTTTATCTAATAGCTTGTGTTTCCTCCTTTCGACCAATAACCTCTGCAAGAAGTGTTTTGGAACAGAATCTATTAAATGTGGGATTTGCCCTGCAGAAATATAACTCCAAGCTGTTATATTCTGTTCATCTGCAGATCTTCCTATGTTTTGGTGAATTTTGAATTTAACAAGAAGCTAAACAGTTTCTAATGCATTTTACTACACATTTTAATGTGTAGCTTATGTCCAGGAGCCCGTCATTGGCCCTTCAAATGCTTCAAATGCTTCAAATGCTTCAAATTCAAGGCGATGCCAATTATTTTAAAAACTTTTAAACTTAGTTTTATATATTATTTTCATTCATTTAATTTTGTTTCCTCATTTTATAAATAATATTCTTTATTTAATTAAAAAAATAATTTGGTTTAATTCTTTAAAACACTAATTGTAATGCATTTAATGATGAAATTGCCCAAATGCGTTTCTTAATATGTTATCTACGTTCTTGAGTATGAACCATCATTTTTTGTCGAGTTAAATCTATCTGTGAATGATGCATTCTATATGAATGTTGGCTTTATTCTTTCCTTTTACCCCATTTGACAATGCTGTATAAATCGGAGTTTAATGAGCTTGACATACGGTACCGTTGCACTTGTACGTCCGAAGTCGAAGGACGTGAATTATCGAACGAATATGAAAAGCTGAGGGTAGATTCGTCAGCAAAACAGTTAAGTGGATTAGAAGTAACAGGCAGACGATCATTTATAAAAATGAGGAAAAGAGTCGGAGACAGAACAGAGCCCTGGGGCACACCAGCATTTATTTTATGGGAATCAGACTTGAATCCGTCCAATACAACTTGTATTGAACGGTCCAGAAGATAGCTTCTAATCCAACGAACAAGAGTATCATCGATCTCAAAAGCACGCATTTTCGATAAGAGAGGTTCATGCCAAACTCTACCAAATGCCTTGTAGATATCAATAGCAATAATCTTACTTTCACCAAAGCGATGTATAAATTTGTTCCACTGTTCGGTGAGATATGCCATCAGATCATTAGTGGAACGGTTGCTGTGGAAGCCATACTGACAGTCATTGAGAAGCTTTTAAAATTCGAGATATTCCTTACGCTGACGGTTAATCAGCGTTTCCATGATCTTAATAAGAAGGGATGTCAGTGCTATGGGTCGATAGGAGAAGGGGGAGGATGAGCCATCTTTCTTAGGGACAGGCTGGACAAATGCTATTTTCCATATCTTCTAGGAAAGATTCCAGAAGAGTAGGAGCAATGGAAAAGCTTATGCAGTGGCTTTGCCAGTGTGGAAGAACACCTCTTCAGAAGAATCGGGGGTATACCATCCGGGCCAGCGGATTTGTGTATATCTAAATCTTTGAGAACTCTTGCTACTGTACGAGTGCCGACAAAAATCTGTCCCATGGAAAAATTTACATTCTCAAGTACAGGAGGGGCAACGTTGGTGTGAGGCAGCGTGGAGCTGGCAGCGAAATGGACAGCGAGCAAGTTTGCCTTCTCTGAAGAGTAAACAATTGTATTGTTATTGTCGATAAGCTTGGAACCAAATTTAGTAAATAATGGGAATTCCAAAACTGTTAGTAATAATGACATATCTCGTAGTATTACTAACGTTTTGTGCGGTCAGCGTACTGGTTCTTAGGTCTGTTGTATAAATGCTCAGAGTTTACTTCCGAAGATAGATAAATTTAGATATTTGTTTGCAAAATCTAAAGTGGATGTTGTGTTTGTGACTGAAACTTTGTTTCGACCGGAATTAAATGATTCTTTGTATGATGTAAAAGGCTTTAAACTGCTGAGACGAGACAGAGTAAGTAGAATTGAGGCGGAGTAGCTATTTATGCGCGCTGTGGGCTAAAGCCAGAATTTATGTGTGAATATAGTGATGATGTTAATTTTTTTATTTACTAAAATCACTTGCAAAGACAACAAAATTATATTAGGGTGTGCATACAGACCTAATAAAAATGTTAATACCACATCATTATTAGCTAAGTTGGATGAATTGACCATACATTATATTAGGAGGCGATTTCAATAGCAATTTGCTTTTAGAATCCACACTCGCTGATGACCTCAGTTTGCATTCAGTGAATACATCGGCTCCGACACATTTCACCGAGGATTCAAGTACCCTGTCGATGTATTTTATTGTAACCCACCTAAATAAAGTTCGCCACTTTGATCAATTATCTGCATCATGCTTCTCACATCACGACTTTTTGCACATAACTTTTGAGTGTGAGCCTCTAAATTATAGTAAAAGTTATAGATTTAGGGATTTTAAAAACATTAATTACAGTTGCTTAGAACACGATTTACAATCAATTGATTTTTCACAAGTTTCAACGCAAGAATGCTTTCTGTTCATGATTAAGCTGAATTTATTCAGAATAATTTAAATTTTCTTTTTAATGTTCACGTTCCTATCAAAACAAAAACAGTAAGGTGCAAGGAACATCCTTGGTTTGAAAAGATAACAAGATACAAAATCGAGCGTTAAGATTGATAGGAAATAGAACTGCCGCTGAAACAATTGCCCCACTCGAACACCAACGTAATGTTTCATGTCTTTCATTATTTTATCGTTTCTTTTACAAAAAATGTTCACTCGAAGTAGCCAGTTGCATTCCTCCCCTTAAAAGTTTCTCCCGTAATACTCGTCTCGCAAGGAATGCTCATCAGTTCACCCTTGAGCCCAATTTCGGACGTACCGTGAAATAAAGGGATTCTTTTTTAGCCGAACAACACGAATTTGGAATGGTTTACCCGGCGAGATTTTTCCTTGCCATTTTGATCTGCTAACATTCAAAATCAATGTTAATCGGCACCTCCTATCTCTCCCCTCCCTATCTTCGTAATGCCCACGCAGTGTATTCTACATTAAAAGGGAAACACATAATCCCTTGTGCGCGCGTTAATTATTAAAAAAAATGAATGAAGGGGATGTGCTTAAGTTCTGCTTATTTATTAAATCTAATTCAGTTGGTTTCGATGATGTTCATCCGGTATTTTTAAGGCAACTCTTTAATAAAGCTTAAAACCTATTACACATCTTTCCAACACTGTCTTAATGACTGGAGTTTTTCCTGCAACTTGGAAACGCACTAAAATCATTCCTATACCAAAAAATCGAAACGAGTACCGACCAATAGCTATTTTAACATTTTTTATCGAAAATCCTTGAGAAAATTATTAATTCATAGATAAGACATTACTAACATCAAAATGATATGCCATGTTCAAATCAATCCGGATTTCGTCAAGGTCATAGCTGCACAGCTCTTTCGAAAGTTTTCGAAGAAATAAGGGAGAATGTGGAGAACAACAATCTTACCTTTCTCACACTCTTGGACTTCTCGAAGGCTTTTGACACCATTGACCACCATATCTTATGCAATAAACTGACAGATAAATTTGAGTTTCCATCATCACCGGCAAAGCTTATATTTTCGTATTTATCTTCTAGTTATCAAGCTGTTGTTGCTCATCTTAGCCGAGGTGCCGAGGATCAATTCTGGGATCTCTTTCAATTACAATATATATGACCTTCCGTCTTTAGGTTTCAATTCGTCTTTTCATATATTCAGCTTCAATATAGTTGTTCTCTTGGTTTAATTGAAAATGGCGCTTGGGAGATAAATGAAAATTTAAATAAGGTCATACAATGGTCCAATCTAATGGTCTCTGTTTAAATCCAACCAAGACCATGTGCCTAGTTATTTCAAGAAACTGTAGATACGGCTTATTTTCCTTCATTATTGCTCAACAACATTCATATCCAGTTTTTTGATTCATTAAAGGACTTGGGAGTGGTATTTAACAGAACCCTCACTTGGACAAATCATATAAATATAGCCATCGTAAGAATGTATGGAGGCTAACGAATGTTATGGACCACTTAACAAATTACACCAATAAGAACAAGAATGATATTAGCCAAATCACTTCTCATTCCCCTGCTATTATATGGTAGCGATTTTGTTTAGTAATTGTGATTTCAGGGACAAAAGGAAGCAAGGGACAAAAGGCAGCAAGATATGTTTTCGGTTGCGCGGATTTGAACATATCTGCTCTCAAATTCCCCGTCGCCCTCTTACCTTTTAAAGTTTTAATTGCACTGCATGTATTAGGAGAACTTGTTTTTTTTTTATATGAAGTGATTAAGTTAGATAATATCATATGTATAATTCTCTATTGTTCTAAACTTCTAGGGGCGGATCAATACACATTCCATGAAGGCCTAGTCACTGATGGAAATGTGTTGTTGAAAAGCTTGTAAGGGGTTTATTTTCAATATTGAATTTAGAATATTCGTATGATTTGGTTTTTCATTTATGTTTGTTTTTCTTAATGGTGGGTAATTTTAGCGTCGATTATAGCAACATCCGGGGGCTAAGAAAGAATTTCTATGCAGCATACGTCCACACTGCGAAATACAGGCCAGCTGTTTTGGCACTGAGTGAAACCCAAATAGGTGACAATTCTGACCCTTTAGAATTCATCCTACATGGGTACAGTTTAGTGCGATTATTCTTTCCCTACCACGGTTTAGCCGTATACGTCAAGAATGATTTTGCTTACCAGCTTCTTCCACAATATGGGCAATGTGTGACTTTAATTTCATGTAGTTTAAATTTGACCTCCACAAGCACATCATTCACAGATGTTTTATTTATAGAAGTCCGAATCTGGAAAGTAACTCGACCTCTGACGAGTTCGATGCGCTGCCTGGAACCATCCAAAGAATTGTTTCTAAATACCCGCACACTGAAATCGTTATTACGGGTGATTTCAATGTTTATAATTCTACGTGGCTTCGCTATTCTGGCCAGACCACACCCGAAGGAAGGTTTACCGAGATCTTCGCAGAGCTGAACAACATGACGCAGCTTGTTCATGAGCCAACAAGAATACCTGACATTGGAGGTCATTCCGCATACACCTTGGACTTGTTTCTTACATCTCATCCTGATAAGTATAGCATCACTGTACTATCGCCTCTAGAACGTCGGACCACTGTATCATTTCGGCAAATTTCTCGTGCTCCATCTTAAAAGTTAAAGAAAACATCCCAAAAAGAACCGTATGGCGTTACGAGAAAGCCAACTGGGAAGGTTTAAACAAATTCTTTAATTACTTTAAATCACTATGCTTCCTCGGTAGTGACGTAGATTGTAGTGCCGATATGATTACAAATATTATTCTACTTGGTATGAGAAAATTTATTCCAAATAGGCTAAAAACTATCAAACCAAAAGTAAATTCTTGGTTTGACTCAAACTGTAAAGAGGCTATCAGGGTGAGAGAAGTAAGTTTCCGATATTTTAAAGCCAACCCTTCTGAGGAAAATCGGAAGAAGTTTAAACAAGCCAGAAAGACCTGCAATGCTCTTATTCAATGAACAAAATCTTACACGAGCAAAATTTAAGGCAACAAAATATTAACATGTCCTAAAGGAAGTACAAATTTTTGGTCCTTCGCAAAAAACATACAAAACTCCACTTCGCCTTCGGTTCCGACGCTTGTCCATAATGACAATTCTGTGGTCAACTCCCAAGCGAAAGCTGATTTATTTGCAACATTTTTTGCAGCTAATTCAATGTGTGATATGGCTCCTCCTGTACTTGATAACGCAAATGGTTTTATGGGACAGATCTTTTTCGCGCTCGTTCAGTGGCAAGAGTTCTTAAAGATCTCGATATTCACACTGGTGATATGATGGTATATCTCACCGAACAGTGGAATCAATCTTTACACCGTTTTGGAGAAAGTTAGATTATTGCACTTGATATTTCAAAAGCATTTGATAGAGTTTTGCATCAAGCTCTTTTATCGAAAATGCGTGCATTTGGAATCGGCGAACCTCTTATTCGATGGATTAGAAATTACCTTTCGGAACGTTCAATTCGCGTTGTTTTGGATGGCTTCCTCTCTGATAGTCACAAAATAAATGCTGGTGTGCCCCAAGGCTCTGTTCTGTCTCCGACACTCTTCCTGCCTGGTGTCGTTAAAGCATAACCTACCCCTCATGCCACTATCCATGAGTGGTACTTGCATCGAGGAAACTGAACAGCTTTGCGTTCTAGGTATGTGTATCACAAACCACCTTCTGTGGAATGAACACATATACGTATGACATCGCCAAAAATGCTGCGAAATGTTTAGGTTTTCTTAGACGATGCAAGAAATACGTCTTCCCGTTAGATTTGGCTACTGTTTATAAGGCGTACATTCGCCCGAAGCTTGAGTACAATTCTCATATTTGGGCAGGTGCCCCTGTTACTCACTTGCGATTCCTAGATAGAATCCAAGAAAATGCATTGAAAATGATAGGGAATAAGTATATAACAGAAACATTTGATTCACTAGAACATCGTCGAAATGTTTCCTGTCTCCTAATTCTATCGATTCTTCTATAAACAATGCTCCAGCGAAATAGTCAGTTGCATTCCTCCCCTTAAAAGTTTTACCCGTAATACTCGTACCGCTAGGAATGCTCATAAATTTACCCTTGAGCCTAATTTCGGACGCACTGTTAAGTATAGAGACTCATTCTTTAGCCGCACTACACGAATGTGTATTTCTTTACCCGACTCGATTTTTCCCTTCCATTACGATTTACAAACGTTCAAAACCAATGTGCATCGGTACCTCTTTTCATCTTCTATCCAATTTTCCTAAACGCTCGCACTGTGTTAATACATGATAAGGGTAGTAACAACCCCTTGAGTGCGTGCAGATTATATAAAAAAAAATAGTATTCTGCAAACAAAAAACCACAATGTCTTTATAATAAAATTCAGTTTCCGCACTCAAATAGAACTCTTGATCTGACTCCATTACGCTACACCTACCTTGTTTCTTGTCGTCAATTCTTTGCATATGCCATTAGGTTGTGAAATTCTCTCCCTCTGATCATAAGGATGATGGGATGCAGCACTCGGTTCAGGACGAAACTTCGGCAATATTTTGAGTTTCTTCAATGATAAACTTCATTTTTTTGTTTCTTATTTATTTATTAATTTTTTTTTACTAAATTTGCTATTTATATTATTTGTATATACCTACTGTTTGTATTATTAAATGGAACTCTTTTACCTTCCTTTTTAAATTAATCTTTATAACTTTGCATATTCTTATTTTTTCCTTAATTATCAGCGTTTTTTTCACTTGTTATCATGAATTTTGTTGTATATAAATAGTAACCTAATACTGAAACTTGCACTAGTTTAAAAGATGTTGTATCTTATTGAGTAAGAAATCTCTATAAATAAATGAAAAATGGAAAAAAATTAAAATTATGGAATGGAAAGACAGAATTACGTCAAAGAACATAGAATTGCTTCAGTTTAAGATACCTTACAGCCGTGTGCCCATATAAGCCTTGTCCACCCTTTCATACGCCACACAATAGCACAATAGCTTCCGTTCAAATTGAAACACTTCATAACTTAGAACGTAGCGCAGAAGAACGCTGTCTTGCACAAAATACAGCAGCACAGCGAGTAGCTAAGTAACAATCACCAGCATGTCATCGGCGGAGTGACCTTAATGCGCAAATCATGACAAATTCAACTAACACCGACGAAAACGAAGATACAACACTTTTATCAACGGCCGTTATACGCTTACAAATCGCTGACCGAATTTCTCCTTCACTACGGGCTTTATGTGACAGATGAACATTATTAATGCACAAGCAATAAATCAAATGCAATGGCCAACACATCGCTGTAATTTTCGTTTAGATGGCATCAATAACAAAACCACAGGAAAGTCACATGCTCGCAAAATAGTATCTCAGCTCTTAGATCGATTATATTACAAACTACTGGTGACAATAATCGAATTAACTATTGTGCCTGATGATAACTGATATGTGGATCATGCTGTACTTAAGAAATTTCGGATAGTCTACAATGCTTCATGTCCAACTTATCATGGTTTATCTCTCAATGGAGCTGAACTGATTGGTGAAAAATTGCAAGAAGATTTGGTATCATTTATAATGCGCTTTCGATGCCATCCAATCACCGTGACCGCAGACATTCAAAAAAATTTCCTGCAAGTGTGAATTAGTCCAGAGCAGTGGGCCTTACAGAGGATTTTTTGGCGACCAACGGATAATAGTGACCTTCAAAAGTATTGGCTAAAAACAGATGCACTCGATTTGGGTGACCTTAGCGATACGACTGTGCTAGGTTTACGTTGGATACCTGGAACAGATGAATTAATGTTTAAATTCCGGCCACTCAAAGCGAAGGAAGCAACAAAACGTCGAGTACTGAGCCACATGGCACAGATATTTAATCCAAACGGTTACGTTGGGCCAATTGTATTCGTTGCGAAAATTATAATACAAGACATATGGCGAGCGATGGGAAGTCCCGATTCCAGATGATATTTTCCGCACGTGGCAGCAATTTCAGCAGCAATTGTCACATATCACGGAAATTTGGCTCACGCACTGGTTGGGGATAAGTGACGACAGGAAAATTTCTTTACATGGTTTTGCTGACGCTTCATTGGCAGCATATAGAGCAGTCTTATACGTGCGCGTTGAATCAGCAAATCCAGTACAAATCATTCTGATCACAGCTTGAACCATGTGGTGCAAAACTATTAAGCGAACTTATATTTGCCTTGAAATCACTTTCAAACTTGATGCATGTTGAAAGTACACTATGGTCAGATTCTCAAATAGTGCTTACATGGTTGGTTAAAGATCCAGCAAGCTTAAAATCTTTGTTAACAATCGTGTGCAGAAAATACAGAGTTTGACATCAGACGCCCATTGGCGATATGTACCTTAGGCAGATAACCCAGCCGATCTTCTTAGTCGTGGTTTATCGGCAGCAGAATTGAGCACTTCTCAATTGTCGTGGCTTGGACCCGAATGGCTACTTAGACAACCTACAACAACAAAACGATCAATCAAAACCGAAGAGGATATAGCGCTGAAGAAAAAAACGAGTTCAGACAATAACCTTTGTAATACTAAGGGCGTCAAACATTCAAAGCATTATTGTTTATGAGCCAAGATATACAGAAAACAAGGTAGTGTATTGCGCATGTCGTTATCCTATCTCTCTCTTTGTGTGACTTCACTCGAATTCTATTTCTTGAAGTAAAAGTAATACATGATTGTATCAAAAGATGCAGATTGTAATAAGTTTTCATCTCTCAACGAATAACTGCGACACCTTCAACTTACCTACTTATGTATTTCTGCGTAAATTATCATATTTAATAAAAACAAGTACAACACGTTAGAACTTTAAGAGCAGGTTTTATTTAATTTTCTTTTAAGTTGATCTTTCTTCTTCCAAACATAGTTTATTATGTTTTGATTTCGAATTCCATATTCTAAAATACATTTTACATCAAAAGAAAGTTCTTATCATTTCAAGATCCAAAGTGTAGTCGGCTGCTGAAGAAAACAAATTTTGTATGTAGTCTTCAGATGGTTCGAGAGCGTATTCTTCTTCCTGGATATTGTTAAATTTGTTGAAAATAGAATCTTACTTCTTCAATTCCATGAGTAATAATTCGCTTGGCTTCTGAAGGCCCCCTTCATTGATGACATTTGTCCGTGTTAATCCTCTGATATCTTCTTTATCAGCAAGAATTCCTATGTTTGGTATTTTTGATTTAAAACGCTTTAAAAGGTAGCCAGAAAGGTACTCCAAGGCATCGTACTTTACATCAGACATTTCTTTTTCAATGCTTGGAACAGTTATGCTTTTTTCGTCATCATGTACTGTGTCGCAATCAGAAAAACAGGATAAAAGGTCTGAAGTAAGTAGGGTGCTCTCCTCGTCCACTATTACTGAGTCATTGTTGAGGTCAACATCCATTTGAACTTCTTCTTCATTAAATGACTCTACGTTTGAAGAGTCTGATATTATGCCTTCATTTCGACCGAGCAAATAGGAACGTAGGCGGTATTTGAATTCAAGTGCAAGGTGGACTTTTGGCACGTATCACTCCAAAGAACATTTCCAAGAGATCCTGGTTAAGACGGTAAGTAAGGATGTAAGAAGCATTATGAGATGTCTTCAGGTAATTAAATAGAATTTTAAGAGATCTTGTGCTCACTAAAGTTCCTTGCTGGAAAGGTAACAACCCTGTTTTTTTGCCGAATCGCATCCTTAGGACAAAACTTTCCATTTTATCTCGGATTTCTTTTTGGAAATCAGTTTTAAGTCCATACGCTGCTTTTTTTGGTCTAGAATCTACTCTTGGAGCTCTTGAATTGAAAATGTCAAACCATGCATCAACCTGAAGGAAAAAAAATAGGTAAATTAATAACAGCATAAGGAAATACTGAAAATTTACGGTTTCGATTAGCTCAGCTAGTTCTTGCCAATTAAGAGCGCTCAGAATACCTAACATTCCCATTCGATTTAAATCACACGAATTTATATGCGAAAAGAGTTGAGTTGCGTATTTGACCTGTAAAATACAAATTTTAATTTTATAAAAAACAATTGATAACTAAATAGGGATTACCTTTTGTCTCTTGCTACGTTTTACAGTTAAATGTTCAGATGTAAGCTTAGGAGCAATTTTTAAATTGCTTTTGTCATTCTCAAGGATCTCAACCAATGGAGCGTGTGTCAAGTGCTTGTTATCAATGAAGATTCCCTCATCAAGGAAATGATTCCGAAGCAATTTAACCATATGGGTAACGTCAGCAAATATAAATACTTCTTGGTTTTGCTTTGTAGGGTGTTGAATGTAAGGCTTTTTTTCATCTACTGCATACTCCCTCATCAAACCCCTGTTACCGCCACCCATATCCATTGTAATAGCAACAACTTGATAGCCAATGGAATCTAAATTTGCAATTGCAGCGTCCATTAGATTCTTTGTCAGTTTTTCATTGCTAAAAAATTCCTCTTGCCATTATTACTTGGACATAGTTGGCCGGCCCAAACAAAGTATCTGTTTTTTTTTCGTACTCGTAACAGGATCGAATCTTCATCTCATCTGCCATGAGCATACATACTCTATTACGCTGCGACAAATTAGCATTTCTCATTAAATTAAAAACTGTGTATATGAACCAAGGATTGACATCTATTTTGGATGCCCATTTTTTCAATGTGATCAGAGCAGGAAAGGGGTAGCCTTTTTGCAGTAGAAATCGGTAGGCTTTTGGACCACTGGCATGGATTGCTATACACTTGGATATATCATCTAAACTCCACTTTAGCCGTTTATTCCTTTTTCCAAGTTTTTTTTCCGCGTGGGTGTTTAAGATTATAGTTTTCCTTTATTAGGTCCGTGATTTTGGAATTCTGAGACATTTTTTCGTCCTCAAGCAAAATTATTTTTTTTGAAGTTCTGAAATAGTTTTCTCTAATGCAACAGCAGCAACAGCTTCAGTCTAAAGGTTTCGAAATGGAATTTAATACAGAAAATATTATGCTTTAAATTTTATGATCACGTGATGGGTTCAAGGTGGTCGTGATAATCGTCTTCGGGAACAATGGCATCCATAATTGATTGGTCTTCTTCAACAGCAGGACTTTTCAGCAAAGCGTCTACTTCTAATCGTCGCTGTCGTTTTTCCAATCGATCACTTTACTTGTTGTTTTGGTCAATATTTTCCTTATTTGAAAAAAACTGGTGAATTGAAGATTTTCTGTGGGAATGGCATCGGATTTCAGTTTTTTGCAACTTTTTGGTGAATATCCCAAAAGTTCGTGTTGCAAATTGCGAATATATTTATCGCGAGTGAAATGCTTTGAGCAAATGTAGGCGGTTTGCATATTTATTTTATCCTTTCAGCCACATTTATTCTGCCAAACTTTTGCTAATTCTAAATCTTTGGGAAAACGAAATAGTTTCACAGGCACATTATTAACTTTATTTTTATATTGTTTACTTTTCTTATTATTATTGGTATCACAACCAAAAACTGAGCAAACCGCCATAGTTTTTATTTCACAAAATTATTCTTTTCGAAAGCATAACACACGCGCTATATTTCACAAGCGAAATGAAAGGAAAGAAAGCGCAGCTGTCAAACGACAATAATTCATATGACGTTAATGCGCAGCACATACACAAAATAATGCGCGGGAATATATTACCTTTATATTCTGTATATCTTGGTTATGAGCATAACACTTCTTGACAGCATGGATTTTTCGGTTTCATTCTAATAGTCTTCAAAAAGAAAAACATCTTCGTCGCTGACAAACGCAGAAGTTGAAAATGGGTTGGAATATTGGATTCGCGAAGAACAAGCCATCTATTACGAAAAAGAAATGAAAGCTTTGCGAATATCACCCAAGAGCAGCATTGATACAACAAGTTCAACATTCAAAACTAGTCGACGATCAAGGTTTACTTCGCATGAGTAGTCGTTTTCGGACGTTAGCACGTTGACAAAATTATTCATTAAATAAGCCCATGCAGCCACTTTACACGGTCGTCCACGTGAGATAGGAACATTTATACGTCAGAAGTATTGGATCACAAACTTGTGTCGGGCGATTCATACGCACAATTCACGTTGTGCTGTCTCGAGGGAACCGACAAGCAATGCAGCAAATGATAGGCGAGTTGCCATCCGATCGAGTGCAGCCATTGGTCGATAATTTGTCAACACCAGATTTCATTTAGGCAATCCTGTACACGTCTATGGAGTGACAGTGAGAAAAAAACTTTACGGACGCAGAATTGGAATGGAATGAATATTGCGATAAAAAAACTGTAAGAATACTGTACGGAATGGCGCTTCATCACATCAACAGCACCGCATTAGGGGGACTATGGGAAGCCCCAGTCAAATCGATAAAATACCACTTAAAAAGAATTGTCGGTCCACATTAATTAACTAGCAGTGCCTTCAGAGTCATTCTAGCTCAAAGTAGTGCAATAATGAACTCACGACCATTATCCGCACAGTTAGATAATCTAGAAGATTTGTCGTTTTTAACACCAGCGCATTTTCTCATTGGCAAACCCATCATTCAGCCATTTGGCGCAAATGTTCAAGACATCCCGGACAATAAACTGAAATTGGCAGCAACAATTAAAAAGATGACACAATCTCTGGTAAATTTGGTCCACGTTTGCACGAACATGTTTGCATGTGTTTATAAAACACTAAGCAAATATGTTTTATTGAGCAAAACAGAAAACAAATGTATTATTATTGTTTTGATTGTAAAAAAGGAAACAACGGAATATTTAATTTCAGTTCAAATACGAATAAAAATTCATCAGGATCTTTTCAGCGTTGGATTATCAAGATATTTGGTAATAAATTTAATAAAGGTAAGAAAAATACACTCCACATTTGCCGAGAAATCTGAGCTTTCGAAACACATTTTCTTCCCTTTCCGAAGCAACCCTTTCCCTGCCTCTTCTGATTCGGTTTTTAAACCTCTTTTTCACAATTTGATAATAAATGATTGTTATTTAACTACAATGATAATTAGCAGAACGTTTTTTTTACCGAAACGCCACACGTGTCTCTGTAGATTGCAAAATTATTACAATGTGTCTTATAAAGTGATAAGTTTTTTTTAAACTAATTGGTTTATTTATTATTAAATCTTAATATTATCTTAAAATGGTTACATAAATTGCGGTAAATTCACGAAATGAAAATGGAAAAATTAATGTAACATTGAAAAAAGACTGGCAAAATTATTTGTACATTTGCACTGAACAATTTTTGAAATGAATCGGCTGATATTAATGCTGATCAATCCTTAATAATGAGGGTTGTTATTATAATTAATTTAGCGTCACTTATCATTTAGAAAAAGTGCTTCAAACGGCTAGAACCAAGGAAATTATAAATTATATATTATATATTAAGTAAAAAAATATTCAAATAGTACATACAAACATTAATAATGTTTTGGTTACTTTTGTTGCAGCAGTTTGTTACGTTATTTGATATTTGTAACCTACTTTATTAAAAAAATGTTTTTTTCTCATTGTTGAATTTACTATTTCGATTTTGTGTTCAATAAATCAGCACTGAAGTGTGCTTTGTTATATTATGTCTTATTTCCTTCTTAAAGTATAGCTACATAATCAAAGTTCAGAATATAATTATCCAACATCGACAGTTTTGAGGCTCTTAGGTACATTGTATAATATTTTTGTACACATACAATTTTTTATTATGCTTACACTTCAACAACGTTTAGAATTTACGGAAACCAAAAATCAAAACTACTTTTTCGAATATTTACCTCTCAACACTACAAGAAAAGTAATTTCTCCTAATACGAAAGAGCTGAACACCAAACCTTTTAATAATGAAACCTCAAAAAATAAACTGAGGCAAGCACATGATATTATATAAATTTACTAAGTTAAATCGGAAAACTAAAAATTCCTCATCAATGATAAAATCAGCAACATATTTGTAAAGTTAAGCAAAATTACAAATAAAAAAATGGGCACGACTGGGTCCCTTTTATGTGCCTAGTTACATTAAAAAGCAAGATCTTTGACGGAAACAAGTAACATTTAACTTGAAAATAACACAGTTAGAACTTATAAAAAGTATCAAAACCACAACACTTAACGGTTTTTATTAAAAATGAGGTAAGCCATCACACGTCTTAAATAAGAAAGAATTTATGAAAAATGTATTTCGAAAATTGTAGGACCGGTTTTGATAAAATCCTGCTTTTTATTTTTAGTTAAAATTTTTTTTTTTTTTTTTGAAATTTTGGTATGCAGTTCTTAGAGTTTATTAATATACATGTGATTATAAAATTTAAAATATTTTTTTTTGATTAGTTTTAAAAATATTGATTTTACAAAAAAAAAAATCAAAAATTAATTTTGATTAGAAAAAAACGTTTTTTTCAAAATTTTGATATGCATCTTTTCTAATATACAATTTTACAGAAATCCATAGAGCAGTTACCGAGAAAGCCAAAAATTAAAAAAAAAACCCTTACATGAAAGGTACCGTTAATAGACTTTTCCCGTTTACATATATGGTTCTGACCAAATGATAGCCAATACAAACAAAAAAAAATACTCAAAAATGTTTATTAAACTCGTTGAAACCGTTTTTGAGAAAAATAAGCTTTTCCTAAACGGTCGTATATCAAGTACCGTTAATTTTCGCCCTAAAAACAAAATTTCAATTTCTCTTCTGAGGAATGCCAAAAGATACACACATACCAAATTTGAAGGCAATCGCCTCAACCGTTTAGGCTGCAGCTCGATATACACAGACAGACAGACGGACATTTTTTTGCCAATGACTTTTTTAGGCTTCTCTATGATCGTAGTGCCATGTTTGATTGTTATCTCAATTTTTTTTTATATTCACGAATCCTTAGCTTGCCTTATAGTCCCTATAATCGCAAGTAAAAACCATAATAAATCATGTACCAAAATTATGCCCAACGATGTATGTATTAGTATATCTAAATATCAGTATGAAAATTATGTCAATGATAAAACTAAGGTATGTAGATATGTGTGACAACGTCTAAACTTTTATACAAATTGAAAAACTAAGCCTTCAAAAAAAAATAAAAGCTAAGCTTACTAAAAATATTTATAAATATTGTATATGATTTGTTTATTTATTAATAAACGATATAAATGAAACAAGGGTGCTTGTCATACCATTAAGCACCGACAACATTTAATGTAATTGGCTTTTCCAAATTAATCGTTTCTATTTGCAGACAACAGGTAGCTTACAATAACTGTTCATCCAAAAATTGCATAACAAAAAAGACAATTATTATCAAAAATAGCTGTTTCACTAGAAACTTTTCCTAAAACCAATTTGCTAGCGTCCGCAGTGTATAGGTACTTCCAATCCAAAGTTCAGCTTGTCACGTTACACTCTACCAAAAAGCAAGCACTATAAAATCGAAGATGGTTAGAAATTACAAATTACATTGCAAATATTTTTACTCTGGGTGTTACCAATAAAGACTTGACTAACTAAATTGTAAGTTGTTTTGTTATTCCCCTTGAAACCATTCCACTTCGGATGTATGTACCATTGTACCTGATTCAATACATGCATCGGAGAATCAAAAAAAGAAAACGAACTTTAAAAATCAAGGTAGAAGGTAGCATCAAACATAACAAAACAACACAAATACAGAAAAAAGGAAGTGCTGAAGATAAGCCTACTATTACCCAAGCAAAATACCAAACATCGACACCGTGTATCGCCCGGGCCATCAGACGTTAAGATACAAAATACTCAGCTAGTTGATGAGAAAAAAGTAGAGGGCCATACTTATATAAAGGAGGGTGGCACAAAAAACGTCGTGTCATTTAATATATTTCGGTCGAACTGTCCGGATAATAGTTCGTTTAGTGCGCTATAACAGAACAGTGCAATATCAGAGTGTTAAATCGAAAATCGAATTGATTGTGAATATAAAGTTCATTCGTTATTTTCCTAAGAGAATTTCTTGTTAAAATTATACAAAATGAATTCATTCATTATTGCTAGTGTTTGTCTATTCAGTGTTCTGAGTGTTGGTTTGGCACAGTTCTCAAATGGACGTGTTCTTGATCCACCAAATCCTCAATTATGTGCACAAAGGATAATACACGAAAAGACGCCTGACGGAAAAGGGTGAGTTACACAAATAAATATAATTTCTAGATCTATAAATATAAACGAATCCACAAAATGAATTGTTACTCTTTTTTACTGCCTCATTAAGAAGGCTTTCAATTTCTTTTCAACAAGAGCAAACATTGATTTGTGGTTCATTGCATAAATTAAAAAAATCTAGTTTCGTAATATGCATTATGTATTAATTTTTAAGTAATAAATTATATTTATAACCGTTGAAACTCACATAAATTAAAAAGATTATGTATCTTACTTTAAGGTTATGATGAATAAATTAAATACTTAAAAATACTTATTTTTTTAATTAAAATGCTATTCCACCTAATGTTAAAAATAGATTATGCTATTCCAGTAAATATTAGAAAAAGCTTATGTAGCCTACATATGTAACCAAAATTTTGTTTTACAAACATTTGTTTTGCTTTTTACAAAAAATGACAAAATAAAAATAAAAGTCTTCAAAACAAATGGTTTTTGAAAATTAGTTTAGATATCATTTCATTTTTAAATGAATGTTTTTTTAACTTCTGTAGTTACTTCTTCTCATGGAGGGATCCTAGTCTAAAGGGTGTTGAAGAAGACTGGCTGACTGCTAGAAACTACTGCCGCAGACGGTGTATGGACTCAGTTTCCTTGGAAACCAGCTTGGAGAACGAATGGGTCAAAGCACGATTAGTCAACGAAAATGTAAGTTAGTGGTGATACTGAAAGAGGTCCATATTTTTTTTTGCAAAAAAATCGGAAAATATTAAAATTGTTAAAGTTCCATTCAAAACAAACATAAGAACGAACATAAAATAAGCCTATTATTATATTTAAATTACATAAGCTTCCTGGACCCTGTATCAAAAATGGCAAAGTGGTATTACAGAAACAAATTGATATACATATCTTATGTACATATTGTACAAAGCAAACGAGTGCAGAAAATAAAGATCAAAGTAAATGAGAGTAATGGCGTAATGGCATTGCATAAGAGCATTTCAGATGTAAAGCTTATTGCACTTACACAGGACTTGAATCAATGCATCTTCTTTTGGACTGTTCGTCCAATTTATTTATTTCTCCTTTCATAAAACGATTTTTCGACTTACGCGGTAATGCTTGAGATTGAGGAATAAACGCTATGTCCCAACATCTAGACTAGAATAATGTTTTGTTTCTACGTATGCAAAATTATTTTTAAAAATTTTTTTAATAGTATGAAAAACAAAACAAAACAATATAAAAAAAAATAAACCAGTTACGTTCCCCTAAAGATCCAAAACCATTTTATATATGTACATTATACACTGCTTACGTACTCTCATGAAGCATCATTTTTACTTGCGATTATAGTTACTATAATAGAAGTTATGCATTCGTGCAAAAAAAAAATTGGGATAACAACCAAACATGACATTACGATGATGGAGAAACATATTTGAGTTACTGGCAAAATTCTGTCCGTCTGCTTGTATGTACGGATGTATTTTGAACTATAGCCTAAATCGTCTTCAAATTTAGAACTTAAGGTTATTTTGACATTCTACAGAGGAGTTTTTAAAATTTATTGTTAAGCTAAAAAATTAACGGTACCTCTCATATAACCGCTATGTGAAAGCTTATTTTTCTCGAAAACGGCTCGAAGAATTCATATGACAAAAAATCAGTGCACTACTGTAGATAAGCATTATATTTTGGGGGACAAACAATTTATATGGTGGTCTAAAAACGGCACCTTCCATAGGACTGGTTTTTTTCCGACTTTCTCGAAAACTGCGGTGATCCAATTACTATCAAAATTGATATTCAAGAAGATGTAATTGTGTTGCCTTAGTAATTGTGCATTAATTTTTTTCGAAAACTTTTTTTTGTATTTTTTTTTTTTTTTTGAAAAATCAATATTTTGAAAACGGGTAGGTGTTTTTTTTAAATTTTGTTTTTAAATGTATGTTGTTTTTGTGATAAAGTTTGTATTCTTGAATTATTTTTTTATTTTTTTAAAAAAAAGTTGTTAAAAAAACCGTTTTATTTAAAAACCGCTCCTACAATTTTGAAAAAAAAATCACACTTTATTACATTTCTTAAAGAAATAAAATAGCGTTTAAATTATTTCACTAAAACAATCAAAAGTCACAAAAATCGAATAAATGCTTTGATGTTAAATTTAATTTTCTTAAATTTTATTTTATAATGTGACCGCACATAAAAGCAAGTACGTGCGATCCAGTCGTGCAATTTATTTAATTACTGCACGGCTCGCAAGAGTGGCGCTGAAATTACCAATTCATGTGAATATAGAAGAACAAAGCACAAATGTGTATTAAATGTCAGTAAATGTTCGTAAATGTTCTCGCTTCTATTATCAAGAGTTAATTACTGCAAGGCCCTGGTGATGCCATAAGCCAATTCCATGAGAGCACTATTATAAATGATACAATGGGCAAAACATTTGATGTTTATGGCTCGCCATCACCCTTGATTTTTAAATATACAATACAATACCATAAAAAAAATTTCATTCATTCAACTGCATGTCTATAAGGTTCTAATTTAATGCTATGCTAATTTTGTAAAGCAGCGTATCTTAAGATGTTACATAATTATTTATAGTTCCACAAATATCTATACATACATATGTAGTATGTCTGTTGATTTCTTACCGTGTTAAATGCCTATTTCATAGTAAATTAATATTTAAAAGTGTCAAGCTTATATAATTACCATGCAAAAGATATATTATGAATGAAACTCATAAAACTCTCGATTTCATTTGGCTGTTTGAATAATTCATAAAATTCACATATGACACAATACGGAGGAGAAAACCCATAGATATGGCCAGTAAAAAGAAAGCGATATCAAAGTGTGTATTTGTTCATAGGACCGAACAAACTATTTAGTTAGACAATAGCATTAATGAAATTCAATGGGTATTACAAAGACAGGTGTCAAACATCGTTTGAATGCTTTTGAAGAAAATCTACATATACATATGTATGTATATAAAATTTAAGCCTTAAAATGTTTGTCGCCGCTTCACGCCTTAACGTGTTTACCGATCTTAACCAAACTTTCACACATCTTTGGTATTGGTCTATATATGTTTGGTTGAAATCGGAAAACGTATATGCGTGTTGTGCTTGCGTGAAAATCACATGAATTTCAGTACATTTTGGATTTTTTCCACACATTTACATTCCATATAAACAAATAAAGCGGCAGCAAAGTGCCGGTTACCTGCTAGTGTAAATAATAAGAGACACTGCATTTTGCAAGTTACTATCGTTATGTATATTGTGTATAAAAGCAAACAAATGTTGAGAACCTACATATGCCTGCTGAGGAAAAAAGAATGCACATAGAAATTGATACTTATTATTTTAATTATAAAAAATATATCTACTATTTGTGCATGTATTGGAATTCGACTGTGTCTATTTATTTATTATTAAACATAAGTGGATAAGCTTAAAAATCTGCGTTAATACTATTTAATGAATAGTATATTAGGTAGTTAATGTTAAAATTAACATTAAAAATATGTTTCCCTCTGTTTTTTTTTCAAATTTACTATGATTAATAGCAAAATATTTGGTAACTTTTACCTAATATTTGCTTATGAGATCTTAATTACCATTAATCCACAAATAAATATTTTGAAAAAGTTTCCTTTGTGAAAAAAAACAACCACACATTTACATTCCATATAAACAAATAAAGCGGCAGCAAAGTGCCGGTTACCTGCTAGTGTAAATAATAAGAGACATTGCATTTTGCAAGTTTCTATCGTTATGTATATTGTGTATAAAAGCAAACAAATATTGAGAACCTACATATGCCTGCTGAGGAAAAAAGAATGCACATAGAAATTGATACTTATTATTTTAATTATAAAAAAATATATCTACTATTTGTGCATGTATTGGAATTCGACTGTGTCTATTTATTTATTATTATACATAAGTGGATAAGCTTAAAAATCTGCATTAATACTATTTAATGAATAGTATATTAGGTAGTTGATGTTAAAATTAACATTAAAAATATTTTTCCCTCTGTTTTTTTTCAAATTTACTATGATTAATACCAAAATATGTGGTATTTTTTACCTAATATTTGCTTATGGGATCTTAATTACCATTAATCCACAAATAAAAATTCAAAGTTTTTATTCGATTTTTCTGACTTTTTTATTGTTTGAAAAAAGTACGTAAAATTGTTTTCAGCGGAAAAATTTAAACGCCAGCCAACGAATTTCTTTAGAAAATGTGAAAAAGCGTGATTTTTTTTTATCGTAGGAACTTTTTTTATTTAACAACTTTTTTTTTTTAAAATTAAAAAAAAAATAATTCAAGAATGCAGACATAATCATACAAATTACTTACATTTAAAAACAAAATTAAAAAAAACATCTACCCGTTTTCAAAATATTGATTTTTGAAAAACAAAAATAATAAAATTATTAAAAATACAAAAAAAGAGTTTTCGATAATATTTTAAAATAAAATTGCTAGCCTAAGCAACAACATTTTCCTGAATATGAATTTTGATTGAATTCGGATGACCAGTTTTCGTTTAAGTCGAAGAAAAAAAAAATACCGCTCTATGGGAGGTACCGTTTTTGGCCCGCCATCTGGAATTAGTTTTGTTCACCAAAACATAACCTACATCTAAAATAGTATACTGATTTTTTTCATAAAAATTCTTGGAGCCGTTTCCGAGAAAAATAAGCTTTTACTTAACGGTTATATGACATGTATATACCGTTAATATTTGAACTAAAAAAAATAAGCACCTTGACCCTCTAAGTTTCATTCACTTATTCATCTGCTTTTAAGTCTGTAATTACGTTTCTAAATTCATGAAAGCATGCCCGAATTGAATATTCATCAATTCCTGTAATGGCTTTTTTTTATAATTTACACGCGCGAAAGGGGTTTGTGTGTACCCTTAAAATTTTTAAACACCGCACGAGCATTAGGAAAATGAGGAGAGATATTTTAAGAAACTCGACTTCTCAGCACCTTGACCCTCTAAGTTTCATTCACTTATTCATCTGCTTTTAAGTCTGTAATTACGTTTCTAAATGCATGAAAGCATGCCCGGATTGAATATTCAACAATTCTTGTAATTGTATGATGCAAACTAAAAAATACACTTTAAATTGCCCTCATTAACACGCAAGTCGGTCCTAGTGTCGATGTCGTACACTGGCAATTAATATGATATAACTGCCTACGGCAATAGGTTTCTCCCAAGCTGTTATGTTCGTTTCCATATAAAATATGGAAAATATTCTCTTCCATGGTCTATTAATATACAACACCTTTAACACCGCGCCCGCCCTCTCTGTTGTGAAAGCTATGTGATCAAGTTAGACTTTTCCTTATTCCTTTTAATCCGAAAGTTTCTTTTATCTTGGAGTTTACCAACAGAGATGATCATCCGTAAGAGATCAGGAAGCAAACTTATGCACGAAACTGGCCACTATAAGGCTACATAATACAAACTAGCAAACTACAATCTTACATCTAATGCTGCTATTGTTCGCTAATTGAATGCGAACAAAGATCCATGTGCATTAAGTGAATAATATGCGAGTTAACTATCTTTAACAAAAGTATCGATTTCCAGCTTCGACTAGGAAGACATCCGAACACAGTTCAGCAGACAACAGCAAAGGAAATAGAAAGCGCTATAAGTTGGGAAAAGAGAATTAGTTAGTGGCCAAATGAAACGGAGTACACAGTGCGATCGTGCACCAAGCTGTGCCACAAATCTGTGAAGGTAGAATATAAAAAACCCGCGTCCTATCGGTATGCCACCAAAGTAAGGCCTATTAGGAAAAACTATTTAAGGCCTAAAAGCGTTCAAGGAGAAAGTGAATACATATAGTACATAATTGGTTGGCTTAAACTGGCTGCTTTTGGTTTATTTGCATGTTTTTTTAATAGTTTGTCTTATAAAAAAAAACATTGACAATAAAGTGAATTATTGGGTTTGTTTGCTTCCTGGTTGATGCAAAACTCTTGATTGTATGTTTTGCTTAAAAAACAACGAATGCAACATTTATTTTTGGACATGAGACGGGTTCAAGTTTGTGGTGTTTGATTGGAACTACTTAAGTTTACATTGCAAGCGCAATCAATACATCATTTTCATTGTATATGAACTGCTATAGTACTAACATGGTGACATGTGGACCGTGGCGCTCCAAGCGGCTCTAGGTAAAGTTAACTCGGCAAATTGAAAGAGTCGAACGAGGCGAACGCGGCGAACAAAGAACATTCTAAGAGAAACTCTGTGAACATGTACTTTGAAGTTTGTAGTTTATATACAACGATGCGAGTATAGATTTTTTTTGTACAACTGGATTGCTTCACACAAGCAGGGCGACGAGATGGCTAGTTTTAAAAAAGGAATGACAAAAAAAGAAGAAAAACGACGTTTGTAAATGAATGGTGTCTGGGGGGTGGGTATTGTTTAAGCTGGTTGGTAAGTTTATTTTGAGTTTTATATTTTTTTCATATAACACTTTCGAGGGTAGGTAGATATTTAGGTATGTACCTACATACATACCTACATAATGTGTGTATTTACGTAGGTATACTTTTTATATAATGTCTTTGATAAAATGTTCAGCTTAATTCAGGTCGATCGGTCGGTCGTCGGTGGGGTAGATGGTGTGAGCGAGGGTGAGGGAGTTACTAACAAGGAAAACTTATAAGTACATGTGTATGTGTATTGTGTATATCCTGTTCTCGATGACGGTGAACAACGAAGAGGATTGACAATGATTTTATTTTTTTAATTTTCATATCTTTGGGCCTGCACACACGAGATGATTTCAACCTGGGGGAAAACCGGTTTCAAACCTTACTTCAAGCACACACTACTATGAATTAATTAAATTTGTATTATTTATTAATAAATATTATTTTAATATAATATTATTTATATAAATATTATATAGTTAATTTATAATTATTCATTTCATCCAATTATATTATATATATAATATAGATGATTATTTATAAGCTAAACAATCATATATATAAATTGAGGGTTTTTTTGGGGGTTATTAATGTATTTATTATCCTTATGTGTTAGTTTTTCTTTTGCCTTTTGTAGACCTAAAACCGTCCAAAATTGTGTGTGTGTATTAGTTTTCATCTTCGTTCATCCACTCAAAAGTTGGTTGAAGATTTTAGTCCAATGTATACCACACGTTTTCCTTCCCTTGCCCAGAAAACCGGGGGGTCTATTCTTGAATACGAGTCGAGTGAGATGTCAATCATTAAATGTAATTTGATAGTAAATTAAACAGTTTAAATCGTAAAAGTGCAAAAAAATATTAATATGATAAGTACAGAGATGTTTTATAAAACAATTGTTGTATATTTCTGCGAGTAATGGAGCACATATTTAAAACAAACGCCAGATCGTCGTCTATGCCAAATACCGAGAAATGGAGCATACATTTAAAACAAACGCCAGATCGTCGTCTATGCCAAATACCTACCACCAAAAAATATTTAAATTTTGTTTCAAACACTTCATTATTCATAACAATTAGAAAATTACAACTTAGTCTTTTTTTTATTTTTACCTACATTTTTGCATCCATCACTGCTGCTCTCGAACACTTTTTAAACATGAATGATTTCTCACAAAAAAAGCGTCACTTTCGAGATCAGGAATAGGTATGATTCATTCGAGTGTCATTTGACGTTCGACATTCGAGTTGGGGAATACCGATAATTAGTGAGTCGTGTTCGAGAATACCAATTTGTCGATCTCACATGAAAACTTACTCGACTCGTATTCAGGAATAGGGCCCCGGTTTTCCCCCGGATGAATTCATCTCGTGTGTGCAGGCCCATTGGCTTCGTTATCGTTGATGTTGAAGTTTATGCACAAGTAGCTTTGTGATTATTGGGACTATAAGTCAAGTTTAGGATTCGTGAACATAAAAAATTGTGATAATAATCAAACATTACATTTCGATGATAGAGAAACATTTTTGAGTTACTGGCAAAATTCTGTCCGTTTGTCTGTAGGTCTGTCTGTACGGATGCATTTTGGACTATAGCCTAAACGCTTGAGCCAATCGTTTAGAACTTTTGTTACTTTTGACATTCTACAGAGCAGTTTGGACGTTTGTATCTTTGTAAAAATACAGCAAGAAGTAAGTTTGTGTTTAAATTTCATGAATGAATGTGTACATTATTTGAAGACGACAACCTTCATAATAGTAAACAAAATTGAAAATCCTAAAGAATTCGAATCAAAAGTCTGGTCAATGATGTATGTATATATGTACAAATATGACGAATATGTATGTAGGTAGTGCTCGTACAAAACTTGAAAATCCTAAAAAACTCAAATTAAAAGTCTGGTCAATGACGTATGCATGTATAAATACTTATGTAAGAACCAGTTCTCATATTACATATTCCATATAAAAAAAACGTTAACAATGAAAATGTTGGATGGTGTATAAATCCTTACAAAAAACTATTCCCCTCAGTTAAGCGAAACCATTGTATATAAACTTCATAACTGCTAGCAGTTTATATACATATATACAATGAAGAAAACAAAATACTGAATTATTTCATGTTCTCCTTCTGTTTTGTCTTGCCTCACAGTGCACAATAAAGTAAGCACAAAGCATAACACTAAAAACCATGCTCTTCATTCTCTCTCACTCAAATAAAATGTCCCTACACTAGCACTGCAAGCGGCTCTAGGTAGAAAGATTTTTTCACGTCTCATGATAGTACTAATAGGCAATTTAAATACAATGCAATCCATCTAAATAAATGGATTGAGGAAAAAAATCTTAATCTTCAAAGTATTTACCAATACAGTTTTATTTTTAATAGCCTAGTAATTATTTTGTAGACTATTTGATTCTCTGTTAAATAATAATAATAAAATAAATTAAAAAGTTGGTTGTCTGTAAAGTCGGTTAACGGACGATAATTTTACTTGAAAACGTCATAAGAAAACATTGATGTCATTATACGTTATGTAGTTACATGCCAATAAAATGATGCAAATGTGCACCGAGCGTCAAAGTCACGAAAAAAAATGTCCCACAAACCCTCTCGTTTAATGCACACACACCAATATCTATATTTAATTTCTACCTTAACAAAACCTAGCCCATTTTGTATTTCTTTTTCTCTTCTTGTACTTATTGAATTTAAGTGGAAATATTTTGGGAATTTGCGCCTGTCCTTTTTCATGTTTGCCTGATGCTCAGAATATGTTTGCGATTGATTTTGGTTGGAAAAATTGAGCCACAAACCCTCTCGTTAAATCCACACACACACACACACACACACACACACACACACATACATATATACACACATACATTCATCATACACCCACCCACTCACACACTCCTAAATACACACACACACACATACACACACATATATACACACACATACACACACATACACACACACGCACATACACATACACACACACACACATACACACACATACACACACACACACACACACACACACACACACACACACACACACACACACACACACACACACACACACACACACACACACACAAAACCACAGTATCGCAGCGTAGCGTATTATCAAAATATGTCATAAAATATATAGGTACATTAAAATATATTTCTGTTGACTACAACTTTTAGGTAATACAAATTATTTATTTAATTTTTATTTAAGGTAAAATATATCTGGACAAGTGGCCGTATTTGTGATTTCAAGGGTTGCGAACGTCCAGATCTTCAACCAACCTCAATCAATGGTTGGTTCTGGACATCCACTCTACAGAAACTTGCACCAACAAACGAACGCCAACAAGGTGATTGGTCACCAACTGGAGGAATCGGTCTACCACAACCAGATAATCGCGAATTGAAACAAGGTGGTGCTCCCGAAAACTGTTTGGGCCTATTAAACCAATTTTACAATGACGGTGTTAACTGGCACGATGTTGCGTGTCATCACAAGAAGCCATTTGTTTGTGAAGAGAACGATGCTCTTTTGAAGTACGTTCGGTACACAAATCCAAGTTTAAGAGTATAAGTACAAAAGATGGTGCTTTAATTAAAAACAAATAAAAATGACTTAACATGTAATGATGTAGCATATACATATCTACGAATTTTGTATACACATTGTATTATAAAAAAGGAGACATTTTTTTAAGAGAATACCAAAAATGATGATAATTTGCTTTATGTAAGTTATTTGTTTTATTTTATTTCTCCTTACTGTGCTAATTTTGACCGATTATCGTCTTCAAATTATAAGATAAATCATTATGCTCGCATTGAAACTAACGAAAATAATATTTTTTATTTAAATATATTTCTAAAGTAAAAGTTTGATTAAGTGTAGAACTTTTTCGAATTTTTCATAGAAACAATTTAATTTGTAAGTTTGTTAATAAAGTATTTTTATATTAATAATAATTTATGTTTTTAAAATAAAAAAAATTAAAATGGTATACTGTTTTAATTATATTGACTTGTTTAATTTAATAAAAAATGTGAGAAGATCAGTAAATTCTCACAGCCCTTTTATAAAACCTCCCCTGGCATAGATATAGGATCGATAAATTTAAATATCTTGTTAATATTAATAAATTTTTGATAGAATAATTAGCTTAAATTAAGTATGGAAGACTTATACTATGCTTTTTCAAAAGGAAAATTGAAGAGTGTTGTTTTGTTTACGGTCTTTGGCTAACTTCCTCCAGTTTCGCACTCCAAGTTGGTTGAGGTCGTCCTCCACTTGACCGCGCCACCTAAGGCGAGGTCTTCCTTGACTGCGTCTACCTCCTGTAAGATCCCGCGAGCCGGAGCATTGTTATCCATTCGCTCTACATGACCTAGCCATATTAAACGTGGTATGCGTAATTTTTTGACCAGGTCTATGTCGCTGTACAGCTCGTATAGTTCTTTGTTAAACCTTCTCCTCCAAAGCCCGTTAACGCAGATAGGGCCAAAAATCCTCCGAAGAATCTTACGCTCGAAACGACTAAGGATATCTTCATCCGCTTTAGATAGAGTCCATGCCTCGGCGCCATAAAGCAGAACTGGGATGATTACGGTCTCATGCAGAGTCTCTTTGTCTTTCGAGAGAGGGCTTTGCTACTCAATTGCCTTCCTAGCCCATAGAAACAGCGATTGGCAAGAGTAATTCTTCCTTTTATTTCTGACGAGATGTTGTCAGATGTTATAGCGGATCCGAGGTAAACAAAGTCCCTAACTATCTCAAAGTTGTGCCTGTCTATTGTGATGTTTTGTCCAATCTGCCGGTGTCCCTTTTTGTGGACAGCAGGTACTTCGATTTGGCCTCATTGACTGCTAGTCCCATCTAAGCCGCTTCAGCTTCAATGCTAGCAAACGTTCCAATGACAGGTCGCCGAGTTCTGCCAATGATGTCTATGTCGTCAGCGTAAGCTAAAAATTGCACAGACTTGAAAAAAAATTTCCCACTACAATTTACTTGCGAGTTTCTTATAATTTTGCCAAGTATTAAGTTGAAGAAATCGCACGATAGCGCATCACCTTGTCGGAATCCTTTTCTGACGTCAAAAGCTTCTGTGAGGTCAGTACCAACCTTGACGGAGCAGCGAGAGTTCTTCATCGTCATCCTGCCGTAGCGTGAACATTTGGTCGATTGTGGACTTTCCTGGTCTGAAACCACACTGATAGGGGCCAATCAGGTTGTTGACGAAAGGTTTCAGGCGTTCACATAGTACGGCAGAGAGGATCTTGTAGGCGATATTCAGGAGACGTATTCCTCTATAGTTGGCGCAGTTTAGAGGGTCTCCTTTCTTGTGGATCGGGCAAACGATGCTGAGGTTCCATTCATCAGGCATACTTTCTTCTGACCAAACTTTAGACATGAGTTGGTGTATGTCCTCTACCAGGTCATCTCCGGCCGCTTTAAAAAGTTCGGCGGATAGTCCGTCGGATCCAGGAGTCTTGTTGTTTTTTAATTTAGATATTGCTATCCTTACTTCATTCTGTGCGGGTTTTTTTTCTTGGTCCGTTCTTTTTACCTGTTGGTAAAACTTCCGCAAGTTGTTCCTGGAGTAGCATCTCTCAATATCTTCGATCGCTTCTCATACTCTCTCTTTTTTTGGAGAAGCCAGTGTTCTTCCCGTCTTTTCTGCTCGTAGAGCTCGTGAGCAGCTCTCGTCTTTCTTTACAAGGCCACTTTATATGCCTTTGTTTGGCTGCATGGGCCTGTATGCATTCGTCATTGAACCAGAGGTTTCGTGGTGGTGGTTTGGTGAAACCTAACACATCAGTTGCGGCATCTTCGATGGCTTCTTGGCAGTATTGCCACTGGTCGTTGGCACTTGATGCTGGTGGTAATAGATTTCTTGAGAGGTTACGGGATATTCTATTGGCAAAGATTCTAGCGGTTTCTTGCCATCGCAGCTTTCCGACGTCATACTTCCTCACAGTATTACTCCGTAGTTGTGGTGTTCGGGTTATTCGCATTCTTACCTTGGCTGCAACAAGGTAGTGATCCGAGGTTAGCTGCTCGGAAGGTGCGGAAATCCAAGATACTGGAGGCGTGTCTTGTATCGATCGCAACGTGATCAATCTGATTGACGGTTATTTGATCTGGGTGTTGCCAAGTCTCTTTGTGTATATCGAGATGATGAAACCGTGTGCTTGCAATGGTGACGTTATGTGCCGCTGGAATTCAATTAGCCTAAGTCCGTTTTCAGACGTTGTGTCGTGTAGGCTTTTCCGACAGTCCTACCAAAGATTCCCTTTTTACCTATTTTGGCGTTTAAATCGCCTAGTATGATCTTAACGTTGTATTTGGGGTATTGCTCATAGGTTTTGTCGAGGAGCTCGTAGAAGTCATCCTTGGTGGCGTCATCTTTGTCCTATGTGGGGGCATGAGCGCATATTAGGCTAATGTTGGCGAATTTAGTCTTGATACGGATTGTCACAAGTCGCTTACTTACGTGTCGAAAGCCCAAGACTTCTTTCCTAAGTTTACCGCTTATGACGAATCCGCACCCAAATAAACGCTGTGGTCTTCTTGCACAATCACCGTAGTACACGTCAAAGTTTTTCATCCTCCTTTTGCCCGGCCAATCCCATCGCACTTCCTGGATGGCAGTTATTCCTGCTCTGAAGCAGTCTAGGGCGTCCGCTAGTTGTTTGGCTGCACGTGATCTTTTAGGAGTTCTAACATTCCACGTGCAGATCCGAAGGTCGTTGTCCTTAATTAGTTTTTCCGGGTCGTCAACAGTTAATCCGTCCTTTTCCCAGGCTATTGGTCGCTTCGCAACTTTTTCTTTTTTCCATGGCAGGGTTGTTAACTCCACGCACAAACCCCAACGTGGAGGGTCAGGTCCTTTGTTGGATTCCTTGGACAAAAGGAACCGGAGAATCCGGAGTCAGTAACCCACTTCGGGGATATGAGCGCAGCCGTTGGCCCATTAAGGGTTCATCCGCCACCATCTCGGTGACTTGCATTGTCGTCTTGCAAATACGTCGAAGTAGCTCATTAGGGCATCTGCTTCGTTGATTGTTGACGCCACCGTTGGTCCAATTGGTTGGGCTCATCCGCCGTACGTCCTCTTTCTGAGGGGCTCGTGCAAGACTTCTGCGAATCGATCAGAACAGTCATTAAAGCCGAGCATTATAGTGTTGCTATTTTTTCTGTGTTCAACACTCGCGCTTATAAGTTAAGCAGGAATGTCCGGATGGGCAAACCAGTACCCGGTGGTTACCGCAGGGAGGTAAAATAAACACAATTGATGTGTACGAGATAGTTGCAGAACTGTACATCACCTGTTTGATGCCGTTCAGTGCCTACCCTATTCATACAGCACCCAACCACTATATATATATATACATTAAATGTAATGTAATATGTAATGTCATATTTGATTGTTATCTCAATTTTTTCAATCTGCACGAATGCATTACTTGCATTGTAATATCTATAGTCACAAGTTTAGATGTGCAGTGTGTATTTTTATTTCTTTTTTTTTATTCTCAGTTCGCACACATAAACAAAAACGTCAAATCTGAGTGTCAGAAATTTTCCATTTGATTTCAAAATAAGTGGATCCCCGAGTTAAAAACGCCAAACATAAAAGACTACCGAATTAAGATTTAGTAATAATAATAAAAATAATAATAATATTTTAACTATGTGCTGTAAGGCACATTGCTTTTTAGAATGCAACATGACTTTGCACGACACTAGTTAGAAGAATTAGAAAGATATGAAAAATTTGTATTCCTTCGCAGAAAATCCAGAATTAGGTGACTATTTTCTCAATTAAAACTCACGGACGGCTCTAGCTTGCACTAGGAGTTAGAAAAATTCTTCTCAACCTGAGTATAGAACTGACGACCTCCGGATCAGAAGCAAACATCTTATCTACTGCACCAATGCCGCCCGCATTTGTGGAAATATAAATAAATTACACGACTGGGTCGCACGTACTTGCTCATATGTGAGGTCACATTGTAGAATACAATTTAAAACAAGGTTAGGTATAGGTAGGTATACCAAGGTATATGCTATAAGGTACATTTAACAATAATTTACTTTTTGTAATAAAATTAATTAAAATATGTAGCTTAACTATGTTTGGTGGATCGATAAACTGATGTTGGGGGTATTCATGGAATTTATTTTTTTATTTTTTTATTTATTTTTATTTTTTATTTTACATAATTTAAGAATTTTGAAGCTATGGCTTAGCCGTCAGCCTGGTTAGCAAATATAAATATAAACAAATGCGTTTAAAAGTAAAATATTCAATAATAAGAAATCAAAAACACTAAAAATCAAACATATTCAGTCAATACATCATTATATACTTGAAGATAACTTTTAAATATTTACTTAGGGTTTTCCAGTCGCACTCGTTAAGAATTTTAGGGTGTCTTGCAAAGACAGGATTTTTTTGCCAAAGAAGAAGAGTCTGTATGTTTGGAATATTGGACAGATACCTAAGAAGTAGAAGCAGTCCTCTTTTGATTGAAGGTTGCATAACGTGCAAAACTGGTTAAAGCTTCCATTATAGGGAGTTCCATTTAAGCTGAGTAGCTCACATCTTGCTTTAAAAATTAAAGAAATGTCCTTGTGAATCGTGAAAATAGTTTCTTTCATTGAGGTTGTAGTTAAGTTGCGAGTATAGTAATCTACTTCCTGATTTTCGAGCTTTTTCGGCAAATGTTTCACATGCAGAGTCCTCATTTTTCTGGATAATTCGGTACAACTGTTCTCTTAGATTAATTGTGCTGTTTGAATCTATAAGCAGTGTTTCTCCATAGGTATTTCCGTAACTTTGCCACTTAGCAACCCACCAGTCTTTATTTCTTAATTCGAAAAAGATCATCTTTTTGGCAATTCTGGAATCCTCATATGTTAACGTCTTGACAATGTAATCAACTTGTGCCTTAAGGGTACTTGTAAGGAGTTTAGGTATTCCTGTTTCTAGATAGATTGCATAGCTTGGTGTGTTTCGAGCTAAGTTGAAGAGTTTTTTTCAAAAAATTTCTTTGGAATTGATCTATCATATCATATTCCTCTGCTCCCCAAACCTGAGATGCATAACAAAGAGTTGATTTTACGACGGCGTCATATATCTTGTGATTTGCAGATAAGGCTATTTTATTATTTGAAAACACATTTTTCCATGTAGAATTCAACAAGCTTTGTGCCGCGTTAGCCTTTTCTTTTAGGTGTGTCTTGAAGTCCAAAGTTGTATTCAGTTTAACTCCTAGATATTTGATTTGTTTAGTAACTTCTATAATATTTCCATTGTACTGCCATCTATAACTGTTTTGACTCCTAGAAAACCGTGAGAAGACCATTACTTTAGATTTTTCTGTATTAATCGTAAGCCCCCACCTGTTGTACTAAATTTTTCATTTTCATTTCATTTCATACATTTATTTGAAAAGATTTATACAGTAGTATAAACTTAATTAGGTATTTCATTTAGATGTGTTCTTATTTATGTTTTGTAAAGTATTCAACAATTTTTGTTTATTAAAGTTTTTAAAAATCCAGACCTTAAAAAGGATAAAAGAAAAATTAAAAAAAAATCAAAAGGAAGAAGAAAATAGAAAAAAAATATATATAGGAAATGAGAAGTGAGAAAATAAAAAAGAAAAAAAAAACAAGACTTTATATGTATCATCACTACCTTAACGTCTCAAGATATTCTTTTAATTTAATTTCAAATAGTTTAGTATAGCTTATCATTCTTAAAGATCGGGGCAGACACTTCCACAAACGTATCGCAGTTATAAAAAATTGCCGCTCGGATATTAACAATGCATAACGGACAGGCACAAGATTCAATGATCTGTTAGAACGCAAATGACATATTGTATTATAGAGGTACGGTGGCTGACGCGCTTGTAAGACATTATTCATTAAAATTAATGATCTAAAATTCAAAGGTTTTCGAGAGAAATGCCATAGATTGATTTTGAAATTTCAGATATGTGGTCATATCTCTTTAATCCAAAAATTTATCTAGCTATGCTATTGTAAGCAACATTGAGTTTTCGCTTGTGCTCATAATCACAATTATGAAAGATTTCACAGCCATAGAGCATTATAGGGATGAGTAATGTTTTGGCTAGGATAATGCGCGTTTTAAGTGGTGTTATCTTATGATTGCTCCACAGTAAACGGAGGCCTCCGTAAATTCTTCCTATCGTCAATCTTAAGTGGCAATTCCAAGACAATGTTTTTTGTGAAAGTTAAACCTAAATTCCTAGCTGATTCGACAAACTCAATTTTTTTATTATTTAAATATATTTCTGGAAAAACAGCTGTGTCGATGACCTTTCTCGATGTTATCAAGCATTTTGATTTTAGTGGATTAAGGCAAAGCCCATTATTCTTTGACCAACAATGAATGTTTGCTAAGTCTTCATTAACCTCAACACCAGCATTTTCAACCAACCCTATAGGAAAGCTATTTCGCATCTGAACATCATCAGCGTACATATCTACTTGACAAAGGTAAATCATTAATGTACATAGAGAACAGAAAGGGTCCCAGTATTGAACCTTGGGGAACGCCGACTTTCAGCATTGAAAAATTGGACACGGAGCGATTTGCCACAACTGCCTGAGATCGAATATTCAATTATGACCGAACTAGCATTGCAGAGGAGAAAGAGAAATTGAACTGGTTAACTAATTTATTAACTAAGATTTGGTGGTTGACCGTATCAAAAGCCTTAGAGAAATCTAGGAGAACTAGAAAAGTAACATTGTCGCAATCAGCGGCTTGCCTGATATTTTCTACTACGTTTATAAGAGTTGTGGTGCAGCTGTGTTTGGGAAGAAAGCCAGATTGATTAGTACAAAGTTAGTTGTTGTCAGTTAGAAATTTCCTTATCTGACAATTCATTATCCTCTCTAAGACCTTGGAAAGAAATGGTAAAATGGCAATCGGTCGAAACTCATTTTGGTTTTTTTGGAATTGGAACAATTTTTGCTTGTTTCCAAGCTGCTGGAAAAACATTTGACATTAAGATGGTATTATAAAGGTGGGTTATGTATTTCAGAATATACGGGAGTATAGCTTTAACAAAGACAGGGTGGATTTCATCAAATCCAATAGAACTAGATTTTACGTGAATGCAACTCTCTAAAACGTCAGCAGATAAAGTCGATGTTTCATCAGTCACTTCTGAGTTTGGCAATGACAAAAACTTTTTATTAAGTTCGTTGCAATCAATGTTGTCGTAGTTGCTACTTTTTTTGCTTGCCGATACCAATATCCCGCAGGTTTTTCCACAATTTCTTTCCAGATTGTGAGGGGTTTAACCTAGGAGCAAAATAACGTCTCTTCTTTTCACATATTTCGGCTGTTACCTTATTTCTTAACCTTTTGAATACAACAAACAACGCATTTATTTGAAAACGCTTCCAACGTTTGTACGCCTGGTCGCGTTCATAAATAAGATTTTTTATGTTAGTATTAAACCATGGCTGTTTTTCTCTTTTTATATCTTTTGTTACTAACGGAACGTGTGTTTCGAATAAGTTTCTTTTGTTTTCTTGAATAAAAAAGACTTGATCATCAACACTAGGCATTTCATATACTCGAAACCATTCTATTCTTTTTAGATCATCTTCTAATTGACTCAAATTAACACTTTTGAAATCACGAAAACTTACAGTTCTGATTGAAATAAGGGGTTCACATTGCAATGTCATATGAATAAGATCGTGACGCGAAAAAACTGGCACAGATATTTGAATAAAATTAAGAACTTTATACAAATGACTGACAAAAAATAAATCGAGAAGAGTACTACTGTGACTCGTGAAATGGGTGGGTGATGATGTGTTTACAGGGAAAATACTTAATGTTCTCATATTGTTGACTAAAGACGAATCACTTAATATGTTGCAATTAAAGTCACCTACAACCCCAACAAAGGGTGATATAAAAGATAGTTCATCAATGACTCTAATGATTGGCATAGTATCGATGTTGTTGTTGGGCCTATATACTGAGCCTAGCAAGATTTTATTTTCATTACACAACAACTCTACAAATAAAAAGTCCATTTCACTTCCCAGCTCCGCTTTTTTAACAAGTTTACAAATTAATTCACAACGTACAAAAATAGCCGTACCTCCACCACATCTTCCAACCCTGTCAGATCGAAAAGGCTTATGAAAACTATTTAAGGAACATGCAATATCGTTAACATTATTTGACAGCCAAGTCTCTGAGACACAAACCACGTCAACCTTTGCTAATCGATTAATCATCAACTGTGGGTTTTCTGCTGATTCGGAAAGTATGACAAGATCGTCAGCATACAATAAAACATTAATAATACAATTCGCCATTCTTATTCCACCAGGTTAGTCTTGAGCTATTTCATTTATAAATATTGTTTACCCCAGTAGTCGTTTCAAACCATTCTGAAAAAAACTTTGCCATCCCATACGGCTGCTTTCGTTTCATTATACATTTCCTTGATAACTCTTATACATTTTTGAAGAGACACCCAAATGTGAGAGCTTATAAAGGAGTGCACTACGATCCACTGGCAGCTTTGAAGTCTACAAATAACGTGTAAACCTTTTTGTTCCGTGCTTGAAAAGCTTTTACAATTGACGCTAAGGTGAAGATCTGGTCTGTTGTAGAAAAGTTTTTTTCTGAAGCCGGCTTGCAGATCTGAGAGTACATTATTCCTCTCCACCCATTTCTCAAGTCTCTCCACAAGTATACCGCAGAATATTTTGGCTATTGTATTCATAAATGAAATGCCTCGGTAGTTTTAAGCAATGTCAATGAATAGAAAATATCAGCATGCGCGAAGATCTTATTATGAAATGTTCTTAAGTGGTTCAAGAAAGAGGGTGTTGCATTTGAATAAAACTTATAGGGAATCCCATCTTCGCCTGGTGCCTTTCCATTTTTTGCTTTCTTTAAGACAGCTTCTATGTCCGCCAGTGTTATATCTGAATCCAACGATTCATCAAATATTAATGGTTCCGCGTATGAGATCGTTAGGTTCGAGTTGTTGTTAAGGAGATGTTTAAAATGAGTAGCAAGACTTTCTGCAGATAATCCAGTACCTATCTTTTGGCTTATTCCATTAATGTCTCTGGCAATCTTCCAAAACTGCTTCGAATTTTTAGTTTGTCAAAGGTTAAGTGCTTGTCTGTTTTCGAAATCTGTTTTCTTTTGAAGACATACATTTTTGTAATAAGTATTGGCATCTATGTACCATTTCCTTAAATCTTCATTGTGTGAAGTACGTATTACTCTCAAAAGTGCAAAGGATTTTTGGCGTTTCTTCAAACAGTCGTTATCGAACCATTTTTGTTTGAATGGTGGAGAAGTGTATTTTATTTTGTTTGATGTTGAGCTTCGTATTAACTCTGTTAATTGAATAGAAATAACGTCTGCAGAACCAGTTAACAATAGATTAGGTTCAATAAGATTGCGTTGATAAGAGTTTGACTCCTCATTCATTCATTTAAGTCGTTGTAGTAGTTTGAGATTTATGTGCCGGGATGTTGCTTCGGTTAAAAATTATACTGCAACAGGCATATGATTGGAGAACGTTTTACAGTGTACTTCGAATTTGTTGATCCGTTCAATCCATTCATTATCCACTACCACTGCACAGAAATCAATGACTGATTTTCCTTGACCTCCTATGAAAGTATAGTGTCCATCATTATCTCCATCAGTGCAACCGTTTAAAATGATACAGTCAAACATTTGCAACATCCCAAGTAGTTCAGAACCATTTTTATTACAAATGATGTCTTTTGATGTCCTGTTGTTATTTGATATCGCCAAATTAGTTATAATCTGGAAAGTGATGATTTGAGAATTGCTGATCCTTTCGTTAAAATCTCCAATCAGCAGTACGCTTTTGTTTGCAAAAAATTGCATGGTATTATGTAGCTTTTCGATATCATTTTCCCATTTGTTACAGTTAATATAACATGGTAAAATATACATATTGTTTTGGTGCAAGAGTATAACAACTGTAATTCCTTCGACCTGTGCAAAATCGTACGTATCTAACAATGATGTTTTTATCCCAAACAGATGCCCACCACTTGCACGTTTGCCAGTTTAAGTTGCTTCACCCCATATAAGCTTAAAGTTTATAAAATAATTTTTGTATTTAATAATTTTTTCTTCAGTAACGTGAGTTTCAAGCAAAAAAATGTATCAAAATTTTGAACATATTTGAAAAAATCTACAAAGAATAGCTTATTATTTAATCCTGATATATTATAAGATAAAATATTATGATAAATACAATTATTTTGACTGACGGCTTTTAATTCTCAGTTTTTTGATAATCTTTATATTTCAAATCATTTTTTTCATTTAAATAAAATATTTTATCAACAATAAGTAAAGTGTTATTCTTTACACGTACTGCTTCTGTTGTTTTTGTTTTGACTACTTTGCGGTAACGAAGGAGAATTTGGTGTTTAAATTGGGAATTTTTGCTTAGATCTCGTTGAATATATGTTCCTGTGCCTTTTAACTTTGAAGCGTTTTTCAACATTTTTGCAGTTTCATTTGATCCTGTGTTGAGCTTGAATTTCATAACTTTTGGTTTTTCGCTTAGTTTAATTGGCTCTGGCATGTGTTGTGTTTGATTATCCAACAAAAGTGTGGTTATAGTTTGGATGCGTTTCTGTGGATCGACACCGTTGACGGCATCGTTTGGAATCGAGAAAATAATGTTTTGCCTTTGATTTCTCTGTAGCTCCATTTCTTCTTTCAAGAGGCGACAACGAACTTCAAAATGATTAACTCTCTCTGTCAATTCCTGATTTTGTTGTCGTAGAATCCTCAGCTCTTTGTTAATTTCGTTGACATCTTCTTTAGTAGCCAAATTGGCAATGGCAATAGGGAGTTCTGTTTTTAGAGCATTATCCATGATCGATTTAATTTGTTGGAAATCCGATTGCGACAGTGGCATGTTAATTTGGTGTTTAAAAAATTTTGTTGGTCTGTTGCTTAAACTCGAATTCAAATTTTCTTCAGGTGAAGTTTGGCCAACTTTTCTTTTGTCAGTCATGTGACCAAATCGACAGACTTTTAAATATTTTTCTTCGACTTAAAAATAGGATTACCTGGATATTTTACTGAATTATATTATTTAGTAGGTTAATATACCTTCAAGTGCAAGTTCTTATTTGAATTTAATTTTAAAGTGCGATTTTCAATGTAAACTGTTCACTGTTACAGCAGAGTTGCCAACCAAATTTACTAAGGATATTATGTATCTACCTATAATAAGGTTGGAAGAAAGGTAGGTACTAAAATTAAGATGCCTATTCTAACCACTGTGAAGCGAGTGGGTATAGACAATATTAAAACTAGACACAGTGGTTGTTTGTATGCAGGTGTATAATTTTGTTTTCTTCATTGAAATGTTTGCATTCAGTAGGTAATCGAGTATTTTTTTTTATTTGTTAGTTGTTTTTGCGTGTTTATGTGTTTATCATAGGCGTCCTTATTATTTAATCTGTATGCTGTTATGATCATGAAATGCTTTAAAATAAATAATAACAAAAATAGCGAAGTTTGCTTTCATTTGACTAGTGGCTAGGGCTCAACCGAGCAATATAAAACAAAATTTGGGGGAAAATATTAAACAAATAAAATTTTTATGAAATCAAAAAAACACTATTCATATGGTTTTTTGGAAAAAATGTTGTAAGCCATCTTTATCTTATTTTACCAGTTCGACCAGTTTTTAAAAAAATTGTTTTTTTTTGAAAACATATTTTAAAATTTTTTTGAGTATATCAATTTAAAGAAATCTATAGTTTATACAAGATAAAAATTTAAAATAAAATCTAAAGATTCGTTTTCAAAATATTCAAAAAACAAAATAATTTTTTTTAGAAAATTATTAAAAATTAAAAAAAAATGTTTTTGAAAATTTTAATAGGCAATATTTATGATTGTTAAAATCATAAAACACTACATATTTTGAAAATTTCATCAAAATCCGACTATTAGTTAACGAGAAAGTCTGATTTTAAAAAACCAGTCATATGGGAGGTACCGGTATAAAACTTTTTCTGCAAAATCCATCAAAACTAAAAGATAGATTTTGCATAGTGTTCGCACAAAAAAAGTGTGTAACAATTATTACTATTAAAAAAGTTTATTATTTAAATATAATTGCACTATGTTAACAATACCGTTCGCTTTGGGAGTGATGAATTGAAATGAATGATGACTGACCTCAAAGCTTGCAAAAGGCAAAGCCAAAATATGGCCAGTCAGCATAATGAATACTTAGCGCGCGAGGCAAAACATTGAACCTTTAATGAGGTTTATATTTCTTGTCTGGTCTCACGCTGCTGAGTGAATTGCGTGGAATATGGATATGGGATATGGTTAGGAAAAATTTAAATTTGGAAATTTGATTACATATCAACTTAAAATTAATATAAATTACAATTTGAATTTTATGGGAAGAGGCAAAGAAATCATTTCCCAGCGCGTCAGCTTTTCTTTTAAAGCCGTGTACAATCATGCTGGTCGGATTACTTCTTTGATTTAACATACTCCCCCCTTTGAAGGCTCTGAGCCTTCAAAACCCTAAAATTCTGTATCTACCTCGAAGCGAGGAGTTCTTTTTCTTGGCAAGAGCATAGTTTTTTTTGTTTATAACAGTAAAATATGATGAAACCGATAATGACAATAATTAGTACAAAGTTTACACCATAATGGTGATAGTCGTGCATATTAATTCTATTCGACCCTGAGTCTTTGTTTAGCTCTTTGATTATGTCACTTATTCTCTCTTCTAAATTTTTAACTTCAACATCATCACCCATTTTTTCTGTATTTAATGGAGATATGGTGCTAGTTGCAACATTACCTATAGGTGATTTCAAAATCTCTGCAGAAGGTATAAATTAATTCCTTATGGTGCAATTTTCAAAAACTCGTCCATTAATAATAACATGGGATAGTTTCAATGTGCATGGTTTTAGAAATTCTATTATACCACTTTTACTTAAAGTTAGGCTCTTGGTGTTTCCTTCACATATGAGTAACCCATTTACTGTTGCTGTTGGAACCTTTAAGGACATTCCATTCATTATGAGTCAATGCCCTTTTTAAAGCAAAATCAACAAGTGCATCCTTTACATGATTAAGAAGGGATATTTCACAATTTTTACCATGATCTTGATGAATTTTAGTAGGCGATAATTGATTGCATATGTGATTCTTAGTTGAAAGAACTCGGCATGACAACAACTCATTTTCAGTCATTGAAAAATACCTGTCTCTTGTTGATGTAACGGCTAGGTATGGGGACGATATTTCCACTATGAAACTGGAATCATTTAAAAGTATGGGGAATGGTATTAAATTAAAAAGTTGAAATTCTTGATTATCAATTAGTGGAATCTTCATCTCAAAAACTATGGAATTATTTAAACTACGTCCCCTGACGGAAGATATCTTGAACATGTCTAAGACGGATGCCTTAGGAAAATTTAGGTGAGGAGGTAAGTTATTTCTTATAAGTTGTATTTGATCAATAAATTGTTTTGGTGAAATGAAATGTGGGTTGATTTTTGCATTGTTAAGGCTTAGAAGTACTTCAAGCAAAGTATCTTGTACTCTTTTAAGATTAGTTATTGTTAATATCAAATAAGAGGTTAGAGCGGAAAAGCTTTGATTGATATCAGAAATTTCTTGATGCCTTTCAATTTTGTTAACAGATTTCTCGAAAGTATTTCTCAAATTTTGATATTGCTGATTGGATTGAAGATTGTTTCTTTTAAGAAGATTGACGGTTGTATCAGCAATAGAACTTTGCTTTTTTAGGAGATTGTAGATGTGTTGGTCGTCTTGGTGAACCATGGAGATTTGATGTTCTATGTCTTTGGCATCATCCTGGTCAAGCACGCCAAATAGAGTGTGTGCTACGTTTCCGATGAAATCGAAAGGAGATCTAGAAATTCGAGTTCGTTTGTTATGAGAGGCATGATAGTTATGAATGAGATCATTGTTTACTTCAATACCAGCCACTCTATGTTGAAGTGTGGTAACGGTGGGCATACAAAATTGATTACCTATTAAATCATTTGAACACTTATCAGACATTTGCTGTAAATGAGATTTTATTTCTCCCAGCTCTAGCCAATAAGACGACAAATTATAAAAACGTAGATATTCCAAAAACTATTGATCGTACTAACATCACCAATATCTTCAAAATAGATACCAGCAGGATCTTGAAACTTTGTCATAACTACGGGTTCACTTTCTAAAGCAAATGCAAAGGGGAACAACATTAAAATGGTAAGGTTGTAAATAAAACCCTGTGGATGGATTTCCCACTTCTTAATTTCATTGCGGGTTGGTTTTTCACGATAATTTCAATTTCGGATGGGCCCGGTTCTTTTAGAGTCTCAATTGGCAAGGGACATAAGTTGTGAATGGCTCGTTGGTAAGTCCCAGTTTCTGTTTTAACACTTGCCACTCGCACTAATCCATCAGTTCCTTTTACGACCTCGGTTACACGTCCAAGTTTCCATTGCATTGGATGCAGGTGTATATCCTTTATAACTACCATTGTTCCAGATTTCAGGTTTTGTGATTGAACCTTCCACTTCAACTTCTGCTGAAGGAGGTGGAGGTATTCATTTGACCATCTTTGCCAAAAATGTTGTTGAATGTGCTGAATCTGTCGAAACTTATCTAATCTGGAATTTTTTTGATTAATAACGTCAGGTTCGGGTAGCGAGGTCAATGGCGTACCAACAAGAAAGTGGCCTGGGGTTAATGCTTCCATATCATTTGGATCTGATGAGATCGGAGTAAGAGGGCGTGAATTGAGAATCGACTCAATTTGTACTACGACTGTTGAGAGATCTTCATAAGTGAGAGACGCCTCTCCTAAATATTTTATCAAAAGTGTCTTTGCCGATTTCACCACGGCCTTCCAAAGACCACAAAAATGAGACGATCTAGGTGGTATATGTTTCCAGTTCATTCCCATCTTTAAGCAAATAGAATTGATTGATGTTTGCGTGTCAGAAGAACTGAAGAGGTCTTTTAATTCCTTAAGTTGATTTTTAGCACCAACAAAATTTGTCGCATTGTCACAAAAGATCGTGTGGCAAATACCTCTCCTTCCTACAAATCGCTTTAAGCAATTAATAAAGGCTTCTGTAGTTAAATTTTCTACTACTTCAATATGAACCGCCTTTGTGGAAAAACAAACGAATACAGCCAAATAAGATTTTGTTGGAGTCTTTCCTCGAACTTTATAATGGGTGCGAATTGGTCCACAAAAATCCACTCCGGAAAAGTAGAATGGGCGGGAGGGGGGTGACTCTCTCTTTAGGTAAGTTACCCATCAATTGTTCAATAAACTTGGGTTTTGCCCGGAAACATTTAACACATCTTGACAGTACCTTGCGTGTTTCTCTTCCCACACTCATAATCCAGAATTGTTGTCTTGAAATGGCTATGAGTGTTCTGTGTGAGGCGTGAAGATAATTTTTATGCATATCCTCCAACAGTAATGTTATAACTACATTGTTATTTGGAAGTAGTATTTGATTTTTAGCATTTGATGGAATCGCAGCATTTTTAAGTCTTCCCCCAACTCGTATAAGTTTTGTTGTTCTGTGACTGATTGAATTTTGGCCACACGATTTGCAATGTATGTCTCCCAGGTGTATGAAGGTGATTTTACCCATGCTAATACTATAAAATTGAACTGTTTCAATTTTTTGAGGTATGACGGGAATTAATTTTTGTACTAGATCTACTAATAAAACAGCCGCTTGTAGTTCTAATCTGGCAATACTAATTACTTTTAATGGTACAACACGAGATTTAGAACATAATAATTGAACATAAGTTTTCCCATTTTTGTCAATAGACTTTAAGTAAACGCATGCACCAAAGGCATTTAGACTACTGTCCGAGAATGCATGTAGCTCTATTTTTTGGGCAGAGTCTATTAATGCCAATCGTGGTAAATTTAACTTTCTCAATGTGTTAAATTGAGATAAATAGCTAAGCCATTTTGAGGCCTGCTCATTTGGTAAACATTCATCCCAAGAAATTTTTGATTTACACAATTCTTGCAGGAATATTTTTCCCAGCAATATAACTGGTCCAAGAAGTCCCAACGGATCAAAAAATCTGGCCAAGTCAGCAAGCACGCTTTTCTTTGACACTTGTTCATTACCGACGGGTGTTTTGAAATCGTAAACGAATTTGAATTTTTCTAACGTTGGGTCCCAGATCAAACCAAGTGTTCTTATGACCTCCGATTGAAAATTTTTTAACAATTTTTCTCGGTTTTCCTCAGGAATATCTTTTAAGATTCTTGGATCGTTAGAACAGAATTTAGTTAGATTGAAATTTGCATGTTTTAGTAAAGCTACAGTTTCGTTGAGCAATATTTTGGCTTCCTTGATGGAAGCTGCCCCAGTGAGGCAATCATCTACGTATATGTTGTTTAAGATTGTGCTTGCTGCTTTAGGATATGTATCTTTAAAGTCGGTTGCTAATTTGACTAAACATCTTGTAGCCAAAAAAAACGCAGATGCCAGTCCATATGTGACGGTATTTAGCCGGTATGTTTGTAGTGGATCTTTGGTACTTTGGCCTCCATAAGATGAGCTGATAAGCCCTATCTTTTGGATCGACCATAACCTGTCTATACATTTTACTTATGTCACCAGTAAATACGTATTTGTGAAGTCAGAAATTAGCAATGACCGAGAAAAGATCCGATTGGACTGTTGTACCAACCATAAGGGCATCGTTGAGTGAGTAACCTGAAGTACTCTTTGCCGATGCGTCGAAAACAACCCTGAGTTTCGTTAAGGAACTATCAGGTTTAAATACACAATGATGTGGAAGAAAAAAGTTAGACCTTGGTATATCAACTTCGGATATTAAGCTCATATGACCTAGACGTTCATACTCATTCACTCACATACACTCACATAAGATGATTTAAGTTCAGAATCTCGCTCAAGTTTTCTCTCTAGGGAATAAAAACGCTTGACAGCCATTTCGCGGGAATTTCCTAATATGGACTTTGGTTCATGTTTGAAAGGAAGTCGAACTATATATTGATTATTGGATGAAGTTTGAATGTGTTTTTTAAAATGTTCCTCACAATTATACTCCTCTTCACTGTAAAGCTTTGAATCTCCTTCAAAAGATTCACTTTCCGAGAAGGACTTTACGAGTTTATCTAATGAACTAAGAGTTGGTTTTATGACTGAATAGCAGTATGACTTAGGAGTTGTGTCAATTACGCTACCAGCTATAATCCATCCCAACTTTGTATTTCCCGATGGAGGAAAATCGTCTGAAACTTTAAATTCTCCTGGCACAAGAAGTTCAAAGAAAATTTCTGCTCCTATCAATAGATCAATTCGATTACAATTCATCGAATTTGTATCGGCAAGAAGAATATTTGGAAGCAATTTCCAATTTAGCATGTCAGTTTGTCGTGTGTAAGGATATTCGCTTATTTTTGGTATTATACATGCCTCGATAGTGGACTTATAAGAAGAAGTCCTTGATTCTATTGAAATATCAATGACGAAATCCGTTTGACTTTCTTTACAGCCAATACCACTTATTGGAATGTCCATTCTTCGCCTTTTACACCCTAAATGCTGAGCTAGTGACGTGGTTACGAAATGTAACTGAGACCCTTTGAAGCCACGACGTGAATTAACGCGGTGGGAAGATAAACATGACGTTTTTTTAGAACTAACTCCTAGTGAAGTATTAAGGGATGAACTTGATGGTGGTTCATCCCCCCGACTAGCATGACTATCATACGGTGATTTTTTCCGCTGGTTCTTGGTTTTTGTTGTAGCGTAGTGCAGTAAAGTGTTGTGCCTTCCGCCACATATTTTACATCTATACAGCTGACACGTTGAGAAATTATGTCCTGCTTGGAGACAATTAGTGCACAGTTGAAGCCTGCGCACTGCTTGGTTTCGTTCTTCCACTGAAAGAGTAAGAAATTGTTTACAATTAAATATTTTGTGATTAGAGGATTGACATAAATGATTAATTACTCCTCTAGTTTTTTCGGCCACAGTCACTGAAATTCGTTTTCGGTCATCTTGGCTCACCGCCTCCAGGGTTTGGAACCTAGATTCCACAAATTCCAATAGTTGTTTTAGTGTTGGACTGCTTTTTGGTGCATCAAGCGATTCCTCGAACATCATCCTGGTACCTTTTTCCATTCTATCAAGCAGCAAATGAACCAGCAGATAATCCCATCCAGTTGTCTTGTATCCAAGGTTGCTGATGGCTTGCATGACTTCCTTTGTTGTATCATGCATTCTTTTTAGACTTTTAGTATTGTCTACAATGCTAGATTGTTGGAGCAGTCTGTTGAGTTGAGCGGTTAACAACAATCTTTTGTTATTAAATCCTTCCACCAACGTATTCCAAGCCACCTCGTAGTTGTTGTCAGTGGCATGAAAATGTTGAATGAGACTGTAAGCTTCGCCGGTGACATTGGCTCTTAGGTAATAGAGCTTCTGGGCAGGAGCGACCGGTTGGTTGTGCACCATTTGGGTATAAAGATCATAAAATTGGGGCCAATTAAGATAACTCCCATCAAATTTTGGAATTTCAATTTTTGGGAGGTTGATAGCCGCGTTGTATATTTGGTTTATTTGAGCACCTGCTTTTGACTCAGACTCAATGGGTAACAAAGAAATCCTCATATCTAATTTTTCTTGCAGATCAAAATACAATTGTATGTCGGAAGCATCTGCATTATTTCGCAGTCGTTGGTATGCTGCTGCCACTTCATCCCAGTTGCGCATTAATGTCTTCGTTTTTAAGCTAAATTTTTGCGACGAAGTCTGCTTTAAAACCAAGGAGCACTTATTTATAGATGCTTCAAATATGTTTGCAATTAACCGGAATTTGCTCACCATGGTTAACCGACTAGGTTCGTTGAATGAAGGCACTTTGAACATTTCAGAATCAGAAGGTGTTGCTGTTTCTCTTTAATTAATTGATGATTGCCCTGTTATAGAAATTATAGGTAACTTTGATTGTTGGGCTGCTGATTGTCCTGCTGGGGACGTTGCTGTTTGTAATGCTTGGGACGTTGCTGATAGTCCTGCTTGGGACATTGCTGCTTCTGTCTGCATAAGCTCAAGCTTCCTAAACTCTTCAAAGCGCTTCATGATGTCTTCCTTCACGGACTCATAAACATTTTTTATTTCATCATAATAATGTTTCGTGAAATATTCATGATTCCTTTCATCTGGATGATTTTCTTTGATCTCACTGTCCGTGTTGTCAAAGGTCTCTTAAAGTGCATCTAAAATACTCCATCGTTCTTGAAGGTATTTTGGTGTTTTTCTGATTGCAGCATCTTTTCCATAATTCCTTGAGAGTTTGCAAATCTCTCTTCCGACCTTGTCCTGGCTGTTAGTTAGTTGTTCCATCGTGCTCATCATTTTTTTTTCACTTGTTATGAGATTATTCAAGTTTATAACAAAAATGTATGCGGAAATTTAATTTCTTATTTTGGAAATTTTCACTGCACAATAGATTACAGGCTGCTAAACTCTTTTAGCTAGTCCTGTCACGGTCGCCACTTTTGTTCGCACAAAAAAAGTTACACACCAATTATTACTATTAAAAAAGTTTATTATTTAAATATAATTGCACTATGTTAACAATACCCTTCGTTTAGGAGTGATGAATTGAAATGAATGATGACTGACCTCAAAGCTTGCAAAAGGCAAAGCCAAAATATGGCCAGTCAGCATAATGAATACTTAGCACGTGAGGCAAAACATTGAACCTTTAATGATGTTTATATTTCTTGTCTGGTCTCACGCTGCTGAGTGAATTGCGTGAAATATGGATATGGGATATGGTTAGGAAAAATTTAAATTTGAAAATTTGATTACATATCAACTTAAAACTAATATAAATTATAATTTGAATTTAATGGGAAGAGGCAAAGAAATCATTTCCCAGCGCGTCAGCTTTTCTTTTAAAGCCGTGTACAATCATGCTGGTCGGATTACTTCTTTGATTTAACACATGGAAAACACCACTCAGAAAGTTTTGTAAAAATCGTAGGAACCGTTTTCAAGAAAAATAAGTTTTTTTATTAAAAGTTATATGGCAGGTACCATTAGTTTTGGAGCTAGAATACCAATTCGAAAAACAGTCAGAAAAAGTACTCTAAAAATATTATATACCAAGTTTAAATCAAATCGGCTCAACCGTTTAGGCTGTATAAATCGATGCGGACAGACAGACAGACAGACAGAGACAGACGGAGACAGACGGAGACAGACGGACGGAATTTCCGGACCCACTTTTTTTGACTTTTCTATCATCGTAATGTCGTGTTTGATTGTTAGAATTTTTTTTCGAATGCATAACTTGCAAGTGAAAAAGGTGGGGACTATTATTTGCGTTAGTTTGTATGTCTAGTTGTGTAGGACTGTTTTTTGTTAAAAATATATACTACTAGCGGGCCCGGCGTCCTGCATTTCTTTAAATTCTTTAGATTTGTTTACGTAAACTTATTAATTTTTATTTTAATTGGAAGAATTACACACAAAATTTCATACACAAAATCAGACTTTTCTGAGGGTTTTCTCAAAAGTTTCTTTCGTAATTATGGGTACTATAATGATGTATAGGTAGATACTTGTGCAAATGCATTTATGTCCTTTCATATGTAACTAAACGCTAAAAACTAGATAATATTATAAATTTCAGTTTTCGAAAAAACATGAAATTCACCAAACCCATTTTTACTTGCGATTATACATAACTAGCGGTACCCGGCGCGCGTTACTACGCCCCCTAAAAACATGTTTTAATGTAAAATGGGAAAATAATGCCAGCGGAATCAAACACTCACAGAACGATCCCTGGACAAAACTATATATACCCCATAAATTTCCAAAAAAATCCGTTGGGCGGTACGTTACTCGACATATATACACACATACATACATCTGATGTTCGCCTGGTGCTCAGTATACGTTTACGATAGATTTTGGTTGAAAAAAACACAGTATCGTGGTAAGCGTAACGCGTTACTTTTCTGTCAGCTCCAATCCTTTCTCCCAACTCTTGATCGAGAATCGATAGAAGCCGCCTGCCACGTCCAATCAGAGAATGCCACGATTAACCCTTCGAGAGTTGATAGAAGCCGCCTGCATTCGACCAATCAACAACAGAACAGAAACGACTTGCAAGACATTTCAACAGCAGAGCAGTCAGTCGAATTTGGGAAGCCAGGACCAGAACACTCACAAGCCAGGACCAGAACACTAAGAAGCCAATTGTGATTTTTGACAGCGTTATAGTTTGTTTCCTCGACACGCTTATAAAATAAAATATATTTTATTTGAATTAAATAATAACAAAGAAATCAGTTTTTTAGTGGCTAAAGTGGTGACCCCGAGGTGATGTCTTCTGTTTCCGAAGAATCTAAAGCGAGCAGCAACCCGACCGATGATGTCGCGCAGTACAACGATGACGAGCGGTTCGAGGATGCCAGCATTCAACCTTTGGAAGTAGCCGCCAATTACTACGCTCGACTTCAAATGCCGCCGTTCGTAGAACCAGATGTCGACAACTGGTTTTTTTTTTATTTGACTTCTATTTCCGTGCATCCGGAATTGCCCAAGACAGCCGTAAATTTGATACGGTTTGTGCACAACTGCCTCTCTCACGTCTTACCGAGCTCCGACCTTTAATTGAAGCTACGCCTAATAGTGAAAAGTACAACTACATCCGCTTACAGCTCACCAACCATTTCGCGGACAGCCAGCAAAAGCGGCTACTTCCAGTACTCCCCGAAATGCCACTCGGTGACAAGAAACCAAGTCAGCTCTTTTACGAGATGATCCAAACCGCTAAAGGCGCACTAAGCGAAGCCATCTTACTCCACTTATGGACATCACGCCTTCCTCACTCAGTGCATGTAGTCGTAGTCGCGCTATAGAGAACCGCGAACGAAAAAACTCGGGTAGCTGACACTGTTATGGAAAATGTCGAATTACGACAGTTAAATGCCATCGCACCTAGCACCTCATCACCAACACCACGTGAACCTCAAGCTCTTGTCACTGATGCGCCATCCCCTTCGTCTGATGTAGCCCATATGGTCCGAGAATTTTCTAAACTATTTTCACAGGGCCAACGATTGCCAAGGCGACGCGATCGCACGCCAACTCGAGGGGGCCAGCCTCAAGTTTCTAGTCAGCGTAGGCGAGCACCGTCAATCGAACAGTTCGACGACTGCTGGTTCCATCGGAAATTTGGAAAAAAAGCAACCAACTATCGCCAGCCTTGCCGAATTGGTCGATCATTGTCAGCGAGCTTACAACAACAGTTTCGACACCAGAAAAAGCCCTCGGAAGCACCCTAAACCACTAGAAGATCTCGCACTCGATTAGTCGTCTCTGTCTTCGTGAAAAAAATACGAACTTGTCATTTCTCATTGACACCGGGGCGGAAGTCTCGTGTTTACCCCCATCTACATCACACAAAAAGCTACGACCAACTACAGTGCAGTTGTTCGCGGTGAACAGTTCGCCCATCAAGGTTTACGGAAAGGTCACTCACGAGCTGGATCTTGACCTCAACTGCCCATTCGTGTGGACTTTCATTTTCCCCTACGTCACCTCTCCAATCATTGGCGCCGATTTTCTTCAGCACCATGACCTAATGGGAGATGTGAAGAGGTCCCGCCTCATAGACTCACGCACCAATACGCTTTCAAAACCACTATTCGCTATAACCAGCCATCAAGGATCACCGCAGCTCATAGATCGGAGCTACTGACCTTCCCAAATATCACCACTCTCGCACCCCCGGGAGCATCGACCAACTCTGAGGCGTTGAATTTCACGGAAACGAATGGCCCGCCATGCTCAGCCCGTGCACATCACTTACCTCCAGACAAATTGACGGCAGCAAAAAAGGAGTTTCAGCTACTAATGTGCGCTGGGATATGCAGACCCTCAAAATCTAACTGGTCCAGCCCACTTCACATGGTTCGTAAGGCTGATGGTTCTTGGAGGCCATGTGGAGATTACAGGAGTCTCAACTCAATCACAATACCCGACCGCTACCCGCTCCCTTATCTCCACGATTTTGCAAACATTCTGCGAGGTAAGACCATTTTCTCGAAAATAGATCTACAAAAGGCCTTCCACCAGGTACCTTTAAATCCAGCAGACATCCCAAAAACCGCCATCATCACGCCTTTTGGGTTGTACGAGTTCACCCACATGATATTTGGTTTACGGAATGCAGCTCAAACCCTTCAGCGGCTGGTTCATGAGGTACTACGAGGGGTCGAGTTCGCTTTTCCGTACATGGATGACATATGCATCGCCTGATCGGACATCAACGAACATCGCCGACACCTGAGCGAAGTGCTAGAAAGACTCGCTAACCACAACCTTGCAATAAACATGGCCAAATGCGCCTTCGGACAATCAGAACTAGAGTTTCTCGGACACCTAATCACGAAACAAGGAATCTCACCGCTCCCCTCACGTGTCGACGCTATTTCACGAGTTAACACGCCCAGAGACTGTGAAACAGCTAAGAAGGTTCATCGCGACGGTAAACTTCTACAGGAAGTTCATGCCCCATGCGTCAAACATAGCAGCGGGTGCTGCTCTACACCAATTGGTGGATGACGTTCCCGAGCCACTTGGTTTTTTTTTCGAAAAAAATGTCAAAAACTTAACAGGGTATTCTACATACGATAGAGAACTAACAGCCATGTACTTAGCCATAAATCATTTCCGTGACTTGTTAGAAGGTCGCAAATTCCATATACAAACGGATCACAAGCCTTTAATTTTCGCCCTCCGACAACGACCTGAAAAATCGTCACCGCGACAAACTAACTATCTTTCACTCATAAGCGAATTCACGACCGATATCCGATACATTAAGGGGGAAGAAAACCACGCAGCCGATCTACTATCGCGAATCGACATGGTTCAGGGAAAAGACGATCTGTACTCAAAACTCGCTAAGTCGCAGGAAAATGATACCGAACTTCAAGACTTACTTAAAGGTAAACTTGTACATTCGATGCAACTAACTCTATTTTCCTTCCCTCACCTAGCCCAACCAATTTATTGTGACGTATCACACAATAGTGTCCGACCTTTCATCACCAAAGACCTACGGAAAGCATTCTTTGACGTAACGCACAATATTTCGCATCCAGGCCGGTGCGCGACAGTGCGACTCATGACTGAACGTTTCATCTGGCCAAAAATTCGGCAGCACTGTTCTAACTTCGCAAATACCTGCATTCCCTGTCAAAAAACAAAAATCCAGCGCCATTCGGAATCGGAACCGATGCCCGACAAGCGCTTTGCCTATATAAACATTGACATCATCGGACCGTTCCCACCTTCAGAGGGATATGGCTACCTTCTAACAGTCATCGACCGCTACACTAGGTGGCCGGAAGCATATCCAATGACAGACATATCGGCTATCAACTGCGCTAGATTTCACGTTTTGGGCCACCTCTGCAGATCACCTCTGACCAAGGGAGATAGTTTACTTTTTCGGTCTTTGTGGAGCTATGCACATGTATGGGAACTAACCACACAATGACGACTTCATATCACCCGCAAGCCAATGGAATCGTTGAACGATTCCATCGAACATTAAAGGCGGCAATAAATTGCAACGACTCCACGCAATGGGTAAAACGCCTCCCACTCATACTTCTAGGTCTTCGTGCAACCTTAAAAGAGGACATCAACGCAACGCCGGCAGAACTAGTATATGGTACATCGCTTAGACTTCCAGCTGATTTACTGGTACCAACACTCGAAGATCACTCACAATGCGATTTTATCAAGGACCTTCGAAACACGATGCGCCAAACTAAGCCCCAGCAGACAGCATGGCACACAAGACAACAACCCTTTGTGCACAAAGATCTGAAGACGTCAACTCACGTTTTCGTCTGCAATGACACTATCAAAGAATCCATAATCCCACCATATGAAGGGCCCTTCAAAATATTGCAATGATACGACAAATTCTTCACCCTTTCTATTCGAAATAGACCCATCAAGATCTCAGTAGACCGCCTAAAGCCAGCATACCTCGAATCTGATTAAGACAACTGCACTCTACCATCTTCTTCATCTACATCGGTTATTCCAGAACCACCACCACAAAAAACAACTCAGCCGTACCACACCCTTAGAGGTCGACTAGTCCAAGCTCCTGAACGATATCGTTAGGGCGTGTTAAGCCTTCTGGGGGCCACTGTGGTGGACAGCTCTGGCAACCCTGCAGCCTCTACAAAATACAAACTTCTAACAACTCCGCAGCCTCTACAAAATACAAACTTCTCACAACTCCGCAGCCTCTACAAAATACAAACTCTTGATCGAGAATCGATACAAGCCGCCTGCCACGTCCAATCAGAGAATGCCACGATTAACCCTTCGAGAGTTGATAGAAGCCGCCTGCATTCGACCAATCAACAACAGAGCAGAAACGACTTGCAAGACATTTGAACAGCAGAGCAGTCATTCGAATTTGAGAAGCCAGAACCAGAACACTCAGAAGCCAGGACCAGAACACTCAGAAGCCCAATTGTGATTTTTGACAACGTTATAGTTTGTTTCCTCGACACGTTTATAAAATAAAATATATTTTATTTGAATTAAATAATAACAAAGAAATCAGTTTTTTTAGTGGCTAAAGTGGTGACCCCGACGTGATGCCTTCTGTTTCCGAAGAATCTAAAGCGAGCAGCAACCCCACCGATGATGTCGCGCAGCACAACGATGGCGAGCGGTTTCGAAGATGCCAGCATTCAACCTTTGGAAGTAGCCGCCAATTACTACGCTCGACTTCAAATGCCACCGTTCGTAGAATCAGATGTCGACAACTGGTTTTTTTTATTGGACTTCTACTTCCGTGCATCCGGCATCGCCCCAGACAGCCGTAAATTTGATACGGTTTGTGCACAACTGCCACTCTCACGTCTTACCGAGCTCCGACCTTTAATTGAAGCTGGGCCTAATAGTGAAAAGTACAACTACATCCGCTCACAGCTCACCAACCATTTCGCGGACAGCCAGCAAAAGCGGCTACGTCGAGTACTCCACGAAATGCCACTCGGTGACAAGAAACCAAGTCAGCTCTTTTACGAGATGGTCCAAACCGCTAAAGGCGCACTAAGCGAAGCCGTCTTACTCGACTTATGAATGCCTTCCTAACTCAGTGCATGCAGTCGTAGTCTCGCTACAAGGGACCGCGAACGAAAAAACTCGGGTGTCAGCCACCGTTATGGAAAATGTCGAATTACGACAGTTAAATGCCATCGCACCTAGCACCTCGTCACCAACACCGCGTGAACCTCAAGCTCTTGTAACTGATGCGCCATCCCCTTCGTCTGATGGTCAGAGAATTTTCCAAACTATTTTCAAAGGGCCAACGATTGCCAAGGCGACGCTATCGCACGCCAACTCGAGGGGACCAGCCTCAAGTTTCTAGTCAGCGTATGCGAGCACCGTCAATCGAACAGTTCGACGATTGCTGGTTCCATCGGAAATTTGGAAAAAAAAGCAACCAACTGTCGCCAACCTTGCCGAATTGGGCGTTCATTGTCAGCGAGCTTACAACAACAGTTGTGACGCCAGAAAAAGCCCTCGGATGCCCTCCTAAACCACCAGAAGATCTCGCACTCAATTAGTCGTCTCTGTCTTCGCGAAAAAATACGAACTTGTCATTTCTCATTGACACCGGGGCGGAAGTCATGTTTACCCCCATCTACATCACACAAAAAGCTACGACCAACTACATGCAGTTGTTCGCGGTGATCAGTTCGCCCATCAGGGTTTACTGAGAGGTCACTCACGAGCTTGATCTTGACCTCAACTGCCCATTCGTGTGGACTTTCATTGTCGCCGACGTCACCTCTCCAATCATTGGCGCCGATTTTCTTCAGCACCATGACCTAATGGGAGATGTGAAGAGGTCCCGCCTCATAGACTCACGCACCAATACGCTTTCAAAACCCCTATTCGCTATAACCAGCCATCAAGGATCACCGCAGCTCATAGATCGGAGCTACTGACCTTCCCAAATATCACCACTCTCGCACCCCCGGCAGCATCGACCAACTCTGAGGCGTTGCATTTCATCGAAACGAATGGCCCGCCATGCTCAGCCCGTGTACGTCGCTTACCTCCAGACAAATTGACGGCAGCAAAAAAGGAGTTTGAGCTACTAATGTGCGCTGGGATATGCAGACCCTCAAAATCTAACTGGTCCAGCCCACTTCACATGGTTCGTAAGGCTGATGGTTCTTGGAGGCCATGTGGAGATTACAGGAGTCTCAACTCAATCACAATACCCGACCGCTACCCGCTCCCTTATCTCCACGATTTTGCAAACATTCTGCGAGGTAAGACCAAATGCGCCTTCGGACAATCAGAACTAGAGTTTCTCGGACACCTAATCACGAAACAAGGAATCTCACCGCTCCCCTCACGTGTCGACGCTATTTCACGAGTTAACACGCCCAGAGACTGTGAAACAGCTAAGAAGGTTCATCGCGACGGTAAACTTCTACAGGAAGTTCATGCCCCATGCGCCAAACATAGCAGCGGGTGCTGCTCTACACCAATTGGTGGATGACGTTCCCGAGCCACTTGGTTTTTTTTCGAAAAAAATGTCAAAAACTTAACAGGGTATTCTACATACGATAGAGAACTAACAGCCATGTATTTAGCCATAAATCATTTCCGTGACTTGTTAGAAGGTCGCAAATTCCATATACAAACGGATCACAAGCCTTTAATTTTCGCCCTCCGACAACGACCCGAAAAAACGTCACCGCGACAAACTAACTATCTTTCACTCACTAACTAACTCTATTTTCCTTCCCTCACCTAGCCCAACCAATTTATTGTGACGTATCACACAATAGTGTCCGACCTTTCATCACCAAAGACCTACGGAAAGCATTCTTTGACGTAACGCACAATATTTCGCATCCAGGCTGGCGCGCGACAGTGCGACTCATGACTGAACGTTTCATCTGGCCAAAAATTCGGCAGCACTGTTCTAACTTCGCAAATACCTGCATTCCCTGTCAAAAAACAAAAATCCAGCGCCATTCGGAATCGGAACCGATGCCCGACAAGCGCTATGCCTACATTAACATATACATCATCGAACCGTTCCCACCTTCAGAGGGATATGGCTACCTTCTAACAGTCATCGACCGCTACACTAGGTGGCCGGAAGCATATCCAATGACAGACATGTCGGCTATTAACTGCGCTGGATTTCGCGTTTTGGGCCACCTCTGCAGATCACCTCTGACCAAGGGAGACAGTTTACTTCCACGGTCTTTGTGGAGCTATGCACATGTATGGGAACTAACCACACAATGACGACTTCATATCACCCGCAAGCAAATGGAATCGTTGAACGATTCCGCCGAACATTAAAGGCGGCAATAAATTGCAACGACTCCACGCAATGGGTAAAACGCCTCCCACTCATACTTCTAGGTCTTCGTGCAACCTTAAAAGAGGACATCAACGCAACGCCGGCAGAACTAGTATATGGTACATCGTTAAGACTTCCAGCTGATTTACTGGTACCAACACTCGAAGATCGCTGACAATGCGATTTCATCAAGGACCTTCGAAACACGATGCGCGAAACTAAGCCCCAGCAGACAGCATGGCACACAAGACAACAACCCTTTGTGCACAAAGATCTGAAGACGTCAACTCACGTTTTCATCTGCAATGACACTATCAAAGCATCCATAATCCCACCATATGAAGGGCCCTTCAAAGTATTGCAGCGATACGACAAATTCTTCACCCTTTCTATTCGAAATAGACCCATAAAGATCTCAGTAGACCGCCTAAAGCCAGCATACCTCGAATCCGATCAAGACAACTGCACTCTACCATCTTCTTCATCTACATCGGTTATTCCAGAACCACCACCACAAAAAACAACTCAGCCGTACCACACCCTTAGAGGTCGACTAGTCCAAGCTCCTGAACGATATCGTTAGGGCGTGTTAAGCCTTCTGGGGGCCACTGTGGTGGACAGCTCTGGCAACCCTGCAGCCTCTACAAAATACAAACTTCTTACAACTCCGCAGCCTCTACAAAATACAAACTTCTCACAACTCCACAGCCTCTACAAAATACAAACTCTTGATCGAGAATCGATACAAGCCGCCTGCCACGTCCAATCAGAGAATGCCACGATTAACTCTTCGAGAGTTGATAGAAGCCGCCTGCATTCGACCAATCAACAACAGAGCAGAAACGACTTGCAAGACATTTGAACAGCAGAGCAGTCAGTCGAATTTGAGAAGCCAGAACCAGAACACTCAGAAGCCAGGACCAGAACACTCAGAAGCCCAATTGTGATTTTTGACAACGTTATAGTTTGTTTCCTCGACACGTTTATAAAATAAAATATATTTTATTTGAATTAAATAATAACAAAGAAATCAGTTTTTTAGTGGCTAAAGTGGTGACCCCGACGTGATGCCTTCTGTTTCCGAAGAATCTAAAGCGAGCAGCAACCCCACCGATGATGTCGCGCAGCACAACGATGGCGAGCGGTTTCGAAGATGCCAGCATTCAACCTTTGGAAGTAGCCGCCAATTACTACGCTCGACTTCAAATGCCGCCGTTCGTAGAATCAGATGTCGACAACTGGTTTTTTTTATTGGACTTCTACTTCCGTGCATCCGGCATCACCCCAGACAGCCGTAAATTTGATACGGTTTGTGCACAACTGCCACTCTCACGTCTTACCGAGCTCCGACCTTTAATTGAAGCTGGGCCTAATAGTGAAAAGTACAACTACATCCGCTCACAGCTCACCAACCATTTCGCGGACAGCCAGCAAAAGCGGCTACGTCGAGTACTCCACGAAATGCCACTCGGTGACAAAAAACCAAGTCAGCTCTTTTACGAGATGGTCCAAACCGCTAAAGGCGCACTAAGCGAAGCCGTCTTACTCGACTTATGAATGCCTTCCTAACTCAGTGCATGCAGTCGTAGTCTCGCTACAAGGGACCGCGAACGAAAAAACTCGGGTGTCAGCCACCGTTATGGAAAATGTCGAATTACGACAGTTAAATGCCATCGCACCTAGCACCTCATCACCAACACCGCGTTAACCTCAAGCTCTTGTCACTGATGCGCCATCCCCTTCGTCTGATGTAGCCCATATGGTCAGAGAATTTTCCAAACTATTTTCAAAGGGCCAACGATTGCCAAGGCGACGCTATCGCACGCCAACTCGAGGGGCCCAGCCTCAAGTTTCTAGTCAGCGTATGCGAGCACCGTCAATCGAACAGTTCGACGATTGCTGGTTCCATCGGAAATTTGGAAAAAAAAGCAACCAACTGTCGCCAACCTTGCCGAATTGGGCGTTCATTGTCAGCGAGCTTACAACAACAGTTGTGACGCCAGAAAAAGCCCTCGGATGCCCTCCTAAACCACCAGAAGATCTCGCACTCAATTAGTCGTCTCTGTCTTCGCGAAAAAATACGAACTTGTCATTTCTCATTGACACCGGGGCGGAAGTCATGTTTACCCCCATCTACATCACACAAAAAGCTGCGACCAACTACATGCAGTTGTTCGCGGTGATCAGTTCGCCCATCAAGGTTTACGGAGAGGTCACTCACGAGCTTGATCTTGACCTACACTGCCCATTCGTGTGGACTTTCATTGTCGCCGACGTCACCTCTCCAATCATTGGCGCCGATTTTCTTCAGCACCATGACCTAATGGGAGATGTGAAGAGGTCCCGCCTCATAGACTCACGCACCAATACGCTTTCAAAACCCCTATTCGCTATAACCAGCCATCAAGGATCACCGCAGCTCATAGATCGGAGCTACTGACCTTCCCAAATATCACCACTCTCGCACCCCCGGCAGCATCGACCAACTCTGAGGCGTTGCATTTCATCGAAACGAATGGCCCGCCATGCTCAGCCCGTGTACGTCGCTTACCTCCAGACAAATTGACGGCAGCAAAAAAGGAGTTTGAGCTACTAATGTGCGCTGGGATATGCAGACCCTCAAAATCTAACTGGTCCAGCCCACTTCACATGGTTCGTAAGGCTGATGGTTCTTGGAGGCCATGTGGAGATTACAGGAGTCTCAACTCAATCACAATACCCGACCGCTACCCGCTCCCTTATCTCCACGATTTTGCAAACATTCTGCGAGGTAAGACCATTTTCTCGAAAATAGATCTACAAAAGGCCTTCCACCAGGTACCTTTAAATCCAGCAGACATCCCAAAAACCGCCATCATCACGCCTTTTGGGTTGTACGAGTTCACCCACATGATATTTGGTTTACGGAATGCAGCTCAAACCCTTCAGCGGCTGGTTCATGAGGTACTACGAGGGGTCGAGTTCGCTTTTCCGTACATGGATGACATATGCATCGCCTCATCGGACATCAACAAACATCGCCGACACCTGAGCGAAGTGCTAGAAAGACTCGCTAACCACAACCTTGCAATAAACATGGCCAAATGCGCCTTCGGACAATCAGAACTAGAGTTTCTCGGACACCTAATCACGAAACAAGGAATCTCACCGCTCCCCTCACGTGTCGACGCTATTTCACGAGTTAACACGCCCAGAGACTGTGAAACAGCTAAGAAGGTTCTACGCGACGGTAAACTTCTACAGGAATGAAAGTTTTTGTTTCTGCCTCCATGTTGTTAGATTTATGAAAATAAAACGCAAAATTCTATTAAATAAAAAAACTTTTACTTTTTAATATAATTTTAAGTTCATGTATTTATTATTCACATTACAACATTTATTTATATTTTAATTAAAGTCGCGACGCGCGTTTCGGACTTGCGTCCATCATCGGGCTAATAATGGCCGGCGCGCGACAGTGCGACTCATGACTGAACGTTTCATCTGGCCAAAAATTCGGCTAACTTCGCCAATACCTGCATTCCCTGTCAAAAAAACAAAAATCCAGCGCCATTCGGAATCGGAACCGATGCCCGACAAGCGCTTTGCCTACATTAACATATACATCATCGGACCGTTTTCACCTTCAGAGGGATATGGCTACCTTCTAACAGTCATCGACCGCTACACTAGGTGGCCGGAAGCATATCCAATGACAGACATGTCGGCTATTAACTGCGCTGGATTTCGCGTTTTGGGCCACCTCTGCAGATCACCTCTGACCAAGGGAGACAGTTTACTTCTCCGGTCTTTGTGGAGCTATGCACATGTATGGGAACTAACCACACAATGAAGACTTCATATCACCCGCAAGCAAATGGAATCGTTGAACGATTCCGTCGAACATTAAAGGCGGCAATAAATTGCAACGACTCCACGCAATGGGTAAAACGCCTCCCACTCATACTTCTAGGTCTTCGTGCAACCTTAAAAGAGGACATCAACGCAACGCCGGCAGAACTAGTATATGGTACATCGTTAAGATTTCCAGCTGATTTACTGGTACCAACACTCGAAGATCGCTGACAATGCGATTTCATCAAGGACCTTCGAAACACGATGCGCGAAACAAGACAACAACCCTTTGTGCACAAAGATCTGAAGACGTCAACTCACGTTTTCATCTGCAATGACACTATCAAAGCATCCATAATCCCACCATATGAAGGGCTCTTCAAAGTATTGCAGCGATACGACAAATTCTTCACCCTTTCTATTCGAAATAGACCCATAAAGATCTCAGTAGACTGCCTAAAGCCAGCATACCTCGAATCCGATCAAGACAACTGCACTCTACCATCTTCTTCATCTACATCGGTTATTCCAGAACCACCACCACAAAAAACAACTCAGCCGTACCACACCCTTAGAGGTCGACTAGTCCAAGCTCCTGAACGATATCGTTAGGGCGTGTTAAGCCTTCTGGGGGCCACTGTGGTGGACAGCTCTGGCAACCCTGCAGCCTCTACAAAATACAAACTTCTTACAACTCCGCAGCCTCTACAAAATACAAACTTCTCACAACTCCACAGCCTCTACAAAATACAAACTCTTGATCGAGAATCGATACAAGCCGCCTGCCACGTCCAATCAGAGAATGCCACGATTAACTCTTCGAGAGTTGATAGAAGCCGCCTGCATTCGACCAATCAACAACAGAGCAGAAACGACTTGCAAGACATTTGAACAGCAGAGCAGTCAGTCGAATTTGAGAAGCCAGAACCAGAACACTCAGAAGCCAGGACCAGAACACTCAGAAGCCCAATTGTGATTTTTGACAACGTTATAGTTTGTTTCCTCGACACGTTTATAAAATAAAATATATTTTATTTGAATTAAATAATAACAAAGAAATCAGTTTTTTAGTGGCTAAAGTGGTGACCCCGACGTGATGCCTTCTGTTTCCGAAGAATCTAAAGCGAGCAGCAACCCGACCGATGATGTCGCGCAGCACAACGATGGCGAGCGGTTTCGAAGATGCCAGCATTCAACCTTTGGAAGTAGCCGCCAATTACTACGCTCGACTTCAAATGCCGCCGTTCGTAGAATCAGATGTCGACAACTGGTTTTTTTTATTGGACTTCTACTTCCGTGCATCCGGCATCACCCCAGACAGCCGTAAATTTGATACGGTTTGTGCACAACTGCCACTCTCACGTCTTACCGAGCTCCGACCTTTAATTGAAGCTGGGCCTAATAGTGAAAAGTACAACTACATCCGCTCACAGCTCACCAACCATTTCGCGGACAGCCAGCAAAAGCGGCTACGTCGAGTACTCCACGAAATGCCACTCGGTGACAAAAAACCAAGTCAGCTCTTTTACGAGATGGTCCAAACCGCTAAAGGCGCACTAAGCGAAGCCGTCTTACTCGACTTATGAATGCCTTCCTAACTCAGTGCATGCAGTCGTAGTCTCGCTACAAGGGACCGCGAACGAAAAAACTCGGGTGTCAGCCACCGTTATGGAAAATGTCGAATTACGACAGTTAAATGCCATCGCACCTAGCACCTCATCACCAACACCGCGTTAACCTCAAGCTCTTGTCACTGATGCGCCATCCCCTTCGTCTGATGTAGCCCATATGGTCAGAGAATTTTCCAAACTATTTTCAAAGGGCCAACGATTGCCAAGGCGACGCTATCGCACGCCAACTCGAGGGGCCCAGCCTCAAGTTTCTAGTCAGCGTATGCGAGCACCGTCAATCGAACAGTTCGACGATTGCTGGTTCCATCGGAAATTTGGAAAAAAAAGCAACCAACTGTCGCCAACCTTGCCGAATTGGGCGTTCATTGTCAGCGAGCTTACAACAACAGTTGTGACGCCAGAAAAAGCCCTCGGATGCCCTCCTAAACCACCAGAAGATCTCGCACTCAATTAGTCGTCTCTGTCTTCGCGAAAAAATACGAACTTGTCATTTCTCATTGACACCGGGGCGGAAGTCATGTTTACCCCCATCTACATCACACAAAAAGCTACGACCAACTACATGCAGTTGTTCGCGGTGATCAGTTAGCCCATCAAGGTTTACGGAGAGGTCACTCACGAGCTTGATCTTGACCTCAACCGCCCATTCGTGTGGACTTTCATTGTCACCGACGTCACCTCTGCAATCATTGGCGCCGATTTTCTTCAGCACCATGACCTAATGGGAGATATGAAGAGGTCCCGCCTCATAGACTCACGCACCAATACGCTTTCAAAACCACTATTCGCTATAACCAGCCATCAAGGATCACCGCAGCTCATAGATCGGAGCTACTGACCTTCCCAAATATCACCACTCTCGCACCCCCGGGAGCATCGACCAACTCTGAGGCGTTGCATTTCATCGAAACGAATGGCCCGCCATGCTCAGCTCGTGCACGTCGCTTACCTCCAGACAAATTGACGGCAGCAAAAAAGGAGTTTGAGCTACTAATGTGCGCTGGGATATGCAGACCCTCAAAACCTAACTGGTCCAGCCCACTTCACATGGTTCGTAAGGCTGATGGTTCTTGGAGGCTATGTGGAGATTACAGGAGTCTCAACTCAATCACAATACCCGACCGCTACCCGCTCCCTTATCTCCACGATTTTGCAAACATTCTGCGAGGTAAGACCATTTTCTCGAAAATAGATCTACAAAAGGCCTTCCACCAGGTACCTTTAAATCCAGCAGACATCCCAAAAACCGCCATCATCACGCCTTTTGGGTTGTACGAGTTCACCCACATGATATTTGGTTTACGGAATGCAGCTCAAACCCTTCAGCGGCTGGTTCATGAGGTACTACGAGGGGTCGAGTTCGCTTTTCCGTACATGGATGACATATGCATCGCCTCATCGGACATCAACAAACATCGCCGACACCTGAGCGAAGTGCTAGAAAGACTCGCTAACCACAACCTTGCAATAAACATGGCCAAATGCGCCTTCGGACAATCAGAACTAGAGTTTCTCGGACACCTAATCACGAAACAAGGAATCTCACCGCTCCCCTCACGTTTCGACGCTATTTCACGAGTTAACACGCCCAGAGACTGTGAAACAGCTAAGAAGGTTCATCGCGACGGTAAACTTCTACAGGAAGTTCATGCCCCATGCGTCAAACATAGCAGCGGGTGCTGCTCTACACCAATTGGTGGATGACGTTCCCGAGCCACTTGGTTTTTTTTTCGAAAAAAATGTCAAAAACTTAACAGGGTATTCTACATACGATAGAGAACTAACAGCCATGTACTTAGCCATAAATAATTTCCGTGACTTGTTAGAAGGTCGCAAATTCCATATACAAACGGATCACAAGCCTTTAATTTTCGCCCTCCGAAAACGACCCGAAACATCGTCACCGCGACAAACTAACTATCTTTCACTCATAAGCGAATTCACGACCGATATCCGATACATTAAGGGGGAAGAAAATGACGCAGCCGATCTACTATCGCGAATCGACATGGTTCAGGGAAAAGACGATCTGTACTCAAAACTCGCTAAGTCGCAGGAAAATGATACCGAACTTCAAGACTTACTTAAAGGTAAACTTGTACATTCGATGCAACTAACTCTATTTTCCTTCCCTCACCTAGCCCAACCAATTTATTGTGACGTATCACACAATAGTGTCCGACCTTTCATCACCAAAGACCTACGGAAAGCATTCTTTGACGTAACGCACAATATTTCGCATCCAGGCCGGCGCGCGACAGTGCGACTCTTGATTGAACGTTTCATCTGGCCAAAAATTCGGCAGCACTGTTCTAACTTCGCAAATACCTGCATTCCCTGTCAAAAAAAACAAAAATCCAGCGCCACTCGGAATCGGAACCGATGCCCGACAAGCGCTTTGCCTACATAAACATTGACATCATCGGACCGTTCCCAGCTTCAGAGGGATATCGCTACCTTCTCACAGTCATCGACCGCTACACTAGGTGGCCGGAAGCATATCCAATGACAGACATGTCGGCTATTAACTGCGCCAACGCACTCATCACAGGCGTTTTGGGCCACTTCTGCAGATCACCTCTGACCAAGGGAGACAGTTTACTTCTCCGGTCTTTGTGGAGCTATGCACATGTATGGGAACTAACCACACAATGACGACTTCATATCACCCGCAAGCCAATGGAATCGTTGAACGATTCCATCGAACATTAAAGGCGGCAATAAATTGCAGCGACTCCACGCAATGGGTAAAACGCCTCCCACTCATACTTCTAGGTCTTCGTGCAACCTTAAAAGAGGACATCAACGCAACGCCGGCAGAACTAGTATATGGTACATCGTTTAGACTTCCAGCTGATTTACTGGTACCAACACTCGAAGATCGCTCACAATGCGATTTCATCAAGGACCTTCGAAACATGATGCGCCAAACTAAGCCCCAGCAGACAGCATGGCACACAAGACAACAACCATTTGTGCACAAAGATCTGAAGACGTCAACTCACGTTTTCATCTGCAATGACACTATCAAAGCATCTATAATCCCACCATATGAAGGGCCCTTCAAAGTATTGCAGCGATATGACAAATCCTTCACCCCTTCTATTCGAAATAGACCCATCAAGATCTCAGTAGACCGCCTAAAGCTAGCATACCTCGAATCCGATCAAGACAACTGCACTCTACCATCTTCTTCATCTACATCGGTTATTCCAGAACCACCACCACAAAAAACAACTCAGCCGTACCACACCCTTAGAGGTCGACTAGCCCAAGCTCCTGAACGATATCGTTAGGGCGTGTTAAGCCTTTTGGGGCCAATTTGGTGGGCAGCTCTGGCAACCCTGCAGCCTCTACAAAATACAAACTCTTGATCGAGAATCGATATAAACCGCCTGCCACGTCGAATCAGAGAATGCCACGATTAACCCTTCGAGAGTTGATAGAAGCCGCCTGCATTCGACCAATCAACAACAGAGCAGAAACGACTTGCAAGACATTTGAACAGCAGAGCAGTCAGTCGAATTTGAGAAGCCAGAACCAGAACACTCAGAAGCCAGGACCAGAACACTCAGAAGCCCAATTGTGATTTTTGACAACGTTATAGTTTGTTTCCTGGACACGTTTATAAAATAAAATATATTTAATTTTAATTAAATAATAACAAAGAAATCAGTTTTTTAGTGGCTAAAGTGGTGACCCCGACGTGATGCCTTCTGTTTCCGAAGAATCTAAAGCGAGCAGCAACCCGACCGATGATGTCGCGCAGCACAACGATGGCGAGCGGTTTCGAAGATGCCAGCATTCAACCTTTGGAAGTAGCCGCCAATTACTACGCTCGACTTCAAATGCCGCCGTTCGTAGAATCAGATGTCGACAACTGGTTTTTTTTATTGGACTTCTACTTCCGTGCATCCGGCATCACCCCAGACAGCCGTAAATTTGATACGGTTTGTGCACAACTGCCACTCTCACGTCTTACCGAGCTCCGACCTTTAATTGAAGCTGGGCCTAATAGTGAAAAGTACAACTACATCCGCTCACAGCTCACCAACCATTTCGCGGACAACCAGCAAAAGCGGCTACGTCGAGTACTCCACGAAATGCCACTCGGTGACAAGAAACCAAGTCAGCTCTTTTACGAGATGGTCCAAACCGCTAAAGGCGCACTAAGCGAAGCCGTCTTACTCGACTTATGGACATCACGCCTTCCTAACTCAGTGCATGCAGTCGTAGTCGCGCTACAAGGGACCGCGAACGAAAAAACTCGGGTGTCAGCCACCGTTATGGAAAATGTCGAATTACGACAGTTAAATGCCATCGCACCTAGCACCTCGTCACCAACACCGCGTGAACCTCAAGCTCTTGTCACTGATGCGCCATCCCCTTCGTCTGATGTAGCCCATATGGTCAGAGAATTTTCCAAACTATTTTCAAAGGGCCAACGATTGCACGCCAACTCGAGGGGACAAGCCTCAAGTTTCTAGTCAGCGTATGCGAGCACCGTCAATCGAACAGTTCGACGACTGCTGGTTCCATCGGAAATTTGGATAAAAAAGCAACCAACTGTCGCCAACCATGCCGAATTGGGCGTTCATTGTCAGCGAGCTTACAACAACAGTTGTGACGCCAGAAAAAGCCCTCGGATGCCCTCCTAAACCACCAGAAGATCTCGCACTCAATTAGTCGTCTCTGTCTTCGCGAAAAAAATACGAACTTTTCATTTCTCATTGACACCGGGGCGGAAGTCATGTTTACCCCCATCTACATCACACAAAAAGCTACGACCAACTACATGCAGTTGTTCGCGGTGATCAGTTCGCCCATCAAGTTTTACGGAGAGGTCACTCACGAGCTTGATCTTGACCTCAACCGCCCATTCGTGTGGACTTTCATTGTCGCCGACGTCACCTCTCCAATCATTGGCGCCGATTTTCTTCAGCACCATGACCTAATGGGAGATGTGAAGAGTTCCCGCCTCATAGACTCACGCACCAATACGCTTTCAAAACCACTATTCGCTATAACCAGCCATCAAGGATCACCGAAGCTCATAGGTCGGAGCTCGCCATTCGCCGACATCATACTGACCTTCCCAAATATCACTACTCTCGCACCCTCGGGAGCATCGACCAACTCTGAGGCGTTGCATTTCATCGAAACGAATGGCCCGTCATGCTCAACCCGTGCACGTCGCTTACCTCCAGTTTGTTGAGTTTGAGCTACTAATGTGCGCTGGGATATGCAGACCCTCAAAATCTAACTGGTCCAGCCCACTTCACATGGTTCGTAAGGCTGATGGTTGTTGGAGGCCATGTGGAGATTACAGGAGTCTCAACTCAATCACAATACCCGACCGCTACCCGCTCCCTTATCTCCACGATTTTGCAAACATTCTGTGAGGTAAGACCATTTTCTCGAAAATAGATCTACAAAAGGCCTTCCCCCAGGTACCTATTAATCCTGCAGGCATCCCAAAAACCGCCATCATCACGCCTTTTGGGTTGTACGAGTTCACCCACATGACATTTGGGTTACGGAATGCAGCTCAAACCCTTCAGCGGCTGGTTCATGAGGTACTACGAGGGGTCGAGTTCGCTTTTCCGTACATGGATGACATATGCATCGCCTCATCGGACATCAACGAACATCGCCGACACCTGAGCGAAGTGCTAGAAAGACTCGCTAACCACAACCTTGCAATAAACAAAGCCAATCAGAACTAGAGTTTCTCGGACACCTAATCACGAAACAAGGAATCTCACCACTCCCCTCACGTGTCGACGCTATTTCCCCTTTTGGAAATGACTCCGGGAAACCGAAAAAACGACAAGTCCCTGTTGAACTGGGCTGAGTCTACCAATGGAGCCTTCAACAATTGCCACCAACTCCTCGCTCAAGCAGTGCGATTGTCACACCCGATACCAGATCCAGAACTGTGCTTAGTAACTGACGAGTCAAACATAGCAGCGGGTGCTGCTCTACACCAATTGGTGGATGACGTTCGCGAGCCAAAAAACACAACAGGGTTATTCTACATACGGTAGAGAACTAACAGCCATGTACTTAGCCATAAATCATTTCCGTGACTAGTTATAAGGTCGCAAATTCCATATACAAACGGGTCACAAGCCTTTAATTTTCGCCCTCCGACAACGACCCGAAACATCGTCACCGCGACAAACTAACTATCTTTCACTCATAAGCGAATTCACGACCGATATCCGATACATTAAGGGGGAAGAAGATGACACAGCCGATCTACTATCGCGAATCGACATGGTTCAGGGAAAAGACGATCTGTACTCAAAACTCGCTAAGTCGCAGGAAAATGATACCGAACTTCAAGACTTTTACTTAAAGGTAAACTTGTACATTCGATGCAACTAACTCTATTTTCCTTCCCTCACCTAGCTTAACCAATTTATTGTGACGTATCACACAATAGTGTCCGACCTTTCATCACCAAAGACCTACGGAAAGCATTCTTTGACGTAACGCACAATATTTCGCATCCAGGCCGGCGCGCGACAGTGCGACTCATGACTGAACATTTCATCTGGCCAAAAATTCGGCAGCACTGTTCTAACTTCGCAAAGACCTGCATTCCCTGTCAAAAAACAAAAATCCAGCGCCACTCGGAATCGGAACCGATGTCCGACAAGCGCTTTGCCTACATAAACATTGACATCATCGGACCGTTCCCACCTTCAGGGGGATATCGCTACGTTCTAACAGTCATCGACCGCTACACTAGGTGGCCGGAAGCATATCCAATGACAGACATGTCGGCTGTTAACTGCGCCAACGCACTCATCACAGGCGTTTTGGGCCACCTCTGCAGATCACCTCTGACCAAGGCAGACAGTTTACTTCTCCGGTCTTTGCGGAGCTATGCACATGTATGGGAACTAACCACACAATGACGACTTCGATCGTTGAACGACTCCATTGAACATTAAAGGCGGCAATAAATTGCAACGACTCAACGCAATGGGTAAAACGCCTCCCACTCATACTTCTAGCAACCTTAAAAGAGGACATCAACGCAACGCCGGCAGAACTAGTATATGGTACAACACTTAGACTTCCAGCTGATTTACTGGTACCAACACTCGAAGATCGCTCACAATGCGATTTCATTAAGGACCTTCGAAACACGATGCGCCAAACTAAGCCCCAGCAGACAGCATGGCACACAAGACAACAACCCTTTGTACACAAAGATCTGAAGACGTCAACTCACGTTTTCGTCCGCAAAGACACTATCAAAGCATCCATAATCCCACCATATGAAGGGCCCTTCAAAGTGCATGCAGTCGTAGTCGCGGGACCGCGAACGAAAAAACTCGGGTGGCTGACACCCTTATGGAAAATGTCGAATTACGACAGTTAAATGCCATCGCACCTAGCACCTCGTCACCAACACCGCGTGAACCTCAAGCTCTTGTCACTGATGCGCCATCCCCTTCGTCTGATGTAGCCCATATGGTCCGAGAATTTTCAAAACTATTTTCAAAGGGCCAACGATTGCCAAGGCGACGCGATCGCACGCCAACTCGAGGGGACCAGCCTCAAGTTTCTAGTCAGCGTAGGCGAGCACCGTCAATCGAACAGTTCGACGACTGCTAGTTCCATCGGAAATTTGGAATAAAAGCAACCAACTGTCGCTAACCTTGCCCAATCGGTCGCTCATTATCAGCGAGCTTACAACAACAGTTGTGACGCCAGAAAAAGCCCTCGGACGCCACCCTAAACCACCAGAAGATCTCGCACTCGATTAGTCGTCTCTGTCTTCGCGAAAAAAATACGAACTTGGCATTTCTCATTGACACCGGGGCGGAAGTCATGTTTACCCCCATCTACATCACACAAAAAGCTACGAACAACTACAATGCAGTTGTTCGCGGTAATCAGTTCGCCCATCAAGGTTTACGGAGAGGTCACTCACGAGCTTGATCTTGACCTCAACCGCCCATTCGTGTGGACTTTCATTGTCGCCGACGTCACCTCTCCAATCATTGGCGCCGATTTTCTTCAGCATCATGACCTAATGGGAGATGTGAAGAGGTCCCGCCTCATAGAATCACGCAACAATACGCTTTCAAAACCACTATTCGCTATAACCAGCCATCAAGGATCACCGCAGCTCATAGATCGGAGCTCGCCATTCGCCGACATCATACTGACCTTCCCAAATATCACTACTCTCGCACCCTCGGGAGCATCGACCAACTCTGAGGCGCTGCATTTCATCGAAACGAATGGCCCGTCATGCTCAGCCCGTGCACGTCGCTTACCTCCAGTTTGTTGAGTTTGAGCTACTAATGTGCGCTGGGATATGCAGACCCTCAAAATCTAACTGGTCCAGCCCACTTCACATGGTTCGTAAGGCTGATGGTTCTTGGAGGCCATGTAGAGATTACAGGAGTCTCAACTCAATCACAATACCCGACCGCTACCCGCTCCCTTATCTCCACGATTTTGCAAACATTCTCCGAGGTAAGACCATTTTCTCGAAAATAGATCTACAAAAGGCCTTCCCCCAGGTACCTATTAATCCTGCAGACATCCCAAAAACCGCCATCATCACGCCTTTTGGGTTGTACGAGTTCACCCACATGACATTTGGGTTACGGAATGCAGCTCAAACCCTTCAGCGGCTGGTTCATGAGGTACTACGAGGGGTCGAGTTCGCTTTTCCGTACATGGATGACATATGCATCGCCTCATCGGACATCAACGAACATCGCCGACACCTGAGCGAAGTGCTAGAAAGACTCGCTAACCACAACCTTGCAACAAACAAGGCCAATCAGAACTAGAGTTTCTCGGACACCTAATCACGAAACAAGGAATCTCACCGCTCCCCTCACGTGTCGACGCTATTTCCCCTTTTGGAAATGACTCCGGGAAACCGAAAAAACGACAAGTCCCTGTTGAACTGGGCTGAGTCTACCAATGGAGCCTTCAACAATTGCCACCAACTCCTCGCTCAAGCAGTGCGATTGTCACATCCGATACCAGATCCAGAACTGTGCTTAGTAACTGACGAGTCAAACATAGCAGCGGGTGCTGCTCTACGCCAATTGGTGGATGACGTTCGCGAGCCAAAAAACACAACAAGGTTATTCTACATACGGTAGAGAACTAACAGTAATGTACTTAGCCATAAATCATTTGCGTGACTAGTTATAAGGTCGCAAATTCCATATACAAACGGGTCACAAGCCTTTAATTTTCGCCCTCCGACAACGACCCGAAACATCGTCACCGCGACAAACTAACTATCTTTCACTCATAAGCGAATTCACGACCGATATCCGATACATTAAGGGGGAAGAAAATGACGCAGCCGATCTACTATCGCGAATCGACATGGTTCAGGGAAAAGACGATCTGTACTCAAAACTCGCTAAGTCGCAGGAAAATGATACCGAACTTCAAGACTTACTTAAAGGTAAACTTGTACATTCGATGCAACTAACTCTATTTTCCTTCCCTCACCTAGCCCAACCAATTTATTGTGACGTATCACACAATAGGGTCCGACCTTTCATCACCAAAGACCTACGGAAAGCATTCTTTGACGTAACGCACAATCTTTCGCATCCAGGCCGGCGCGCGACAGTGCGACTCATGACTGAACATTTCATCTGGCCAAAAATTCGGCAGCACTGTTCTAACTTCGCAAAGACCTGCATTCCCTGTCAAAAAACAAAAATCCAGCGCCACTCGGAATCGGAACCGATGCCCGACAAGCGCTTTGCCTACATAAACATTGACATCGTCGGACCGTTCCCACCTTCAGGGGGATATCGCTACGTTCTAACAGTCATCGACCGCTACACTAGGTGGCCGGAAGCATATCCAATGACAGACATGTCAACGCCGGCAGAACTAGTATATGGTACAACACTAAGACTTCCAGCTGATTTACTGGTACCAACACTCGAAGATCGCTCACAATGCGATTTCATTAAGGACCTTCGAAACACGATGCGCCAAACTAAGCCCCAGCAGACAGCATGGCACACAAGACAACAACCCTTTGTGCACAAAGATCTGAAGACGTCAACTCAAGTTTTCGTCCGCAAAGACACTATCAAAGCATCCATAATCCCACCATATGAAGGGCCCTTCAAAGTGCATGCAGTCGTAGTCGCGGGACCGCGAACGAAAAAACTCGGGTGGCTGACACCGTTATGGAAAATGTCGAATTACGACAGTTAAATGCCATCGCACCTAGCACCTCGTCACCAACACAGCGTGAACCTCAAGCTCTTGTCACTGATGCGCCATCCCCTTCGTCTGATGTAGCCCATATGGTCCGAGAACTTTGTCATTTCTCATTGACACCGGGCGGAAGTCTCGTGTTTACCCCATCTACATCACACGAAAAGCTACGACCAACTACAATGCAGTTGTTCGCGGTGATCAGTTCGCCCATCAAGGTTTACGGAGAGGTCACTCACGAGCTTGATCTTGACCTCAACCGCCCATTCGTGTGGCCTTTCATTGTCGCCGACGTCACCTCTCCAATCATTGGCGCCGATTTTCTTCAGCACCATGACCTAATGGGAGATGTGAAGAGGTCCCGCCTCATAGACTCACGCACCTTAAAAGAGGACATCAACGCAACGCCGGCAGAACTAGTATATGGTACAACACTTAGACTTCCAGCTGATTTACTGGTACCAACACTCGAAGATCGCTCACAATGCGATTTCATTAAGGACCTTCGAAACACGATGCGCCAAACTAAGCCCCAGCAGACAGCATGGCACACAAGACAACAACCCTTTGTACACAAAGATCTGAAGACGTCAATTCACGTTTTCGTCCGCAAAGACACTATCAAAGCATCCATAATCCCACCATATGAAGGTCCCTTCAAAGTGCATGCAGTCGTAGTCGCGGGACCGCGAACGAAAAAACTCGGGTGGCTGACACCCTTATGGAAAATGTCGAATTACGACAGTTAAATGCCATCGCACCTAGCACCTCGTCACCAACACCGCGTGAACCTCAAGCTCTTGTCACTGATGCGCCATCCCCTTCGTCTGATGTAGCCCATATGGTCCGAGAATTTTCAAAACTATTTTCAAAGGGCCAACAATTGCCAAGGCGACGCGATCGCACGCCAACTCGAGGGGACCAGCCTCAAGTTTCTAGTCAGCGTAGGCGAGCACCGTCAATCGAACAGTTCGACGACTGCTAGTTCCATCGGAAATTTGGAATAAAAGCAACCAACTGTCGCTAACCTTGCTTAATCGGTCGCTCATTATCAGCGAGCTTACAACAACAGTTGTGACGCCAGAAAAAGCCCTCGGACGCCACCCTAAACCACCAGAAGATCTCGCACTCGATTAGTCGTCTCTGTCTTCGCGAAAAAAATACGAACTTGGCATTTCTCATTGACACCGGGGCGGAAGTCATGTTTACCCCCATCTACATCACACAAAAAGCTACGAACAACTACAATGCAGTTGTTCGCGGTGATCAGTTCGCCCATCAAGGTTTACGGAGAGGTCACTCACGAGCTTGATCTTGACCTCAACCGCCCATTCGTGTGGACTTTCATTGTCGCCGACGTCACCTCTCCAATCATTGGCGCCGATTTTCTTCAGCATCATGACCTAATGGGAGATGTGAAGAGGTCCCGCCTCATAGAATCACGCAACAATACGCTTTCAAAACCACTATTCGCTATAACCAGCCATCAAGGATCACCGCAGCTCATAGATCGGAGCTCGCCATTCGCCGACATCATACTGACCTTCCCAAATATCACTACTCTCGCACCCTCGGGAGCATCGACCAACTCTGAGGCGCTGCATTTCATCGAAACGAATGGCCCGTCATGCTCAGCCCGTGCACGTCGCTTACCTCCAGTTTGTTGAGTTTGAGCTACTAATGTGCGCTGGGATATGCAGACCCTCAAAATCTAACTGGTCCAGCCCACTTCACATGGTTCGTAAGGCTGATGGTTCTTGGAGGCCATGTAGAGATTACAGGAGTCTCAACTCAATCACAATACCCGACCGCTACCCGCTCCCTTATCTCCACGATTTTGCAAACATTCTGCGAGGTAAGACCATTTTCTCGAAAATAGATCTACAAAAGGCCTTCCCCCAGGTACCTATTAATCCTGCAGACATCCCAAAAACCGCCATCATCACGCCTTTTGGGTTGTACGAGTTCACCCACATGACATTTGGGTTACGGAATGCAGCTCAAACCCTTCAGCGGCTGGTTCATGAGGTACTACGAGGGGTCGAGTTCGCTTTTCCGTACATGGATGACATATGCATCGCCTCATCGGACATCAACGAACATCGCCGACACCTGAGCAAAGTGCTAGAAAGACTCGCTAACCACAACCTTGCAACAAACAAGGCCAATCAGAACTAGAGTTTCTCGGACACCTAATCACGAAACAAGGAATCTCACCGCTCCCCTCACGTGTCGACGCTATTTCCCCTTTTGGAAATGACTCCGGGAAACCGAAAAAACGACAAGTCCCTGTTGAACTGGGCTGAGTCTACCAATGGAGCCTTCAACAATTGCCACCAACTCCTCGCTCAAGCAGTGCGATTGTCACACCCGATACCAGATCCAGAACTGTGCTTAGTAACTGACGAGTCAAACATAGCAGCGGGTGCTGCTCTACGCCAATTGGTGGATGACGTTCGCGAGCCAAAAAACACAACAGGGTTATTCTACATACGGTAGAGAACTAACAGCAATGTACTTAGCCATAAATCATTTGCGTGACTAGTTATAAGGTCGCAAATTCCATATACAAACGGGTCACAAGCCTTTAATTTTCGCCCTCCGACAACGACCCGAAACATCGTCACCGCGACAAACTAACTATCTTTCACTCATAAGCGAATTCACGACCGATATCCGATACATTAAGGGGGAAGAAAATGACGCAGCCGATCTACTATCGCGAATCGACATGGTTCAGGGAAAAGACGATCTGTACTCAAAACTCGCTAAGTCGCAGGAAAATGATACCGAACTTCAAGACTTACTTAAAGGTAAACTTGTACATTCGATGCAACTAACTCTATTTTCCTTCCCTCACCTAGCCCAACCAATTTATTGTGACGTATCACACAATAGGGTCCGACCTTTCATCACCAAAGACCTACGGAAAGCATTCTTTGACGTAACGCACAATCTTTCGCATCCAGGCCGGCGCGCGACAGTGCGACTCATGACTGAACATTTCATCTGGCCAAAAATTCGGCAGCACTGTTCTAACTTCGCAAAGACCTGCATTCCCTGTCAAAAAACAAAAATCCAGCGCCACTCGGAATCGGAACCGATGCCCGACAAGCGCTTTGCCTACATACACATTTTGTAATTCGTATCTCGCCGAGTGCAGTCGCTTTTTCAATTAACTCCGTCTTTTCTTTTATTTGTGCCCTTATTTCCGTGCTTTTTCCCCATAAACCAATCCAAGCAAATCTTTACAAAAAAATAAAAAATATAATAATAATTGTGTGCTTTATTGATCTTATAAATTGAACCAATCATACAAACTAAATATGTCTCAACAGTGCGCGAGTTTTAATTGTGTCAACAACGACAATATCGTTGAGTGGGTCACATGCAATGGATTATGCGGAAAACATTTCCATGCTACATGTGTCGGATTAAATAAAAGGTCTGTTCTTTACCTTAAAGAATTTTCCCGTAATTTTGTATTTTATTGCGATGAGTGCAAAAATATATCTCTATCCCACATAATGCTCGCGATTAAATGCTTAAGCGACTCGTTCGCAAGCTCTGCGGAAAAAAATAAACTTTACCACAAACAATGCCTGACCCAATTCGAAAAATTTGATGAGTTCATCAAATCGTTTGATGAATTTAACCAAAACAATGCACAATCCGCGACCTACCTAAAAAGAGATATAAAGAAAATAAATGAACAATTATCTGCCCTCCAACTCCCCATTACAAACAACATTAACATTGAAATGGTGGCTAATATAAAAAAAACAATTTCTAGTGAAATTAAATCAACAATTTCCCCCTTAATAGCGTCATTTGACACGCTACGGACTGTGATTGATATTCAGTCACAAGCTCCAGCCCCAAAGACTGTATCTCCTCCGGTTAATTATGAACCCATACTTTTTAATCTAATGTGTCAGATTGAAGAACTTAAAGACAACATCAAAGATACTCGTTATGTAGTGAATGGTTTCGCCGAGGAATTAAAACTAGCAACAAGGAATGTTCTTGAAGCTCCCTCTAATCCCCAATATAATACATCAATATTGGAGGAAATATTGGACACTATTGAGGTAGCTCCAAATCTGCCCATTCCCATACCTCTACACTCCCAACCAAATAACAAAATTGCCTCGCCAACTCAGGAACCTACGCTTAATCGTTTCGGTACTTTGTGGAAACTCTCGGAATGGAACAACAGACTGAAGAAACTCGATGACGCTAGTGGCTCAACTTTTCAATCCAGCAGTTTCACTCTTGAAAGAGTTCCTTCCAATGCGGACTCAAAGTGGATCCACGACTTTTTTAGAAATAAGTTTGATATAAACGTAACTAAAATTGAAAAAATTAAACCCAACACTTTCTTAATATCTTTCCCTTCCAAATAGGAATGGCTGTTCCTCAACCTATCAGGTGGTGTTTTCAAATTGGCCAATATGTTGATATCCAAACATCCCAAGTCATTAAAACCCAAACCTATATTCCAAGCGAATAAACACCACCCTCGCTCAGATCCTAACTGGTCGTTCAAAACGCACATAATGCCAGATTTTACACCTCCTTTTATAATTCCAAACCAACCCCGTCACTATTCACAAACCGTTTCCGATGCAAGACCCCAACCTAAGACTCAACATAGACCCCAACCAAATCACCAACATATACCCCAAACTAAGACCCAACCTAAACCTCAACCTAAACCCCAAAATATACCGCAACCTAAACCTAGACTGTCTTTACTTAAATCCAAAGTGAAAGACCAGCAAACCCCATTAACACCGAAACACGCTCACCAACGAGTGTCTTTCAACATCAATCCTGACTATCCTTCATCACCTTTAAATTCCTCGAATCCTACTGAATCTCCTCAGTTTCCAAGCTTCGACCTCACCACCGGGGCAAAATACCCTAACTTTGTAAGCTCCCATATTTTAAACCCAAACTCTTCTCTGCTTCCAACAGATTCACGTCCACCCCCCTGCTTTGATCCTCTCATTCCACCTAATGTAAAACTAACTCAACAGACCCTTGTTGATTCCACTGAGTCCCGTTATGCCCTTTCCAAACTAAGAGATAGCAAACTGTTAGACAACATTCGCCTGTACCTAGCCTATCTCCACGATAAACCTGACGATTTGTGCATAGACGGTAAAACGAAAAGTTATGTGTCAGCGTCAATTAAAAAGGAAGGTCTGCCTACTGATGTGGTACCATTAAGGCAGATATACGACAAATATCACGAGCTTCTGAACATATCCTCAAAACGAATCTCCAAAGATCTCTCCGCCTTTTCTTCGTTTCTTCATTCTAAAAGAATTTCCTACCTTCAAAGAGTACGTTCCGACTCTGATAAATTTTATCGCTCCTAACACTTTCTCTCCCCAACTACTCTACAATCACCACCCTCTTTCCCTTTATTACCAAAATGTAAGAGGTCTTCGCTCTAAAACACACTCTGTGTATTCACTGTCACAAGCCCTACCCTATGACGTTTTTGCGCTTACTGAAACAAATCTTTCTAAAGACATTAAAAGTCAAGAGCTGTTTCCTTCGTTCTTTAATGTTTTTCGCGACGACGAAGAGTCTCTTCCTAAATCTCCGTGCAGAGGCGTCCTTATTGCTGTCCATAACAAGTTCGATTCGACCCTGGTTTCTTCTTCCTCCTCAAACATGCTCGACTACATATCCATTAAACTATCACTCCCAAATCAGTCCTTATACCTTGTGTGTTTCTACATTCTTCCTGGCCAACCCGTTGAATCTTACAAGCTTGCTGTTGATGCCATTGATGAAGTGCTAGCTATTTCTGAAGCACAAGACGAAGTTCTAATCTTTGGAGACTTCAATCTTCCCCAACTTCAGTGGAACATTTCTGATGATGTACCATCCTTCGCTGCCAATCCCGTTTCATCCAAGGAATCTGTTTTTGTTGACGGTCTTTCTGATTCCGCCCTTTACCAAGTGAGTGGAATTCTGAATTACATGGGCCGGCAACTCGATCTTATCTTCACCTCTGACCCGATTAACTCATCTGTTTCAGAAAGCACCATCCCATTATCTGTAGTTGATCGATTTCACCCCCCTCTCCTTCTCTCTTTTTTCATTTCCTCTCCATCTACTCTCCCTAATATTTCTAACTGTTCATTCAACTATCATAAGGCTAATTTCAAAAAAATAAATGACTACCTCATCCATACCTCATTCGATTTTACAAATCTATCACTTAATGAAGCAACTAATCTTTTTTATGAAAAAGTGCAGTTTTGCATAAATCTTTATGTTCCCTTTTCGCGTAACAGGTATTTTTCAACTTCTCCCCCGTGGTACAGTCATAAACTACGCGAGCTACGAAACAGGAGAAATAAGCTTTGGGTTAAATATCTTCGCTCTCGTTCAATTCTCGATTACTCTGACTACTTGGGAGTATTTTATAAATTTTGGAATCTATATGAAACGCTCTACAATGACTTTGCTTCCAACACCCAAGCAAATTTAATAACGGATCCCAAATCGTTTTATAAGTTTATTAACTTTAAAAAGAAAAATGATGGTTTCCCTCCCTCTCTTCTCTATAACAACCAATCATCCAATGATCCATCTACCATCGCCAATTTCTTCGCCAGTTACTTCAAACAGTCTTTTGCACCAAAAACCTTAGATCCTGACAAATCTTATTTTTCCTACCTTCCTCATTTTAATACCGGCCCCTTAAATACGAATTTGGATACTTCATTAGTTCTAAATGGCATCCTTGAACTTAAAGACGAGTATACTCCTGGTCCCGATGGTATACCTGCAATTTTACTTAAAAAATGTTGCTCGAGTTTGGTCCTTCCTATTACTAACTTGTTCCAACTATCCCTTTCCACCGGATCTTTCCCCGATTTATGGAAAATATCCACTATCACACCAATTCATAAAAAAGGTCCCAAAAACGAAGTTTGTAATTATCGGCCCATCGCCAAACTTTCTCATATCCCCAAACTCTTCGAAAGCATTCTGTATGACTCACTTTCTTTCCAATGCAAATCTCTAATATCCTCAACTCAACATGGTTTTTGTAAGGGAAGATCTACCACAACTAATCTTGTTGAGTTCGTTACATTTTCACTCTCTGCCATGGAAAAGGGCTACGAAGTAGACGTCATCACTACAGATTTCAGCAAGGCTTTCGACAAAATCTCTCACAGTTTAATTCTTTTTAAGCTTTCCTTTCTTGGATTCAGTCCTAACCTTCTTAAATGGATATCCTCGTATCTTGACAACCGCCAATACAGAGTCCGTTTTCGTTCTGTTCTTTCAGTTCCATTTGTGGCCACCTCTGGGGTACCCCAAGGTAGCCATCTTGGACCTCTTTTATTTATCCTTGCCATTAATGATGTTGAAAAGATAATCCAATCATCTTCTATCTCCCTTTATGCTGATGATGCTAAAATTTTCAAAGTAATCTCCTCTGGTCATGATTCTCTCCTGCTTCAAAATGACCTCAATTCATTTGTCAATTGGTGCAGTAAGAATTTTCTCGAACTCAACATTGCCAAATGTGAGCTAATTACGTTCTCTCGAAAAAGTAAAAGGCCTTCCCTTAGATCTTATTATCTTCAAACCCTTTCCATTAACCGCGTACAGGTTATCCGCGATTTAGGCGTCCTCTGTGATTGCGAATTAAATTTTCGCTCCCATATCGATAATGCTATATCAAGAGCTAACTCCGCCCTTGGTTTTATCAAAAGGTGGTCCAAAGAGTTTCGGAACCCATTTGTAACCAAATCCCTCTATATTTCCTATGTTCGTCCTCTCCTTGAGTATGCATCGCAAGTATGGGCCCCCTATCACAAGGTTCATATCTCCAGAATTGAGAGCGTTCAACGCCGTTTTCTACTCTTTGCTCTCCGAAGTCTTTATGACCCTAATAACTTCTCATCTCTGCCACCCTACCTTGACCGACTCAAAATTATAAATCTACACCCCCTTGAAGTCCGTAGGAATGTGTTTGACATCATTTTCATTCATCGAATTCTTACAGGTGCCACTGACTGTTCCTCACTTTTTGATCTCATCTTGTTTAACACTAACCCACGCAACTTAAGATCATCACGTCTTTTTTACCTTCCTCCCCATCGTACTTCCTATGGTCTCAATGAACCTTTAACCCGCATGTTGAGTAAAATCAATTCAATCTCTCCTCTTTTCGATTTCAACATTCCAAGTCCTTGTCTGAAAGCCCAGCTCTTACATCATCTTTCCTCCTTATAAGTTAATTTAGTTTAATTAGTTTTTAAGTTTAGTTGTTTAAGTTAAGCTTGTATTAAGCTAATAAATGGGGCGTTAGCCCCACCAAAATTTAAATTTAAAAAAAATAAACATTGACATCATCGGACCGTTCCCACCTTCAGGGGGATATCGCTACGTTCTAACAGTCATCGACCGCTACACTAGGTGGCCGGAAGCATATCCAATGACAGACATGTCGGCTGTTAACTGCGCCAACGCACTCATCACAGGCGTTTTGGGCCACCTCTGCAGATCACCTCTGACCAAGGGAGACAGTTTACTTCTCCGGTCTTTGCGGAGCTATGCACATGTATGGGAACTAACCACACAATGACGACTTCGATCGTTGAACGACTCCATTGAACATTAAAGGCGGCAATAAATTGCAACGACTCAACGCAATGGGTAAAACGCCTCCCACTCATACTTCTAGGTCTTCGTGCAACCTTAAAAGAGGACATCAACGCAACGCCGGCAGAACTAGTATATGGTACAACACTTAGACTTCCAGCTGATTTACTGGTACCAACACTCGAAGATCGCTCACAATGCGATTTCATTAAGGACCTTCGAAACACGATGCGCCAAACTAAGCCCCAGCAGACAGAATGGCACACAAGACAACAACCCTTTGTGCACAAAGATCTGAAGACGTCAACTCAAGTTTTCGTCCGCAAAGACACTATCAAAGCATCCATAATCCCACCATATGAAGGGCCCTTCAAAGTGCATGCAGTCGTAGTCGCGGGACCGCGAACGAAAAAACTCGGGTGGCTGACACCGTTATGGAAAATGTCGAATTACGACAGTTAAATGCCATCGCACCTAGCACCTCGTCACCAACACAGCGTGAACCTCAAGCTCTTGTCACTGATGCGCCATCCCCTTCGTCTGATGTAGCCCATATGGTCCGAGAACTTTGTCATTTCTCATTCACACCGGGCGGAAGTCTCGTGTTTACCCCATCTACATCACACGAAAAGCTACGACCAACTACAATGCAGTTGTTCGCGGTGATCAGTTCGCCCATCAAGGTTTACGGAGAGGTCACTCACGAGCTTGATCTTGACCTCAACCGCCCATTCGTGTGGCCTTTCATTGTCGCCGACGTCACCTCTCCAATCATTGGCGCCGATTTTCTTCAGCACCATGACCTAATGGGAGATGTGAAGAGGTCCCGCCTCATAGACTCACGCACCTTAAAAGAGGACATCAACGCAACGCCGGCAGAACTAGTATATGGTACAACACTTAGACTTCCAGCTGATTTACTGGTACCAACACTCGAAGATCGCTCACAATGCGATTTCATTAAGGACCTTCGAAACACGATGCGCCAAACTAAGCCCCAGCAGACAGCATGGCACACAAGACAACAACCCTTTGTACACAAAGATCTGAAGACGTCAACTCACGTTTTCGTCCGCAAAGACACTATCAAAGCATCCATAATCCCACCATATGAAGGGCCCTTCAAAGTGCATGCAGTCGTAGTCGCGGGACCGCGAACGAAAAAACTCGGGTGGCTGACACCCTTATGGAAAATGTCGAATTACGACAGTTAAATGCCATCGCACCTAGCACCTCGTCACCAACACCGCGTGAACCTCAAGCTCTTGTCACTGATGCGCCATCCCCTTCGTCTGATGTAGCCCATATGGTCCGAGAACTTTGTCATTTCTCATTGACACCGGGCGGAAGTCTCGTGTTTACCCCATCTACATCACACGAAAAGCTACGACCAACTACAATGCAGTTGTTCGCGGTGATCAGTTCGCCCATCAAGGTTTACGGAGAGGTCACTCACGAGCTTGATCTTGACCTCAACCGCCCATTCGTGTGGCCTTTCATTGTCGCCGACGTCACCTCTCCAATCATTGGCGCCGATTTTCTTCAGCACCATGACCTAATGGGAGATGTGAAGAGGTCCCGCCTCATAGACTCACGCACCTTAAAAGAGGACATCAACGCAACGCCGGCAGAACTAGTATATGGTACAACACTTAGACTTCCAGCTGATTTACTGGTACCAACACTCGAAGATCGCTCACAATGTGATTTCATTAAGGACCTTCGAAACACGATGCGCCAAACTAAGCCCCAGCAGACAGCATGGCACACAAGACAACAACCCTTTGTACACAAAGATCTGAAGACGTCAACTCACGTTTTCGTCCGCAAAGACACTATCAAAGCATCCATAATCCCACCATATGAAGGGCCCTTCAAAGTGCATGCAGTCGTAGTCGCGGGACCGCGAACGAAAAAACTCGGGTGGCTGACACCCTTATGGAAAATGTCGAATTACGACAGTTAAATGCCATCGCACCTAGCACCTCGTCACCAACACCGCGTGAACCTCAAGCTCTTGTCACTGATGCGCCATCCCCTTCGTCTGATGTAGCCCATATGGTCCGAGAATTTTGAAAACTATTTTCAAAGGGCCAACGATTGCCAAGGCGACGCGATCGCACGCCAACTCGAGGGGACCAGCCTCAAGTTTCTAGTCAGCGTAGGCGAGCACCGTCAATCGAACAGTTCGACGACTGCTAGTTCCATCGGAAATTTGGAATAAAAGCAACCAACTGTCGCTAACCTTGCCCAATCGGTCGCTCATTATCAGCGAGCTTACAACAACAGTTGTGACGCCAGAAAAATCCCTCGGACGCCACCCTAAACCACCAGAAGATCTCGCACTCGATTAGTCGTCTCTGTCTTCGCGAAAAAAATACGAACTTGGCATTTCTCATTGACACCGGGGCGGAAGTCATGTTTACCCCCATCTACATCACACAAAAAGCTACGAACAACTACAATGCAGTTGTTCGCGGTGATCAGTTCGCCCATCAAGGTTTACGGAGAGGTCACTCACGAGCTTGATCTTGACCTCAACCGCCCATTCGTGTGGACTTTCATTGTCGCCGACGTCACCTCTCCAATCATTGGCGCCGATTTTCTTCAGCATCATGACCTAATGGGAGATGTGAAGAGGTCCCGCCTCATAGAATCACGCAACAATACGCTTTCAAAACCACTATTCGCTATAACCAGCCATCAAGGATCACCGCAGCTCATAGATCGGAGCTCGCCATTCGCCGACATCATACTGACCTTCCCAAATATCACTACTCTCGCACCCTCGGGAGCATCGACCAACTCTGAGGCGCTGCATTTCATCGAAACGAATGGCCCGTCATGCTCAGCCCGTGCACGTCGCTTACCTCCAGTTTGTTGAGTTTGAGCTACTAATGTGTGCTGGGATATGCAGACCCTCAAAATCTAACTGGTCCAGCCCACTTCACATGGTTCGTAAGGCTGATGGTTCTTGGAGGCCATGTAGAGATTACAGGAGTCTCAACTCAATCACAATACCCGACCGCTACCCGCTCCCTTATCTCCACGATTTTGCAAACATTCTGCGAGGTAAGACCATTTTCTCGAAAATAGATCTACGAAAGGCCTTCCCCCAGGTACCTATTAATCCTGCAGACATCCCAAAAACCGCCATCATCACGCCTTTTGGGTTGTACGAGTTCACCCACATGACATTTGGGTTACGGAATGCAGCTCAAACCCTTCAGCGGCTGGTTCATGAGGTACTACGAGGGGTCGAGTTCGCTTTTCCGTACATGGATGACATATGCATCGCCTCATCGGACATCAACGAACATCGCCGACACCTGAGCGAAGTGCTAGAAAGACTCGCTAACCACAACCTTGCAACAAACAAGGCCAATCAGAACTAGAGTTTCTCGGACACCTAATCACGAAACAAGGAATCTCACCGCTCCCCTCACGTGTCCACGCTATTTCCCCTTTTGGAAATGACTCCGGGAAACCGAAAAAACGACAAGTCCCTGTTGAACTGGGCTGAGTCTACCAATGGAGCCTTCAACAATTGCCACCAACTCCTCGCTCAAGCAGTGCGATTGTCACACCCGATACCAGATCCAGAACTGTGCTTAGTAACTGACGAGTCAAACATAGCAGCGGGTGCTGCTCTACGCCAATTGGTGGATGACGTTCGCGAGCCAAAAAACACAACAAGGTTATTCTACATACGGTAGAGAACTAACAGCAATGAATGTACTTAGCCATAAATCATTTCCGTGACTAGTTATAAGGTCGCAAATTCCATATACAAACGGGTCACAAGCCTTTAATTTTCGCCCTCCGACAACGACCCGAAACATCGTCACCGCGACAAACTAACTATCTTTCACTCATAAGCGAATTCACGACCGATATCCGATACATTAAGGGGGAAGAAAATGACGCAGCCGATCTACTATCGCGAATCGACATGGTTCAGGGAAAAGACGATCTGTACTCAAAACTCGCTAAGTCGCAGGAAAATGATACCGAACTTCAAGACTTACTTAAAGGTAAACTTGTACATTCGATGCAACTAACTCTATTTTCCTTCCCTCACCTAGCCCAACCAATTTATTGTGACGTATCACACAATAGGGTCCGACCTTTGTTCACCAAAGACCTACGGAAAGCATTCTTTGACGTAACGCACAATCTTTCGCATCCAGGCCGGCGCGCGACAGTGCGACTCATGACTGAACATTTCATCTGGCCAAAAATTCGGCAGCACTGTTCTAACTTCGCAAAGACCTGCATTCCCTGTCAAAAAACAAAAATCCAGCGCCACTCGGAATCGGAACCGATGCCCGACAAGCGCTTTGCCTACATAAACATTGACATCATCGGACCGTTCCCACCTTCAGGGGGATATCGCTACGTTCTAACAGTCATCGACCGCTACACTAGGTGGCTGGAAGCATATCCAATGACAGACATGTCGGCTGTTAACTGCGCCAACGCACTCATCACAGGCGTTTTGGGCCACCTCTGCAGATCACCTCTGACCAAGGGAGACAGTTTACTTCTCCGGTCTTTGCGGAGCTATGCACATGTATGGGAACTAACCACACAATGACGACTTCGATCGTTGAACGACTCCATTGAACATTAAAGGCGGCAATAAATTGCAACGACTCAACGCAATGGGTAAAACGCCTCCCACTCATACTTCTAGGTCTTCGTGCAACCTTAAAAGAGGACATCAACGCAACGCCGGCAGAACTAGTATATGGTACAACACTTAGACTTCCAGCTGATTTACTGGTACCAACACTCGAAGATCGCTCACAATGCGATTTCATTAAGGACCTTCAAAACACGATGCGCCAAACTAAGCCCCAGCAGACAGCATGGCACACAAGACAAGAACCCTTTGTGCACAAAGATCTGAAGACGTCAACTCAAGTTTTCGTCCGCAAAGACACTATCAAAGCATCCATAATCCCACCATATGAAGGGCCCTTCAAAGTGCATGCAGTCGTAGTCGCGGGACCGCGAACGAAAAAACTCGGGTGGCTGACACCGTTATGGAAAATGTCGAATTACGACAGTTAAATGCCATCGCACCTAGCACCTCGTCACCAACACAGCGTGAACCTCAAGCTCTTGTCACTGATGCGCCATCCCCTTCGTCTGATGTAGCCCATATGGTCCGAGAACTTTGTCATTTCTCATTGACACCGGGCGGAAGTCTCGTGATTACCCCATCTACATCACACGAAAAGCTACGACCAACTACAATGCAGTTGTTCGCGGAGAGGTCACTCACGAGCTTGATCTTGACCTCAACCGCCCATTCGTGTGGCCTTTCATTGTCGCCGACGTCACCTCTCCAATCATTGGCGCCGATTTTCTTCAGCACCATGACCTAATGGGAGATGTGAAGAGGTCCCGCCTCATAGACTCACGCACCAATACGCTTTCAAAACCACTATTCGCTATAACCAGCCATCAAGGATCACCGCAGCTTATAGATCGGAGCTCGCCATTCGCCGACATCATACTGAACTTCCCAAATATCACCACTCTCGCACCCCCGGCAGCATCGACCAACTCTGAGGCATTGCATTTCATCGAAACTAATGGCCCGCCATGCTCAGCCAGTGCACGTCGCTTACCTCCAGACAAATTGACGGCAGCAAAAAAGGAGTTTGAGCTACTAATGTGCGCTGGGATATGCAGACCCTCAAAATCTAACTGGTCCAGCCCACTTCACATGGTTCGTAAGGCTGATGGTTCTTGGAGGCCATGTGGAGATTACAGGAGTCTCAACTCAATCACAATACCCGACCGCTACCCGCTCCCTTATCTCCACGATTTTGCAAACATTCTGCGAGGTAAGACCATTTTCTCGAAAATAGATCTACAAAAGGCCTTCTCCCAGGTACCTTTAAATCCAGCAGACATCCCAAAAACCGCCATCATCACGCCTTTTGGGTTGTACGAGTTCACCCACATGACATTTGGGTTACGGAATGCAGTTCAAACCCTTCAGCGGCTGGTTCATGAGGTACTACGAGGGGTCGAGTTCGCTTTTCCGTACATGGATGACATATGCATCGCCTCATCGGACATCAACGAACATCGCCGACACCTGAGCGAAGTGCTAGAAAGACTCGCTAACCACAACCTTGCAATAAACATGGCCAATCAGAACTAGAGTTTCTCGGACACCTAATCACGAAACAAGGTATCTCACCGCTCCCCTCACTTGTCGACGCTATTTCCAGAGTTACACGCCAAGAGACTGTGAAACAGCTAAGAAAGTTCATCGCGACGGTAAACTTCTACAGGAAGTTCATGCCCCATGCGGCCGAGGTGCAAATTCCCCTTTTGGAAATGACTCCGGGAAACCGAAAAAACGACAAGTCCCTGTTGAACAGGACTGAGTCTACCAATGGAGCCTTCAACAATGCCACCAACTCCTCGCTCAAGCAGTGCGATTGTCACACCCGATACCAAATCCAGAACTGTGCTTAGTAACTGACGAGTCAAACATAGCAGCGGGTGCTGCTCTACACCAATTGGTGGATGACGTTCGCGAGCCAAAAAACACAACAGGGTTATTCTACATACGGTAGAGAACTAACAGCCATGTACTTAGCCATAAATCATTTCCGTGACTAGTTAGAAGGTCGCAAATTCCATATACAAACGGATCACAAGCCTTTAATTTTCGCCCTCCAACAACGACCCGAAACATCGTCACCGCGACAAACTAACTATCTTTCACTCATAAGCGAATTCACGACCGAAATCCGATACATTAAGGGGGAAGAAAACCACGCAGCCGATCTACTATCGCGAATCGACATGGTTCAGGGAAAAGACGATCTGCACTCAAAACTCGCTAAGACGCAGGAAAATGATACCGAACTTCAAGACTTACTTAAAGGTAAACTTGTACATTCGATGCAACTAACTCTATTTTCCTTCCCTCACCTAGCCCAACCAATTTATTGTGACGTATCACACAATAGGGTCCGACCTTTGTTCACCAAAGACCTACGGAAAGCATTCTTTGACGTAACGCACAATCTTTCGCATCCAGGCCGGCGCGTGACAGTGTGACTCATGACTGAACATTTCATCTGGCCAAAAATTCGGCAGCACTGTTCTAACTTCGCAAAGACCTGCATTCCCTGTCAAAAAACAAAAATCCAGCGCTACTCGGAATCGGAACCGATGCCCGACAAGCGCTTTGCCTACATAAACATTGACATCATCGGACCGTTCCCACCTTCAGGGGGATATCGCTACGTTCTAACAGTCATCGACCGCTACACTAGGTGGCCGGAAGCATATCCATTGACAGACATGTCGGCTATTAACTGCGCCAACGCACCCATCACAGGAGTTTTGGGCCACCTCTGCAGATCACCTCTGACCAAGGGAGACAGTTTACTTCTCCGGTCTTTGCGGAGCTATGCACATGTATGGGAACTAACCACACAATGACGACTTCTATCGTTGAACGATTCCATTGAACATTAAAAGCGGCAATAAATTGCAACGACTCCACGCAATGGGTAAAACGCTTTACGCTTTAACGAATTACGACAGTTAAATGCCATCGCACCTAGCACCTCGTCACCAACACCGCATGAACCTCAAGCTCTTGTCACTGATGCGCCATCCCCTTCGTCTGATGTAGCCCATATGGTCCGAGAATTTTCCAAACTATTTTCAAAGGGCCAACGATTGCCAAGGCGACGCGATCGCACGCCAACTCGAGGGGACCAGCCTCAAGTTTTTAGTCAGCGTAGGCGAGCACCGTCAATCGAACAGTTCGACGACTGCTGGTTCCATCGGAAATTTGGAATAAAAGCAACCAACTCTCGCTAACCTTGCCCAATCGGTCGCTCATTATCAGCGAGCTTACAACAACAGTTGTGACGCCAGAAAAAGCCCTCGGATGCCACCCTAAACCACCAGAAGACCTCGCACTCGATAAGTCGTCTCTGTCTTCGCGAAAAAAATACGAAATTGTCATTTCTCATTGACACCGGGCGGAAGTCTCGTGTTTACCCCCATCTACATCACACGAAAAGCTACGACCAACTACAATGCAGTTGTTCGCGGTGATCAGTTCGCCCATCAAGGTTTACGGAGAGGTAACTCACGAGCTTGATCTTGACCTCAACCGCCCATTCGTGTGGCCTTTCATTGTCGCCGACGTCACCTCTCCAATCATTGGCGCCGATTTTCTTCAGCACCATGACCTAATGGGAAATGTGAAGAGGTCCCGCCTCATAGACTCACGCACCAATACGCTTTCAAAACCACTATTCGCTATAACCAGCCATCAAGGATCACCGCAGCTCATAGATCGGAGCTCGCCATTCGCCGACATCATACTGACCTTCCCAAATATCACCACTCTCGCACCCCCGGGAGCATCGACCAACTCTGAGGCGTTGCATTTCATCGAAACGAATGGCCCGCCATGCTCAGCCCGTGCACGTCGCTTACCTTCAGACAAATTGACGGCAGCAAAAAAGGAGTTTGAGCTACTAATGTGCGCTGGGATATGCAGACCCTCAAAATCTACTTGGTCCAGCCCACTTCACATGGTTCGTAAGGCTGATGGTTCTTGGAGGCCTTGTGGAGATTACAGGAGTCTCAACTCAATCACAATACCCGACCGCTACCCGCTCCCTTATCTCCACGATTTTGCAAACATTCTGCGAGGTAAGACCATTTTCTCGAAAATAGATCTACAAAAGGCCTTCCCCCAGGTACCTATTAATCTTGCAGACATCCCAAAAACCGCCATCATCACGCCTTTTGGGTTGTACGAGTTCACCCAAATGACATTTGGGTTACGGAATGCAGCTCAAACCGTTTAGCGGCTGGTTCATGAGGTACTACGAGGGGTCGAGTTCGCTTTTCCGTACATGGATGACATATGCATCGCCTCATCGGACATCAACGAACATCGCCGACACCTGAGCAAAGTGCTAGAAAGACTCGCTAACCACAACCTTGCAATAAACATGGCCAAATACGTCTTGGGACAATCAGAACTAGAGTTTCTCGGACACCTAATCACGAAACAAGGAATCTCACCGCTCCCCTCACGTGTCGACGCTATTTCCAGAGTTACACGCCAAGAGACTGTGAAACAGCTAATAAAGTTCATCGCGACGGTAAACTTCTACAGGAAGTTCATGCCCATGCGGCCGAGGTGCAAATTCCCCTTTTGGAAATGACTCCGGGAAACCGAAAAAACGACAAGTCCCTGTTGAACTGGACTGAGTCTACTAATGGAGCCTTCAACAATTGCCACCAACTCCTCGCTCAAGCAGTGCGATTGTCACACCCGATACCAGATCCAGAACTGTGCTTAGTAACTGACGAGTCAAACATAGCAGCGGGTGCTGCTCTACACCAATTGGTGGATGACGTTCGCGAGCCAAAAAACACAACAGGGTTATTCTACATACGGTAGAGAACTAACAGCCATGTACTTAGCCATAAATCATTTCCGTGACTAGTTAGAAGGTCGCAAATTCCATATACAAACGGATCACAAGCCTTTAATTTTCGCCCTCCGACAACGACCCGAAACATCGTCACCGCGACAAACTAACTATTTTTCACTCATAAGCGAATTCACGACCGATATCCGATACATTAAGGGGGAAGAAAACCACGCAGCCGATCTACTATCGCAAGTCGACATGGTTCAGGGAAAAGACGATCTGTACTCAAAACTCGCTAAGTCGCAGGAAAATGATACCGAACTTCAAGACTTACTTAAAGGTAAACTTGTACATTCGATGCAGCTAACTCTATTTTCCTTCCCTCACCTAGCCCAACCAATTTATTGTGACGTATCACACAATAGGGTCCGACCTTTCATCACCAAAGACCTACGGAAAGCATTCTTTGACGTAACGCACAATCTTTCGCATCCAGGCCGGCGCGCGACAATGCGACTCATGACTGAACATTTCATCTGGCCAAAAATTCGGCAGCACTGTTCTAACTTCGCAAAGACCTGCATTCCCTGTCAAAAAACCAAAATCCAGCGCTACTCGGAATCGGAACCGATGCCCGACAAGCGCTTTGCCTACATAAACATTGACATCATCGGACCGTTCCCACCTTCAGGGGGATATCGCTACGTTCTAACAGTCATCGACCGCTACACTAGGTGGCCGGAAGCATATCCATTGACAGACATGTCGGCTATTAACTGCGCCAACGCACCCATCAAAGGCGTTTTGGGCCATCTCTGCAGATCACCTCTGACCAAGGGAGACAGTTTACTTCTCCGGTCTTTGCGGAGCTATGCACATGTATGGGAACTAACCACACAATGACGACTTCGATCGTTGAACGATTCCATTGAACATTAAAGGCGGCAATAAATTGCAACGACCCCACGCAATGGGTAAAACGCCTCCCACTCATACTTCTAGGTCTTCGTGCAACCTTAAAAGAGGACATCAACGCAACGTCGGCAGAACAAGTGTATGGTACATCGCTTAGACTTCCAGCTGATTTACTGGTACCAACACTCGAAGATCGCTCACAATGCGATTTCATCAAGGACCTTCGAAACACGATGCGCCAAACTAAGCCCCAGCAAACAGCATGGCACACAAGACAACAACCCTGTGTGCACAAAGATCTGAAGACGTCAACTCACGTTTTCGTCCGCAATGACACTATCAAAGCATCCATAATCCCACCATATGAAGGGCCCTTCAAAGTGCATGCAGTCGTAGTCGCGGGACCGCGAACGAAAAAACTCGGGTGGCTGACACCGTTATGGAAACTGTCGAATTACGACAGTTAAATGCCATCACACCTAGCACCTCGTCACCAACACCGCGTGAACCTCAAGCTCTTGTCACTGATGCGCCATTCCCTTCGTCTGATGTAGCCCATATGGTCCGAGAAGTTTCCAAACTATTTTCCCATGCCCAAAGATTGCCAAGGCGACGCGATCGCACGCCAACTCGAGGGGGCCAGCCTCAAGTTTCTAGTCAGCGTAGGCGAGCACCGTCAATCGAACAGTTCGACAACTGCTGGTTCCATCGGAAATTTGGAATAAAAGCAACCAACTGTCGCTAACCTTGCCCAATCGGTCGCTCATTATCAGCGAGCTTACAACAACAGTTGTGACGCCAGAAAAAGCCCTTGGATGCCACCCTTAACCACCAGAAGACCTCGCACTCGATTAGTCGTCTCTGTCTTCGCGAAAAAAATACGAACTTGTCATTTCTCATTTACACCGGGGCGGAAGTCTCGTGTTTACCCCGATCTACATCACACAAAAAGCTACGACCAACTACAATGCAGTTGTTCGCGGTGATCAGTTCGCCCATCAAGGTTTACGGAGAGGTCACTCACGAGCTTGATCTTGACCTCAACCGCCCATTCGTGTGGCCTTTCATTGTCGCCGACGTCACCTCTCCAATCATTGGCGCCGATTTTCTTCAGCACCATGACCTAATAGGAGATATGAAGAGGTCCCGCCTCATAGACTCACGCACCAATACGCTTTCAAAACCACTATTCGCTATAACCAGCCATCAAGGATCACCGCAGCTCATAGTTCGGAGCTCGCCATTCGCCGACATCATACTGACCTTCCCAAATATCACTACTCTGGCACCCTCGGGAGCATCGATCAACTCTGAGGCGTTGCATTTCATCGAAACGAATGGCCCGTCATGCTCAGCCCGTGCACGTCGCTTACCTCCAGACAAATGGACGGCAGCCAAAAAGGAGTTTGAGCTACTAATGTGCACTGGGATATGCAGACCCGCAAAATCTAACTGGTCCAGCCCACTTCACATGGTTCGTAAGGCTGATGGTTCTTGGAGGCCATGTGGAGATTACAGGAGTCTCAACTCAATCACAATACCCGACCGCTACCCGCTCCCTTATCTCCACGATTTTGCAAACATTCTGCGAGGTAAGACCATTTTCTCGAAAATAGATCTACAAAAGGCCTTCCCCCAGGTACCTATTAATCCTGCAGACATCCCAAAAACCGCCATCATCACGCCTTTTGGGTTGTACGAGTTCACCCACATGACATTTGGGTTACGGAATGCAGCTCAAACACTTCAGCGGCTGGTTCATGAGGTACTACGAGGGGTCGAGTTCGCTTTTTCGTACATGGATGACATATGTATCGCCTCATCGGACATCAACGAACATCGCCGACACCTGAGCGAAGTGCTAGAAAGACTCGCTAACCACAACCTTGCAATAAACATGGCCAATCAGAACTAGAGTTTCTCGGACACCTAATCACGAAACAAGGAATCTCACCGCTCCCCTCACGTGTCGACGCTATATCCAGAGTTACACGCCAAGAGACTGTGAAACAGCTAAAAAAGTTCATCGCGACGGTAAACTTCTACAGGAAGTTTATGCCCCATGCGGCCGAGGTGCAAATCCCCCTTTTGGAAATGACTCCGGGAAACCGAAAAAACGACAAGTCCCTATTGAACTGGACTGAGTCTACCAATGGAGCCTTCAACAACTGCCACCAACTCCTCGCTCAAGCAGTGCGATTGTCACACCCGATACCAGATCCAGAACTGCGTTTAGTAACTGACGAGTCAAACAGAGGGTGCTGCTCTACACCAATCGGTGGATGACGTTCGCGAGCCAAAAAACACAACAGGGTTATTCTACATACGGTAGAGAACTAACAGCCATGTACTTAGCCATAAATCATTTCCGTGACTAGTTAGAAGGTCGCAAATTCCATATACAAACGGATCACAAGCCTTTAATTTTCGGTCTCCGACAACGACCCGAAACATCGTCACCGCGACAAACTAACTATCTTTCACTCATAAGCGAATTCACGACCGATATCCGATACATTAAGGGGGAAGAAAACCACGCAGCAGAGGTAAGACCATTTTCTCGAAAATAGATCTACAAAGGGCCTTCCACCAGGTACCTATTAATCCAGCAGACATCCCAAAAACCGCCTTTTGGGTTGAACGAGTTCACCACCATGACATTTGGGTAACGGAATGCAGCTCAAACCCTTCAGCGGCTGGTTCATGAGGTACTACTGGGGGTCGAGTTCGCTTTCCCGTACATGGATGACATATGCATCGCCTCATCGGACATCAACGAACATCGCCGACACCTGAGCGAAGTGCTAGAAAGACTCGCTAACCACAACCTTGCAATAAACATGGCCAAATACGTCTTCGGACAATCAGAACTAGAGTTTCTCGGACACCTAATCACGAAACAGGAATCTCACCGCTCCCCTCACGTGTCGACGCTATTTCCAGAGTTACACGCCCAGAGACTGTGAAACAGCTAAGAAGGTTCATCGCGACGGTAATCTTCTACTGGAAGTTCATGCCCCATGCAGCCGAGGTGCAAATCCCCCTTTTGGAAATGACTCCGGGAAACCGAAAAAACGACAAGTCCCTGTTGTACTGGACTGAGTCTACCAATGGAGACTTGAACAATTGCCGCCAACTCCTTGCTCAAGCAGTGCGATTGTCACACACGATACCAGATGCAAAACTGAGCTTAGTAACTGACGCGTCAAACATAGCAGCGGGTGCTGCTCTACACCAATTGGTGGATGACGTTCCCGAGCCACTTAGTTTTTTTTTCGAAAAAAAAATTCAAAACACAACAGGGTTATTCCACATACGATAGAGAACTAACAGCCATGTACTTAGCCATAAATCATTTCCGTGACTTGTAAGAAGGTCGCGAATTCCATATACAAACGGATCACAAGCCTTTAATTTTCGCCCTCCGACAACGACCCGAAACATCGTCACCGCGACAATCTAACTATCTTTCACTCATAAGCGAATTCACGACCAATATCCGATACCTTAAGGGGGAAGAAAACAACGCAACCGATCTACTATTGCGAATCGACATGGTTCAGGGAAAAGACGATCTGTACTCAAAACTCGCTAAGTCGCAGGAAAATGATACCGAACTTCAAGACTTCCTTAAAGGTAAACTTGTACATTCGATGCAACTAACTCCATTTTCCTTCCCTCACCTATCCCAACCAATTTATTGTGACGTATCACACAATAGTGTCAGACCTTTTATCACTAAAGACCTACGGAAATCATTCTTTGACGTAACGCACAATCTTGCGCATCCAGGCCGGTGCGTGACAGTGCGACTCATGACTGAACGTTTCATCTGGCCAAAAATTCGGCAGCACTGTTCTAACTTCGCAAAGACCTGCATTCCCTGTCAAAAAACAAAAATTCAGCGCCACTCGGAATCGGAACTGCAGCACTTCCCGATGCCCGACAAGCGCTTTGCCTACATAAACATTGACATCATCGAACCGTTCCCACCTTCAGAGGGATATCGCTACCTTCTAACAGTCATCGACCGCTACAGTAGGTGGCCGGAAGCATATCCAATGACAGACGTGTCGGCTGTCAACTGCGCCAACGCACTCATCACAGGCTGGATTTCGCGTTTTGGGCCACCTCTGCAGATCACCTCTCACCAAGGGAGACAGTTTACGTCTTCGGTCTTTGCGAAGCTATGCACATGTATGGGAACTAACCACACAATGACGACTTCATATCACCCGTAACCCAATGGAATCGTTGAACGATTCCATCGAACATTAAAGGCGGCAATAAATTGCAACGACTCCACGCAATGGGTAAAACGCCTCCCACTCATACTCCTAGGCCTTCGTGCAACCTTAAAAGAGGACATCAACGCAACGCTAGTTGCTAGTATCTGATAGATCGCTTAGACTTCCAGCTGATTTACTGGTACCAACACTCGAAGATCGCTCACAAAGCGATTTCATCAAGGACCTTCGAAACACGATGCGCCAAACTAAGCCCCAGCAGACAGCATGGCACACAAGACAACAACTCTTTGTGCACAAAGATCTGAAGACGTCAACTCACGTTTTCGTCCGCAATGACACTATCAAAGCATCCATAATCCCACCATATGAAGGGCCCTTCAAAGTATTGCAGCGATACGACAAATTTTTCAACTTTTCTATTCGAAATAGACCCATCAAGATCTCAGTAGACCGCCTAAAGCCAGCATACCTCGAATCCGATTAAGACAACTGCACTCTACCATCTTCTTCATCTACATCGGTTATTCCAGAACCACCACCACAAAAAACAACTCAGCCGTACCACACCCTTAGAGGTCGACTATTCCAAGCTCCTGAACGATATCGTTAGGGCGTGTTAAGCCTTCTGGGGGGCCACTGTGGTAGACAGCTCTGGCAACCCTGAAGCCTCTACAAAATACAAACTTCTAACAACTCCACAGCCTCTACAAAATACAAACTTCTCACAACTCCGCAGCCTCTACAAAATACAAACTCTTGATCGAGAATCGATACAAGCCGCCTGATAATGCCAGCAAAAGCGGCTACGTCGAGTACTCCACGAAATGCCACTCGGTGAAAAGAAACCAAGTCAGCTCTTTTACGAGATGGTCCAAACCGCTAAAGGCGCACTAAGCGAAGCCGTCTTACTCGACTTATGGACATCACGCCTTCCTCACTCAGTGCATGCAGTCGTAGTCGCGCTACAAAGGACCGCGAACGAAAAAACTCGGGTGGCTGACACCGTTATGGAAAATGTCGAATTACGACAGTTAAATGCCATCGCACCTAGCACCTCGTCACCAACACAGCGTGAACCTCAAGCTCTTGTCACTGATGCGCCATCCCCTTCGTCTGATGTAGCCCATATGGTCCGAGAACTTTGTCATTTCTCATTGACACCGGGCGGAAGTCTCGTGTTTACCCCATCTACATCACACGAAAAGCTACGACCAACTACAATGCAGTTGTTCGCGGTGATCAGTTCGCCCATCAAGGTTTACGGAGAGGTCACTCACGAGCTTGATCTTGACCTCAACCGCCCATTCGTGTGGCCTTTCATTGTCGCCGACGTCACCTCTCCAATCATTGGCGCCGATTTTCTTCAGCACCATGACCTAATGGGAGATGTGAAGAGGTCCCGCCTCATAGACTCACGCACCTTAAAAGAGGACATCAACGCAACGCCGGCAGAACTAGTATATGGTACAACACTTAGACTTCCAGCTGATTTACTGGTACCAACACTCGAAGATCGCTCACAATGCGATTTCATTAAGGACCTTCGAAACACGATGCGCCAAACTAAGCCCCAGCAGACAGCATGGCACACAAGACAACAACCCTTTGTACACAAAGATCTGAAGACGTCAACTCACGTTTTCGTCCGCAAAGACACTATCAAAGCATCCATAATCCCACCATATGAAGGGCCCTTCAAAGTGCATGCAGTCGTAGTCGCGGGACCGCGAACGAAAAAACTCGGGTGGCTGACACCCTTATGGAAAATGTCGAATTACGACAGTTAAATGCCATCGCACCTAGCACCTCGTCACCAACACCGCGTGAACCTCAAGCTCTTGTCACTGATGCGCCATCCCCTTCGTCTGATGTAGCCCATATGGTCCGAGAATTTTGAAAACTATTTTCAAAGGGCCAACGATTGCCAAGGCGACGCGATCGCACGCCAACTCGAGGGGACCAGCCTCAAGTTTCTAGTCAGCGTAGGCGAGCACCGTCAATCGAACAGTTCGACGACTGCTAGTTCCATCGGAAATTTGGAATAAAAGCAACCAACTGTCGCTAACCTTGCCCAATCGGTCGCTCATTATCAGCGAGCTTACAACAACAGTTGTGACGCCAGAAAAAGCCCTCGGACGCCACCCTAAACCACCAGAAGATCTCGCACTCGATTAGTCGTCTCTGTCTTCGCGAAAAAAATACGAACTTGGCATTTCTCATTGACACCGGGGCGGAAGTCATGTTTACCCCCATCTACATCACACAAAAAGCTACGAACAACTACAATGCAGTTGTTCGCGGTGATCAGTTCGCCCATCAAGGTTTACGGAGAGGTCACTCACGAGCTTGATCTTGACCTCAACCGCCCATTCGTGTGGACTTTCATTGTCGCCGACGTCACCTCTCCAATCATTGGCGCCGATTTTCTTCAGCACCATGACCTAATGGGAAATGTGAAGAGGTCCCGCCTCATAGACTCACGCACCAATACGCTTTCAAAACCACTATTCGCTATAACCAGCCATCAAGGATCACCGCAGCTCATAGATCGGAGCTCGCCATTCGCCGACATCATACTGACCTTCCCAAATATCACTAATCCCCCTTTTGGAAATGACTCCGGAAAACCGTAAAACGACAAGTCTCTGTTGAACTGGACTGAGTCTACCAATGGAGCCTTCAACAATTGCCGCCAACTCCTTGCTCAAGCAGTGCGATTGTCACACCCGATACCAGATCCAGAACTGTGCTTAGTAACTGACGAGTCAAACATAGCAGCGGGTGCTGCTCTACGCCAATTGGTGGATGACGTTCGCGAGCCAAAAAACACAACAGGGTTATTCTACATACGGTAGAGAACTAACAGCAATGTACTTAGCCATAAATCATTTGCGTGACTAGTTATAAGGTCGCAAATTCCATATACAAACGGGTCACAAGCCTTTAATTTTCGCCCTCCGACAACGACCCGAAACATCGTCACCGCGACAAACTAACTATCTTTCACTCATAAGCGAATTCACGACCGATATCCGATACATTAAGGGGGAAGAAAATGACGCAGCCGATCTACTATCGCGAATCGACATGGTTCAGGGAAAAGACGATCTGTACTCAAAACTCGCTAAGTCGCAGGAAAATGATACCGAACTTCAAGACTTACTTAAAGGTAAACTTGTACATTCGATGCAACTAACTCTATTTTCCTTCCCTCACCTAGCCCAACCAATTTATTGTGACGTATCACACAATAGGGTCCGACCTTTCATCACCAAAGACCTACGGAAAGCATTCTTTGACGTAACGCACAATCTTTCGCATCCAGGCCGGCGCGCGACAGTGCGACTCATGACTGAACATTTCATCTGGCCAAAAATTCGGCAGCACTGTTCTAACTTCGCAAAGACCTGCATTCCCTGTCAAAAAACAAAAATCCAGCGCTACTCGGAATCGGAACCGATGCCCGACAAGCGCTTTGCCTACATAAACATTGACATCATCGGACCGTTCCCACCTTCAGGGGGATATCGCTACGTTCTAACAGTCATCGACCGCTACACTAGGTGGCCGGAAGCATATCCATTGACAGACATGTCGGCTATTAACTGCGCCAACGCACTCATCAAAGGCGTTTTGGGCCATCTCTGCAGATCACCTCTGACCAAGGGAGACAGTTTACTTCTCCGGTCTTTGCGGAGCTATGCACATGTATGGGAACTAACCACACAATGACGACTTCGATCGTTGAACGATTCCATTGAACATTAAAGGCGGCAATAAATTGCAACGACCCCACGCAATGGGTAAAACGCCTCCCACTCATACTTCTAGGTCTTCGTGCAACCTTAAAAGAGGACATCAACGCAACGTCGGCAGAACAAGTGTATGGTACATCGCTTAGACTTCCAGCTGATTTACTGGTACCAACACTCGAAGATCGCTCACAATGCGATTTCATCAAGGACCTTCGAAACACGATGCGCCAAACTAAGCCCCAGCAAACAGCATGGCACACAAGACAACAACCCTGTGTGCACAAAGATCTGAAGACGTCAACTCACGTTTTCGTCCGCAATGACACTATCAAAGCATCCATAATCCCACCATATGAAGGGCCCTTCAAAGTATTGCAGCGATACGACAAATTCTTCACCCTTTCTATTCGAAATAGACCCATCAAGATCTCAGTAGACCGCCTAAGGCCAGAATACCTCGAATCCGATCAAGACAACTGCACTCTACCATCTTCTTCATCTACATCGGTTATTCCAGAACCACCACCACAAAAAACAACTCAGCCGTACCACACCTTTAGAGGTCGACTAGTCCAAGCTCCTGAACGCTTGGGCTTGTTAAGCATTCTGGGGGGCCACTGTGGTGGACAGCTCTGGCAACCCTGCAGCCTCTACATAATACAAACTTCTAACAACTCCGCAGCCTCTACAAAATACAAACTTCTCACAACTCCGCAGCCTCTACAAAATACAAACTCTTGATCGAAAATCGATAGAAGCCGCCTGCCACGTCTAATCAACAAAAGAGCAGAAACGACTTGCAAGACATTTGAACAGTTGAATTTGAGAAGCCAGGACCAGAACACTCAAAAGCCCAATTGTTATTTTTGACAACGTTATAGTTTGTTTCCTCGACACGTTTATAAAATAAAATATATTTTATTTGAATTAAATAATAACAAAGAAATCAGTTTTTTAGTGGCTAAAGTGGTGACCCCAACGTGATGCCTTATGTTTCGGAAGAATCTAAAGCGAGCAGCAACCCGACCGATGATGTCGCGCAGCACAACGATGGCGAGCGGTTTAGAAGATGCCAGCATTCAACCTTTGGAAGTAGCTGCTAATTACTACGCTCGACTTCAAATGCCGACAACTGGTTTTTTTATTGGGCTTCTACTTCCGTGCATCCGGCATCGCCCCAGACAGCCGTAAATTTGATACGGTTTATGCACAACTGCCTCTCTTACGTCTTACCGAGCTCCGACCTTTAATTGAAGCTGCAACTTGTAGTGAATACACAACTACATCCGCTCACAGCACCAACCATTTCGCGGACAGCCACCAAAAGCGGCTACGTCGAGTACTCCACGAAATGCCACTCGGTGACAAGAAAACTAAGTCAGCTCTTTTACGAGATGGTCCAAACCGCTAAAGGCGGACGCTCATTGTCAGCGAGCTTAAAACAACAGTTGTGACGCCAGAAAAAGCCCTCGGATACCACCCTAAACCACCAGAAGATCTCGCACTCGATTAGTAGTCTCTGTCTTCGCGAAAAAATTACGAACTTGTCATTTCTCATTGACACCGGGGCGGAAGTCTTGTGTTTACCCCCATCTGCATCACACAAAAAGCTACGACCAACTACATGCAGTTGTTCGCGGTGAACAGTTCGCCCATCAAGGTTTGCGGAGAGGTCACTCACGAGCTTGATCTTGACCTCAACCGCCCATTCGTGTGGACTTTCATTGTCACCAACGTCACCTCTCCAATCATTGGCGCCGATTTTCTTAAGCACCATGACCTAATGGTTTATGTGAAGAGGTCCCGCCTCATAGACTCACGCACCAATACGCTTTCAAAACCACTATTCGCTATAACCAGCCATCAAGGATCACCGCAGCTCATAGATCGGAGCTCGCCATTCGCCGACATCATACTGACCTTCCCAAATATCACTAATCCCCCTTTTGGAAATGACTCCGGAAAACCGTAAAACGACAAGTCTCTGTTGAACTGGACTGAGTCTACCAATGGAGCCTTCAACAATTGCCGCCAACTCCTTGCTCAAGCAGTGCGATTGTCACACCCGATGCAGAACTGTGCTTAGTAACTGACGCGTCAAACATAGCAGCGGGTGCTGCTCTACACCAATTGGTGGATGACGTTCCCGACCCACTTGGTTTTTTTTTCGAAAAAAAATTTCAAAACACAACAGGGTTATTCTACATACGATAGAGAACTAACAGCCATGTACTTAGCCATAAATCATTTCCGTGACTTGTTAGAAGGTCGCAAATTCCATATACAAACGGATCACAAGCCTTTAACTTTCGCCCTCCGACAACGACCCAACAAATCGTCACCGTGACAAGCTAACTATCTTTCACTCATAAGCGAATTCACGACCGATATCCGATACATTAAGGGGGAAGAAAACAACGCAGCCGATCTACTATCGCGAATCGACATGGTTCAGGGAAAAGACGATCTGTACTCAAAACTCGCTAAGTCGCAGGAAAATGATACCGAACTTCAAGACTTACTTAAAGGTAAACTTGTACATTCGATGCAACTAACTCTATTTTCCTTCCCTCACCTAGCCCAACCAATTTATTGTGACGTATCACACAATAGGGTCCAACCTTTCATCACCAAAGACCTACAGAAAACATTCTTTTACGCAACGTGCAATCTTTCGCATCCAGGCCGTCATCTGGCCAAAAATTCGGCAGCACTGTTCTAACTTCGCAAAGACCTGCATTCCCTGTCAAAAAACAAAAATTCAGCGCCACTCGGAATCGGAACTGCAGCACTTCCCGATGCCCGACAAGCGCTTTGCCTACATAAACATTGACATCATCGAACCGTTCCCACCTTCAGAGGTATATCGCTACCTTCTAACAGTCAACGACCGCTACACTAGGTGGCCGGAAGCATATCCAATGACAGACGTGTCGGCTATCAACTGCGCCAACGCACTCATCACAGGCTGGATTTCGCGTTTTGGGCCACCTCTGCAGATCACCTATGACCAAGGGAGACAGTTTACGTCTTCGGTCTTTGCGGAGCTATGCACATGTATGGGAACTAACCACATAATGACGACTTTATATCACCCGCAAGCCAATGGAATCGTTGAACGATTCCATCGAACATTAAAGGCGGCAATAAATTGCAACGACTCCACGCAATGGGTAAAACGCCTCCCACTCATACTCCTAGGTCTTGGTGCAACCTTAAAAGAGGACATCAACGCAACGCCGGCAGAACTAGTATATGGTACATTGCTTAGACTACTAGCTGATTTACTGGTACCAACACTCGAAGATCGCTGACAATGAGATTTCATCAAGGACCTTCGAAACACGATGCGCCAAACTAAGCCCCAGCAGACAGCATGGCACACAAGACAACAACTCTTTGTGCACAAAGATCTGAAGACGTCAACTCACGTTTTCGTCCGCAATGACACTATCAAAGCATCCATAATCCCACCATATGAAGGGCCCTTCAAAGTATTGCAGCGATACGACAAATTTTTCAACTTTTCTATTCGAAATAGACCCATCAAGATCTCAGTAGACCGCCTAAAGCCAGCATACCTCGAATCCGATTAAGACAACTGCACTCTACCATCTTCTTCATCTACATCGGTTATTCCAGAACCACCACCACAAAAAACAACTCAGCCGTACCACACCCTTAGAGGTCGACTATTCCAAGCTCCTGAACGATATCGTTAGGGCGTGTTAAGCCTTCTGGGGGGCCACTGTGGTAGACAGCTCTGGCAACCCTGAAGCCTCTACAAAATACAAACTTCTAACAACTCCACAGCCTCTACAAAATACAAACTTCTCACAACTCCGCAGCCTCTACAAAATACAAACTCTTGATCGAGAATCGATACAAGCCGCCTGATAATGCCAGCAAAAGCGGCTACGTCGAGTACTCCACGAAATGCCACTCGGTGAAAAGAAACCAAGTCAGCTCTTTTACGAGATGGTCCAAACCGCTAAAGGCGCACTAAGCGAAGCCGTCTTACTCGACTTATGGACATCACGCCTTCCTCACTCAGTGCATGCAGTCGTAGTCGCGCTACAAAGGACCGCGAACGAAAAAACTCGGGTGGCTGACACCGTTATGGAAAATGTCGAATTACGACAGTTAAATGCCATCGCACCTAGCACCTCGTCACCAACACCGCGTGAACCTCAAGCTCTTGTCACTGATGCGCCATTCCCTTCGTCTGATGTAGCCCATATGGTCCGAGAAGTTTCCAAACTATTTTCTCATGGCCATAGATTGCCAAGGTGACGCGATCGCACGCTAACTCGAGGGGGCCAGCCTCAAGTTTTTAGTCAGCGTAGGCGAGCACCGTCAATCGAACAGTTCGACGACTGCTGGTTCCATCGGAAATTTGGAAAAAAGCAACCAACTGTCGCCAACTTTTCCGAAACGGACGCTCATTGTCAGCGAGCTTACAACAACAGTTGTGACGCCAGAAAAAAGGCCTCGGATGCCACCCTAAACCACCAGAAGATCTCGCACTCGATTAGTAGTCTCGGTCTTCGCGAAAAAATTACGAACTTGTCATTTCTCATTGACACCGGGGCGGAAGTCTCGTGTTTACCCCCATCTACATCACACAAAAAGCTACGACCAACTACATGCAGTTGTTCGCGGTGAACAGTTCGCCCATCAAGGTTTACGGAGAGGTCACTCACGAGCTTGATCTTGACCTCAACGGCCCATTCGTGTGGACTTTCATTGTCGCCGACGTCACCTCTCCAATCATTGGCGCCGATTTTCTTAAGCACCATGACCTAATGGTAGATGTGAAGAGGTCCCGCCTCATAGACTCACGCACCAATACGCTTTCAAAACCACTATTCGCTATAACCAGCCATCAAGGATCACCGCAGCTCATAGATCGGAGCTCGCCATTCGCCGAAATCATACTGACCTTCCCAAATATCACTACTCTCGCACCCTCGGGAGCATCGACCAACTCTGAGGCGTTGCATTTCATCGAAACGAATGGCCCGTCATGCTCAGCCCGTGCACGTCGCTTACCTCCAGACAAATTGACGGCAGCAAAAAAGGAGTTTGAGCTACTAATGTGCGCTGGGATATGCAGACCCTCAAAATCTAACTGGTCCAGCCCACTTCACATGGTTCGTAAGGCTGATGGTTCTTGGAGGCCATGTGGAGATTACAGGAGTCTCAACTCAATCACAATACCCGACCGCTACCCGCTCCCTTATCTCCACGATTTTGCAAACATTCTGCGAGGTAAGACCATTTTCTCAAAAATAGATCTACAAAAAGCCATCCACCAGGTACCTATTAATCCAGCAGACATCCCAAAAACCGCATTTGGGTTGTACGAGTTCACCCACATGACATTTGGGTTACGGAATGCAGCTCAAACCCTTCAGCGGCTGGTTCATGAGGTCCTACGAGGGGTCGAGTTCGCTTTTCCGTACATGGATGACATATACATCAACGAACATCGCCGACACCTGAGCGAAGTGCTAGAAACACTCGCTAACCACAACCTTTCAATAAACATGGCCAAATACGTCTTCGGACAATCAGAACTAGAGTTTCTCGGACACCTAATCACGAAACAAGGAATCTCACCGCTCCCCTCACGTGTCGACGCTATTTCCAGAGTTACACGCCAAGAGAGAGAGCTAAGAAGGTTCATCGCGACGGTAAACTTCTACAGGAAGTTCATGCCTCATGCGGCCGAGGTGCAAATCCCCCTTTTGGAAATGACTCCGAAAAACCGTAAAACGACAAGTCTCTGTTGAACTGGACTGAGTCTACCAATGGTGCCTTCAACAATTGCCGCCAACTCCTCGCTCAAGCAGTTCGATTGTCACACCCGATGCAGAACTGTGCTTAGTAACTGACGCGTCAAACATAGCAGCGGGTTCTGCTCTACACCAATTGGTGGATGACGTTCCCGAGCCACTTGGTTTTTTTTCGAAAAAAAATTCCAAAACACAACAGGGTTATTCTACATACCATAGAGAACTAACAGCCATGTACTTAGCCATAAATCATTTCCGTGACTTGTTAGAAGGTCGCAAATTCCATATACAAACGGATCACAAGCCTTTAATTTTCGCCTTCCGACAACGACCCGAAACATCGTCACCGCGACAAACTAACTATCTTTCACTCATAAGCGAATTCACGACCGATATCTGATACATTAAGGGGGAAGAAAGCCACGCAGCCGATCTACTTTCGCGAATCGACATGGTTCAGGGAAAAGACGATCTGTACTCAAAAGTCGCTAAGTCGCAGGAAAATGATACCGAACTTCAAGACTTACTTAAAGGTAAACTTGTACATTCGATGCAACTAACTCTATTTTCCTTCCCTCACCTAGCCCAACCAATTTATTGTGACGTATCACACAATGGGTCCGAACTTTCATCACCAAAGACCTACGGAAAGCATTCTTAGACGCAACGCGCAATCGTATCCAGGCCGGCGCGTGACAGTGCGACTCAAGGCTGAGCGTTTCATCTGGCCAAAAATTCGGCAGCACTGTTCTAACTTCGCAAAGACCTGCATTCCCTGTCAAAAAACAAAAATTCAGCGCCAGTCGGAATCGGAACTGCAGCACTTCCCGATGCCCGACAAGCGCTTTGCCTACATAAACATTGACATCATCGAACCGTTCCCACCTTCAGAGGGATATCGCTACCTTCTAACAGTCAACGACCGCTACACTAGGTGGCCGGAAGCATATCCAATGACAGACGTGTCGGCTATCAACTGCGCCAACGCACTCATCACAGGCTGGATTTCGCGTTTTGGGCCACCTCTGCAGATCACCTCTGACCAAGGGAGACAGTTTACGTCTTCGGTCTTTGCGGAGCTATGCACATGTATGTGCACATAATGACGACTTTATATCACCCGCAAGCCAATGGAATCGTTGAACATTAAAGGCGGCAATAAATTGCAACGACTCCACGCAATGGGTAAAACGCCTCCCACTCATACTCCTAGGTCTTCGTGAAACCATAAAAGAGGACATCAATGCAACGCCGGCAGAACTAGTATATGGTACATCGCTTAGACTTCCAGCTGATTTACTGGTACCAACAGTCGAAGATCACTCACAATGCGATTTTATCAAGGACCTTCGAAACACGATGCGCCAAACTAAGCCCCAGCAGACAGCATGGCACAAAAGACAACAACCCTTTGTGCACAAAGATCTGAAGACGTCAACTCACGTTTTCGTCCGCAATGACACTATCAAAGCATCCATAATCCCACCATATGAAGAGCCCTTCAAAGCATTGCAGCGATACGACAAATTCTTCACCCTTTCTATTCGAAATAGACCCATCAAGATCTCAGTAGACCGCCTAAAGCCAACATACCTCGAATCCGATTAAGACAACTGCACTCTACCATCTTCTTCATCTATATCGGTTATTCCAGAACCACCACCACAAAAAACAACTCAGCCGTACCACACACTTAGGGGTCGACTAGTCCAAGCTCCTGAACGATATCGTTAGGGCGTGTTAAGCCTTCTGGGGGGCCACTGTGGTGGACAGCTCTGGCAACCCTGCAGCCTCTACAAAATACAAACTTCCAACAACTCCACAGCCTCTACAAAATACAAACTTCTCACAACTCCGCAGCCTCTACAAAATACAAACTCTTGATCGAGAATCGATACAAGTCGCCTGCCACGTCCAATCAATGCCACGATTAACCCTTCGAGAGTTGATAGAAGCCGCCTGCATTCGACTAATCAACAAAAGAGCAGAAACGACTTGCAAGACATTTGAACAGTTGAATTTGAGAAGCTAGGACCAGAACACTCAGAAGCCAGGACCAGAACACTCAAAAGCCCAATTGTGATTTTTGACAACGTTATAGTTTGTTTCCTCGACACGTTTATAAAATAAAATATATTTTATTTGAATTAAATAATAACAAAGAAATCAGTTTTTTAGTGGCTAAAGTGGTGACCCCGACGTGATGCCTTCTGCTTCCGAAGAATCTAAAGCGGGCAGCAACCCGACCGATCATGTCGCGCAGCAGAACGATGGCGAGCGGTTCGAGGATGCCAGCATTCAACCTTTGGAAGTAGCCGCCAATTACTACGCTCGACTTCAAATGCCACCGTTCGTAGAATCAGATGTCGACAACTGGTTTTTTTATTGGACTTCTACTTCCGGCATCGCCCCAGACAGCCGTAAATTTGATACGGTTTGTGCACAACTGCCACTCTCACGTCTTACCGAGCTCCGACCTTTAATTGAAGCTGGGCCTAATAGTGAAAAGTACAACTATATCCGCTCACAGCTCACCAACCATTTCGCGGACATCAAGCAAAAGGGGCTACGTCGAGTACTCCACGAAATGCCACTCGGTGACAAGAAACCAAGTCAGCTCTTTTACGAGATGGTCCAAACCGCTAAAGGCGCACTAAGCGAAGCAGTCTTACTCGATTTATGGACATCACGCCTTTCTCACTCAGTGCATGCAGTCGTAGTCGCGTTACAAGGGACCGCGAACGAAAAAACTCGGGTGGCTGACACCGTTATGGAAATTGTCTATGCAACCTTAGAGAAATATCTCCGGTTAGCACCCCAAACAAACAATGCAATCCAAAGATTTAAAAAATATATTAGATGAATGTCTAAAACAACATTTAAAAAACATTACCACAAAAGATGACGTCGCGGCCATATTAACAGACATTCAGTTATTACGGTCTCAAAATGCCCAACCCTCAGAGCGTTTATCCTTCGTCGAAAATTATTGCCAAACTACTGAAAAGCAACTCGAAATTTTGTCCAACAAAGCAAATGATAAAACTGTTGTAATGCATTTTCCATCAGATAATAAGCCAAACAAGGTTGAGTTTGCTAAACAAACTTGTCTCTGCCTACTTGATCTAAAGGACAACGCTGATATGCTTATCGAAAACACTCAGGAATTTAACAACCGACACAATAAAAAAACAACGATGGTTCTAAATTTTAAAAACGCTGGTATGGCAAATAAAATCATTGTGGCCGCACCAAAATTAAAGGGTACCGGAGTCTTCGTACACAAAGAACAATCTTTACTCTATCGCAAAAAAAGAAGCGCATTAAGCGATATTAAAAGTAAACTTTTGTCAATCAACCCAAACGCGAAAGTTTATTTAAAAGGTGCCAAATTGCAAATTGAAAAGTTTGTTTTTCACTACGATTCGCTGCAGGGATTACAAACAAAAACAAAAGAGGCAGTTCAGTACGTCAAGACGACATTTGGAGAAGACGCAATGTGCTTTTTTGACATCTACAAGCAAACCAACTTAGCAGCAGCAGAGCCATCTGGTAGTCGAAGAATATCTAATCAAGATGGTTCATGTACCAACTATAATCATCATACAGTATAGGATAGGGTTGCCATCTGCCAAAAAAATATATTTTTTAAAATTTTCTGCTATAACATTAAGGGGCTTAAAAACAAATTACTTACGCCTGATTTTTTTAAACTTATTCAAAAATACGATATTATTTTTGTATTAGAAACTTTTTTAGAAGAAGGAAAAGAATTGCAATATTATAAATATTTTGAAAATTTTAACATTAAATGTATTCCGGCTATTCGAAATAACAGACTCGGGAGAGCTAGTGGTGGAATATTATGTAGTTACAAAAATAAACGCTCAAAAAATAGTATTAATAATGTAACTTTAAGGAACAACAGTAACACAATTTTAATCGATGTAGAATGTGATTCAAAATATTTTCATGTTATTCCTGTATATTTGAACTTTAATTCCTGGTCATACGAAGAATTGCAGAGTATATTATTAAATTACAAGTACGAGAACCTTATGATCATTGGAAACTAACGGTCGTATAGGTAATTTCCAAAACTCCCCTGTTCTTAATAATGGTCAGTTTACTGATATAAGAAACTCACTGGATAATTGCTTGAACACCAACGGCAAATTACTGATAGAATTGTTCGAAGACTTTGGTTTTTTTATCTTAAATGGAGTATCAAATGGTGATTCAAGGGGCGATTATACTTTTATATCTTCCCAAGGCTGTTCTGTAATTTGTTTTTGTATTGTGAAGGGCGATTGGATTGATATGATTAAAAATTGTGAGGTATATCCGGCAAACTATTCGACCCATCTGCCTATTGTAGTGTCGTGCGAATGTACACTTCAAGATATCCACAACAGAGCTGAAGTATCTAATGCTGTTAAGAAACTAAAATTGGTCGAAAGTAAGGCTAGTTTGTATAGGCGAAACTTAAACCAACAAATGGGTTCTTTTAATGATAAGCTTGAACCTTGCATAGAATCTTCAACACAATCTGTTTTTGAATTAGTTAAGTATCAGCAGTTGTTAGTTCTTGTCCGAATAGTTCTTCAACACAATCTGTTTTTGAATTAGTTAAGTATCAGCAGTTGTTAGTTCTTGTACGAAGAGTGTAAAAAAGTAGGAAAATATTCTTCGCTTACTTAAAGCTTTTCAGACAGTCTTCAAATGAAGCTTTCAAAAGACTCTACTTGCAACAAAATAAAATATATAAGGATTTATGCTGTTTCAAAACGCAATTGTACTTAAAGAAAGCCGCTAGGAATGTTTTAAACTGTAGGGATTCCAAGACTTTTTGGTGCAAAGTGTGGATCTTAGGTGGAAGGAGCAAGTCATCGTCTTTGAGCGTAAGTGTAGATCAACTAGCAAACTATTTTGAAAACCTTTTGCTCTCAGACTCAAACCAAAACTCTTTAAGCTACGCCCTTCAATACATTTCGATACCTGAGCTAGACTCGCCTTATACAATGCTTGAATTATTATCATCACTTAATAAAATGAAAAATAAGGCTGCGGGATTAGATGGAATCCCGATCGAGTTCTACAAGTTTTCGACCCCTGAGTTTCTGGAACACATTTTGGCACTGCTATATCAAATGTTCATTGACGAGATGTTTCCAAGTAGCTTCCGCTTGGCGAAAATATGTGCTATATTTAAAAAAGGTAATCCAAATAATAATAATATATTAATAATAATAATATATAATAATAATATTATAAGCTGTTTCCAAGCTGGTTTTCGGGATAATCTCTCAACAATGGATCAAATATTTGCTCTTACAAGCATCGCAAGACGTTTTATCGATAAAAAGAAACCATTGTACCCTTTTTTGTAGATTTCAAAGCTGCTTTTGATATAGGCATTCACTATTATATAAGCATTCAACTATTGGTGTATCAACAAAGTTCATTAAAGTCTATGAACAGCTTCTTTGGAACACGTCTGCGACTGTATGCAATGGTGAACACCAGTCTAAAGCTTCCCGATCAGAAACAGGTGTCCCACAGGGTTGCGTTTTGAGTCCGTTGATGTTCGCCTTATATATAAATGATATTAAAAAATACTTACCAGGAGGTGTAACCTTTGGCGATTTGTCAATAAAGCTCCTGCTCTACGCGGATGACCTGGTGATCTTTTCAGACAATCCTATGACGCTTCAACTGCAAATTTATAAGCTGAAACTGTTTTGTGATGCATGGGATCTTAAAATTGATATTAATAAATCTTAAATAATGATCTTCAGAACTCAAAACCGATCTGATAACCTTACAAGGAACTGGAATTTAGATAATCAAAATATTGAGGTAGTTAGTGAGTTTAAGTATCTAGGCCTAATTATAACTCACAATCTAAGTATGAAAGCCCATATTAAAGAAAAAATTTCCGTAGCAAAATCAGCAATTAATACCTTGTGGTCAAATTTTTTTACTAATAAATTTGTTGACTCTACGTCAAAGTTTTAAGTTTTTAATGCAACGGTTAATAGATGTCTTTGTTATTGAACTGGAGTTTATGGGTACCAATTTTTTGAGGAAATTGAAAGCATTCAAAAATACTTTTTCAAACGAATTTTCCGGTTGCCTTTTAATACCCCCAATTACGCAATATTTGTTGAATCTGGTCTACCACAAGTTTATGCGAGGAGTTTGAAAGCCAATGCAGACTATATCACGAAAGTAATGCATAGATTTGATAGCAATTTACATAAAAGAATTCTACTGGTATCACTCCGCTGTGGTTATTCACCTTTTAGAAACTGGCTCGCGTCGGCTCACAGCGTCTCTTAAGATCTGAATGTATTTTAATTGCTCAAGTTAGATTAGACTAACAGCAGCAACGTCAACATCGTCGTTAGACCAAAGTCCTAAATTTGCTGTTTCTGTTCCATTGCTACCAATTTTGCGCAAGTGAAATTCAGGGGCACCATATTGCCGAAAAAACTAAAATTTTGACAATTTTACTTTGCGCTTGTCGTCATTGTTGTGCTTTCAGAGGCTACTTATTTATTTATATTTTTTTTAATAATGGAAGAAAAACTTATCGAAATGGTAAGAAAAAATACATTTCTTTTTGATAAGAGAAGGAAATCAAAAGAAAAACAATATAAAGAAATTGGAGATTCGCTTGGTGTATTTTACTGACACTTCGTAAACTTTTTGTATGACACAAAGTGTCAAACAGAAGTAAGAAGACGATGCTGGTGCTGGTGGCAATGTGTTTCAATTTCTTTTGCTGGTCAGCGTGCTTTTTGCTGTTGTCGGTGCTGGTGCTATTGCTGGTTCAATCTGTTCCTCGCTATAGGCAATAGATCGTGATCAACAACCTCAGAAGTTCTTATATTCTCTTGGGGATCGCCATCATCATCAGGTGTTCCTGGTAAGGTAAGTTCTTCGTCTGCATCTGACTCTTTTTCATTGTCATTGTTGTCTGGTATCTTCCATAATTTCAATTGACTTACATGGGCCGTTGAGGAGTATTTTCGGCCGGATTCATCACATCGTGAGGCTGCAACTCCGTAACTATCATTTAGTAAGACCTTTGTTATGACAAGAGGACCTCGGTTTTTGCGGTGTAACTTCGTAGAATCGCCTGTAGATTGAGGAAGCGATTTCATAAAAACAATGTCACCAAGGTCATATTGAACATTGATTCTCCTGCTACGGTCATAACGTTCCTTGATTTTCCTTTGCTCAGCCATTATTCGGTCAACTGCTTCATCTCCCAATATTTAATATTTCAGGTCATTGGTAATGTCTGGATTCTTCATTTATCTATGCTGGTGCTATTGCTGGTTCAATCTGTTCCTCGCTATAGGCAATAGATCGTGATCAACAACCTCAGAAGTTCTTATATTCTCTTGGGGATCGCCATCATCATCAGGTGTTCCTGGTAAGGTAAGTTCTTCGTCTGCATCTGACTCTTTTTCATTGTCATTATTGTCTGGTATCTTCCATAATTTCAATTGACTTACATGGGCCGTTGAGGAGTATTTTCGGCCGGATTCATCACATCGTAAGGCTGCAACTCCGTAACTATCATTTAGTAAGACCTTTGTTATGACAAGAGGACCTCGGTTTTTGCGGTGTAACTTCGTAGAATCGCCTGTAGATTGAGGAAGCGATTTCATAAAAACAATGTCACCAAGGTCATATTGAACATTGATTCTCCTGCTACGGGCATAACGTTCCTTGATTTTCCTTTGCTCAGCCATTATTCGGTCAACTGCTTCATCTCCCAATATTTAATATTTCAGGTCATTGGTAATGTCTGGATTCTTCATTTATTGTAAACTGTCTTAAATATCCCTTGTCAAAACGTGGAGTATATCCATATAGAAGTTGAAATGGTAATTTTTCCGTGGTTTATTTGATGTTAGTTTTAATTAAAGATTAAATTTAAAGAAAATGATGTGAATACAACAATTAATTTATAAATAGATACAGAAAGTTTTTGTTTGACAACCGGAAAGTATGGATTTAAGAAAATGGCAGTAAAGATTTACATGAGCATTTAATATTTAACATCTTCGATACAGGGGGCCAAGTAATATATTTATCATTACATTTTTATTGAAACTTAACATACTACCCCGCCTTAAGGAGGCGGCTATAGGCAGCTTACGAATCCTGTTTTTTACTCGGTATGTGTCACCATTACTTGTCTTCAATGTAACCATTCGAACTTTCCCGGATGTGATTGAAGGATGCACCCAGTTTCCATTTCAGGGGAGGGAGATTTTCATCTTGAATAATTACGATATATCCTACCGACATCAAGTTTCCAGATCTCGTCCATTTTGTGCGAAGCTGAAGATTTTGAAGGTAATCTGTTGAAGATGCTCAACAGTCCAGAATTGTTGAAAATACAACTGCAGCTGTTTGTAGCGCTTGAGGGAGCTAACCTTAGTGATATGCTGTAAGTCATGGGCGACTATGGCATTGAGGGCCGTGCCAGTTAAAAAGTGCCCGGGGGTAAGGGCTTGCATATCATTAGGGTTCTCTGACATCGGGGTAATAGGCCTGAAATTTAAAATTGATTCAATTTGAATAATTATGGTATTAAGTTCTGGGTAAGTAAATGAAGTATTTTGCAAGAATCGGTTCATGTAAAATTTTGCGCTTTTGACAGCTGCCTCCCACAAACCACCAAAATGAGGAGACCTTGGAGGGATTGTTTTCCATTGAATACTATCTAATGCGTTTTAATTATTTGTTCCCTACTTTCACGCTTTGTAAACATTTGATACAACTCGTGTAGTTCATTACGAGTTCCAATGAAATTAGTTGCGTTATCGCTGTGAACAACTGAACATAACCCACGACGGCCGATAAATCGCTTGAGAGCAGCAATGAAACTCATAGTAGACAAGTCTTCTACAAGCTCCAAATGAATCGCTTTAGTTACAAAGGAAATAAAGATGGCTACATCTGTCTTAACAGTGAACATAAAAGGGTCCACAAAAATCCAACTCCAACTATGTTAAATGGTCTTCATTGTTGCACTCGTAGCTCAGGTAAATCACCCATAATTTGGTAGTTGGCTGAGGGTCTAGCTCTTACACAGCGAACACATTGATGCAAACTAAAAGTTTTCCTTGAAGTGGCCAAACATTTTGTCGAACTTGACTCAAAAGCGCTGAGGACCCAAGTGAAAAAATTTAAGATATAAATGAGTTACGAAGACTGTTGTGACTATTCCATCCTTTGGCAGCAACATTGGATGTTTGGCGTTGTAATCCAACGATGAATTCGCAATGCCTCCACCAACTCGGATAATTCCATCAGCATATAGAAAAGGCGATAAACTATTTATATGACTCTTTCCTGGAAATGGGCTTCCTTTAGATAGAGTTATTATTTCAGTACGAACATTTTGGAGCTGAACGCATTTCACTAAACCATTTAATGCTCTCCTGAGCTCTTCTGGACTTAAAGGTCCTGTTGATCGTTCACACTTGTTTTTAGGATTTTTACTTAAGAAGTTAATTTTGAAACTAAAATTACAGGCTACAATGTTAATTAAAGATTGGTAATTGTTATGGTTTTTAATGTTTTCTATAAAATCAGTTTAAAGATTTACACTAAGTATGAATTTAAAACTTCTTCGTTCAAAGAGCGCATTTTCGCGAATCGTTTGAAATTTTGCAGTGGGCCACTTATTTTCTTGAAGTGTTAAAAATGGTGGTCCATGAAACCAAGTTTTACTTTTCATTAAAGCGTAAGGCATAGCTCCTTTAGACAGAATATCTGCTGGGTTTAACTGAGATAATATATGTCGCCATTGTGAAATTGAAGCATTTTTCTGAATGGTTGCAACCCTGTTAGCCACGTTAGCCACAAAGGTATGTCAACTACAAGATTGTTCTCGAATCCGATCTAAAACAATTTGTGAGTCTGTCCAGTATGTGATGTTTTGGAGAGTAAAACTGATGATGTCTTTTTAAGCGCTGAACAAGGCGAACCATCAAAACTGCAGCATATAACTCGAGTCGGGGTAAATTATTTTCTTCACGGGTGCCACTTTGGATTCAGCACACAGAAGTTCTACCTTTGTCGTACTATCTTCATCCCTAGATCGAATGTATACACAGCAACCATACGCATCTTCAGAGCTATCGGAAAATGCATGCAGCTGATAATCTTACCTGTGGCTTAGTGATAAGTGTGTCGGACTGCTAAGCGAATGAGCCTTGGTTCAAATCCAGCTCATAGCCACCTTTTTTTCTGGGGTACTGCCTCTTGCGAGGAACTGACAAAACCTCCAAGAATAAAATTTGTCTCGAAAAAGTGCATCTCATCTAACCGTTCGGACTCGGCGGTAAACTGTAGGTCCCTTCAATTCTTGTAGATTAATAACACACACACAGGAATGGTTGAGAGTATAAGTCACTAGGCCCTGGCTCCTTAAGGAGCTGTCACGCCAATAAATTTATTTTTATTTTTTGATAATCTTCCCACTGGCCAAAAAATGTGCGTCGTTTGAATTGAAAATTACCGCGTTCATGTATCGAGTATCGAAATCTCAAGGCAATGGTAAAAAGATCTGGTTGTATAACTGGACCGACCATTAGAATTTCAGTTAACGATATGCCTGAACCAGTTTTCGCAGAAGCATCACGCAGCTTTGTTGTGAGCTTGAACGTTTCATAATGCAATGATGCGGGAGAAAGTAATGTGGTTTGGAGAGATCCACGCAAGGAGCAATCCCCATATGTGAGCGTTCAATTAACTCTTCCATAATTTGTTTGTATTCATTATAAAATTCATTATTTTTCTGAAATTTTCTTTCCAGAGGAATAAGTCTTCTTCGAGCGACCTCAAATGAGTTTCTTAAAAGGCATGGACATTTTTTAAATGGCAATCGAACATTCAAATTCCCAGATTGCAATCGAGAATAATGTGCTAAGAAGTGTGCCTCACAGTCCAATTCCTCTTTCGTAAGACTTGTCTCCAGAAGAGTTATGTCTTCTATTTGCCAGAATACTTTCAAGGAATCATTAAGAAATTCGTCCGATTGCATGAGGAATGATTCTCGAGCAAATAACGCTTGAATGTTCTGTTGTCTTTAAGCAGTTAGAACACAAATTGAGATTCTTAATCTACTGAATGCGTTCCTGCTTAGATAAATTCTGAAACCTGAAGCACAAAATGGCTGGACTTAAAAAAATACTACAAGTGGGTTTTGTAACTATGATATCATTCCAATGATCAACTGGTCGTTTTAGATTCCGTAATACACTAAGAAGAGTTCCAATTTTATCAACCAAGCTTCTTATGCTTAAGAAAATGTGTTGCAGATGTTCCTGTGCGATTTTCTTTCGATTTGCAAACCGCTCCTTCAGCTCTGCTGTAGCAATTTCGTAGTTGCCATCTTCAATTTTGAGTCCTTCTATTGGAACCATTGCAGTTTCGCTGAGCTTTGACACGAGGTAGTGACATTTTGTCTGCTTTGATAAAGCTGGATTTTCGTGAATCAAAGAGACAAACGATTGAACCAATCCACTTAGTTACCTCACCTGAAAATAAAGTTAATTCTATAATTGGGAGTTTAATTATTTCCTGATGTTAATACTGGGAATGTTGTAATACTCCCGATTCTTCCTCTTTTTTCTGGTCATTTTGATTTATTAAATCCTTTATCGTTGCTACTGTTGTATAATAAACCTCCTCTCTGGCTCTCTAATTTCGTTGAAATTAGGTAGAAATGAGATGATTTTGAAATGTGATTTTGTATGGGAAATGAGATGATTTGGAATCAAATTTGGAAATTTGATACGAAATTAGCTCATTTGGCCTAATGAAAACAGAGATTTGCAGTTGTTTCCGTGCAGTCGAAATAATTTACACCGGCTCTTTGGGACCGACCAACCCAGTTTTTGCAGGGTTTGCAGTGACTGCACGATGTCTCTGTTTCTAAATTGACTGCCTAGTTTCATTGCAGCCACAACAACAAACGAAAAAAAATTGTAAATAAAGGCTGAACTATAATGGTCGGAACGGAGCGGACGGGCCCGTCCGTAAATGTGCGAGAACAAGCAATTTGTATCTCACGCCCGAAATAGCGGTTGCTCCGTTTCGTCAAGTTTCTATGAGTTTTACTTACGGAAGTAAACTGCGGTAGCGAGCGCATTTTACGGACGAAAACTTGACAGCTGGCTTCTGATGGTGTTTGTAATGAAGAAAATTTGACATGTACTTCTGCGCCATTCCGTCCTACTTACTTACTTAGGTGGCGCTACAGTTCAGGACGAACCTGGGCCTCAACCAACATGCCTTTCCAGCCAACTCGGTCTTTGGCTAGCTGCCTCCAGTTTTGCACTCCAAGTTGGTTGAGGTCGTCCTCCACTTGAGCGCGCCACCTAAGGCGAGGTCTTCCTTGACTGCGTCTACCCTCTGGGATGGAATCGAAGATCCTGCGAGCCGGAGCATTGTTGTCCATTCGCTCTACATGACCTAGCCATCTTAAACGTGATATGCGTATTTTTTTGACCAGGTCAATGTCGCTGTACAGCTCGTATAGTTCTTGGTTGAACCTTCTCCTCCAAAGCCCGTTAACGCAGATAGGGCCAAAAATCTTCCGAAGAATCTTACGCTCGAAACGACTAAGGATATCTTCATCCGCTTTAGATAGAGTCCATGCCTCGGCGCCATAGAGCAGGACTGGGATGATTAGGGTCTTATACAGAGTCTCCTTTGTCTTTCGAGAGAGGGCTTTGCTACTCAATTGCCTTCCTAGCCCATAGAAACAGCGATTGGCAAGAGTAATTCTTCGCTTTATTTCTGACGAGATGTTGTTGTCAGATGTTATAGCGGATCCGAGGTACACAAAGTCCCTAACTACCTCAAAGTTGTACCTGTCTATTGTGATGTTTTGTCCAATCCGCCGGTGTTGTGTGTCCCTTTTTGTGGACAGCAGGTACTTCGTTTTGGCCTCATTGACTGCTAGTCCCATCTTAGCCGCTTCAGCTTCAATGCTAGCAAACGTTCCACTGACAGCTCGCCGAGTTCTGCCAATGATGTCTATGTTGTCAGCGTATGCTAGCAATTGCACAGACTTGAAAAAAATTGTCCCACTACAATTGACTTGCGAGTTTCTTATAATTTTTTCAAGTATTAAGTTGAAGAAATCGCACGATAGCGCATCACCTTGTCGGAATCCTTTTTTGACGTCAAAAGCTTCTGTGAGGTCAGAACCAACCTTGACGGAGCAGCGAGAGTTCTCCATCGTCATCCTGCACAGTCGGACGAGTTTTGTGGGAATGCCAAAACCTGACATGGCTCTGTATAGCTCGTCTCTATAAATGCTATCGTACGCGGCCTTAAAATCGATAAAGAGGTGGTGAGTATCGATTTGGAATTCTTGCGTGGTTTCCAGGATCTGCCGTAGCGTGAACATTTGATCGATTGTGGACTTTCCAGGTCTGAAACCACACTGATAGGGGCCAATCAGGTTGCTGACGAAAGGTTTCAGGCGTTCACATAGTACGGCAGAGAGGATCTTGTAGGCGATATTCAGGAGACTTATTCCTCTATAGTTGGCGCAGTTTAGAGGGTCTCCTTTCTTGTGGATCGGGCAAACGATGCTGAGGTTCCATTCATCAGGCATACTTTCTTCTGACCAAACTTTAGAGATGAGTTGGTGTATGCACTCCACCAGGTCATCTCCGGCCGCTTTAAAAAGTTCGGCGGGTAATCCGTCGGGTCCAGCAGCTTTGTTGTTTTTGAGTTTAGATATTGCTATCCTTACTTCATGTTGGTCAGGTGGACGAAAGTTTTGTCTGTCATCATCCATGTTGAATGGTTCATTCTGCCTGACAGCGGGATTTTGGCCTTCATCGCCGTTTAACAGTCTCCAGAAATGGTCCTTCCATGTACTCAGCACCGACTGTGACTCTACTACGAGGTTTCCATTCCTATCTCTACAGGCTTCTGTGCGGGATTTTTTTCCTTGGCATGTTATTTTTACCTGTTGGTAAAACTTCCGCACGTTGTTCCTGGAGTAGCATCTCTCAATATCTTCGATCGCGCGCTTCTCATGCTCTCTCTTTTTCTTTTGGAGAAGCCGGTGTTCTTCCCGTCTTTTCTGCTCATAGAGCTCGCGAGCAGCTCTCGTCTTTCTTTGCAGCGCCGCTTTATATGCCTCTTGTTTGGCTGCATGGGCCTGCCTGCATTCGTCATCAAACCAGAGGTTTCGTGGTGGTGGTCTGGTGAAACCTAGCACATCAGTTGCGGCATCTCTGATGGCTTGTTGGCAGTGTTGCCACTGATCTTCGGCACTTGATGCTGGCGGTACTGGATTTCTTGAGAGGTTACGGGATATTCGATCGGCATAGGTTCTGGCGGTTTCTTGCGATTGCAGCTTTCCGACGTCATACTTCCTCACAGTATTACTCCGTTGTTGTGGAGTTCGGGTTATTCGCATTCTTACCTTTGCTGCAACAAGGTAGTGATCCGAGTCGATGTTAGCTGCTCGGAAGGTGCGAACATCCAAGATACTGGAGGCGTGTCTTGCATCGATCGCAACGTGATCAATCTGATTGACGGTTCTTTGATCTGGGTGTCGCCAAGTCCCTTTGTGTATATCGAGATGAGGAAACCGTGTGCTTGCAATGGTGACGTTATGTGCCGCTGCGAAGTCAATTAGCCTAAGTCCGTTTTCAGACGTTGTGTCGTGTAGGCTATGTTTTCCGACAGTCCTACCAAAGATTTCCTCTTTACCAATTTTGGCATTAAAATCGCCTAGTACGATCTTAACGTCGTATTTAGGGCATTGCTCATAGGTTTTGTCGAGGAGCTCATAGAAGTCATCCTTGGTGGCGTCATCTTTGTCCTCTGTGGGGGCATGAGCGCATATTAGGCTAATGTTGGCGAATTTAGCCTTGATACGGATTGTCACAAGTCGCTCACTTACGTGTCGAAAGCCCAAGACTTCTTGCCTAAGTCTACCGCTTATGACGAATCCGCACCCAAATAAACGCTGTGGTCTTCTTGCGCAATCACCGTAGTACACGTCACAGTTTTTCATCCTCCTTTTGCCCGGCCCATTCCATCGCACTTCCTGGATGGCAGTAATTCCTGCTCTGTAGCAGTCTAGGGCCTCCGCTAGTTGTTTGGATGCACGTGGTCTGTTAAGAGTTCTAACATTCCACGTGCAGATCCGAAGGTCGTTGTCCTTGATTCGTTTTTCGGGTCGTCAACAGTAAATCCGTCCTTTTCCGAGGCTATTGGTCGCTTCGTAACTTTTTCTTTTTTCCGTGGCAGGGTTGTTAACCCTACGCACAACCCCCAACCTGGAGGGCCAGGTCCTTTGTTGGATTCCTTGGACAAAAGGAACCGGAGAATCCGGAGTCAGTAACCCACTTCGGGGATGTGAGCGCTGCCGTTGCCCCATTAAGGGTTCATCCGCCACCATCTCTATTTCAATGCCCTGACTTGCATTGAATTGTCCTAATGACCTTATCTCCAAATACGTCGAAGTAGCTCATTAGGGCGTCTGCTTCGTTGACTGTTGACGTCACCGTTGGTCCAGTTGGTTGGGCTCATCCGCCGTACGTCCTCTTTCTGAGGGGCTCGTGCAAGACTTCTGCGAATCGATCAGAACAGTCATTAAAGCAGAGCATTATAGTGTTGCTATTTTTTCTGTGTTCAACACTCGCGCTTATAAGTTTAGCAGGAATGTCCGGATGGACAGACCAGTACCCGGTGGTTACCGCGGGGAGGTAAAATAAGCACAATTGATGTGTACGATATAGTTGCAGCGACTGTGCATCACCAGTTTGATGCCTTTCAGTGCCTACCCTATTCATACAGCACCCAAGCGCCATTCCGTCCACTTTTAAGAAAACACTTCATCATAGTTTGTATGGTAATATTATGTATTTCGTTCACTTACATTAATGCGATACTTAAAAAATCGAATTTTTGTTGGATTTGTTGGAATAAAAATTCTCTAAATTCAATATTCATACAAATTTAATTTTATTTACATTATTATTAAGTGACATTTTTTTCTGCAGTATAACAATTTTTTGCAACTTTTTAATAATGTCTAGTGGTAACGCTGCATTTTGGGATTAATACAGCAATACATAAATTTCAAAAAAATATGCACATCTGTTTTAGGTGCGCGACTGCATGCAGTCATGCGTGCAGCCCAGCTGCACATCTGTTTAGGGCATAAAGGTTCGGAAAGCTGTTTCCAGGGCTTCTAAACGAATTTGGAGCTCGACCAGTGACATTGACGCTGAATTTTCGTTGACCTTTGTGGAAAACTCTTGTATCCAATTCATTTGATTTATTGATACGGAGCGGCATTTTTTAAGGGATTCCAATGTATTAATTTTCTTTTAAGCCATGCTAGATACACCTGCATCTTAAGTCTGCTTCTCATTTTCGTCAGTAGGCGGCATGGTTTTTCTTAAATTGTGGTTGTGGAAATCAAGTTGGAGTCACCAAAATGTTGAGAGAAAGCAATAGTTTTTGTTTCTCTGTATTTATTTAGTGCTTATCTTATTTGATGTTAGTTTTTTTTTTTATAATAAACGCACGCACAAGGGATTATGTGTTTCCCCTTTAATGTAGAATACACTGCGTGGGCATTACGAAGATAGGGAGGGAAGAGATAGGAGGTGTCGATTAACATTGCTTTTGAATGTTTGCAGATCAAAATGGCAAGGGAAAATCTCGCCGGGTAAACTATTCCAAATTCGTGTCGTTCGGCTAAAAAAAGAATCCCTATATTTCACGGTACGTCCGAAATTGGGCTCAAGAGCCAACTGATAAGCTTTCCTTGCGAGACGATTATTACGGGAGAAACTTTTAAGGGGAGGAATGCAACTGGCTACTTCAAGTGAACATTTTTTGTAAAAGAAACGATAAAAAAAGGAAAGACATGAAACATTGCGTCGGTGTTCGAGAGGGGCAATTGTTTCAGTGTCAGTTCTATTTCCTATCAATCTTAACGCTCGATTTTGTATTCTTTCAAGCAGGTGTAGTGATGTTTGCGAGGCACCTGCCCAGAGGTGGGAGTTATACTATTACTATTCATGGACAATGGCATTGGGGGTATGTTTAGCTTTAACGACAGAAGACAGCATTGAGTTTTCGAAGCATTAAACTCCACACTATTCCTATTACCCCATTTAACAATGCTGTATAAATCGGAGTTTAATGAGCTTGACATACGGTACCGTTGCAATTGTACGTCCGAAGGCGAAGGACGTGAATTATCGAACGAATATGAAAAGCTGAGGGTAGAGTCGTCAGCAAAACAGTTAAGTGGATTAGAAGTAACAGACAGAAAATCATTTTTAAATATGACGAAAAGAGTCGGAGACAGAACAGAGCCCTGGGGCACACCTGCATTTATTTTGTGGGAATCAGACTAGGAAAGATTCCAGAAGAGTAGGAGCGATGGAAAAGCTTAGACAGAGGAGAGAGAGAGACAGAGAACACCTCTTCAGAAGAATCGGGGGTATAACATCCGGGCCAGCGGATTTGTGTATATCGAGATCTTTGAGAACTCTTGCTACTGTACGAGTGCGGAAAAAAATCTGTCCCATGGAAAAATTTACATTCTCAAGTACAGGAGGGGCAAAGTTGCTATGCGGCAGCTTGGAGCTGGCAGCGAAATGGGCGGCGAGCAAGTTTGCCTTCTCTGAAGAGTAAACAATTGGTTTGTTATTGTCGATGAGCGTTGGAACCGAAGATGTTGAGGAGTTTTTAATATTTTTTTACAAATGACCAAACATTTTTATTGCCTTTGGGACACTGCAGAATTTTTTGCCGTAATTTTTGGTCATGCAAAAATTTGGTTCTTTCAATAACGGAGTTGCATGAGTTCCTTGCTTGTTTGTGCTTTTTCCGATTTTTCTCTGTAGGGTATTACGAACAGCTTCCCATCTCACGTATTTTGTTAAGTTGCAAATGATAACAAGTATATACTTATTCCCCTTTGAGCTGCTAATGAATGGGCCCAAATGGTCTGGAGTGTTTGTTTGTAGTGTTTGCTTATTAATACGTTAAATGCTAACGTTAACATTACAATATTTATAATTTATATACCTACTTTAATATACTTAAATATCTAAATTATAAGTTAATTGAATACAAAGTTTCAATGCCTTTGAAAAAGAAATTATATTTAAAGCCTTCGGATTTAAAGTTGTCATTTGAACAAAAAAAAAAAGGTAAGAGAATTTATTAAAAGTTTTGATTAATTGATTAAGAGGACTGTTCTCGTCATAATTTGTGATTGACATTTCATCTGTCAAAAGTGAAAGCTTAAAATCTATTGTCTCTTGCGATTGCGGGAGTGAAGTTATCTGCGGTTTCGGATCTGCCATCAAGTTCTTCTTACTCTCAACCGACGCAAGCGCCACCTGTTAATCAAACTCCATAAGTAGTTAGGGGGGTACACAATAGGGAAAATCTGTCGTCAGCCACAATATTACTAAAATCTTTTTAAATTTAAACATTTTATCATATAATATTACAGGTCTTAGAAGTAAGCTCTTACAACCTAATTCATGATTTTGATATTATAATTTTATTAGAAACATTTTTAGAAGAAAAAAATGAAAATGATTTTTTTAAATATTTTAAAAATGTCAAAATATTGTGTTCATTTGCATGTAGATCCAGTATGTATGATAGAGCCATTGGAGGAATTTTATGTGGGGCCAAGGAAACTATAAAAAGCAATTTTGTAAGCCTTATCGTTTAGAAAATAGACTTATTTTTCAAATTTTTAATGATAATTTTAAATATTCAGTAATTCCGGTGTACTTGAACTGTAATAACTGGTAGCATGACTATGAATGTTTAATAGATTTCGGCAATAGCTCCAATTTGGAGAATATTGTGATCATTGGAGACTTAAATGCACGTATTGGAGGATAACAGGATCCTTTGGTTTATAGTTTACTATCGCAAGACTCTACTAACATCAGGAGAAACTCCAAAGACGAACAATTTAACCGAAATGGTAGACTAATTTCCAAATTATTTGAAAACTTCGGATTATTTGTGCTGAATGGATCAACTTCAGGTGACACCTCTGGAGAGATCACTTTCATCAGTGGCCAAGGACAGTCAGTATTGACATTTGTGCAGTATCGGCAGCATGGTTGAATTCAGTTGTTGACTTCAAAGTGGGCATAGCAAATTTTTCGAGGCACTTACCAATAGAAATAAAAGTAAAATTTGTTAAACTCATAGAAACTCAATTAATTTTCCTAAGCTAAGATGGAAAGAAAGTAGTGTTTACCTTTATAAAACCCTTTTAAATCGCCACTGCAACTCTCTCCCTTCCCATTCAACAACAGGGGTGGAACAGCTGGATGAACAAATAATTTGAGTAATTCATTCTTCAATTCCATCTGCTCGTAACAACAACACTACTTATTCATTCACTCCTAAAAATGTTTGGTTCGATAATGAGTGTAAGAGTCTCCGCAACCTTTCCTTTGCATATCTTAAACTATTTCGGTCGACGAATGCCTTGTTCTTCAGAAATATTTATCTTAACTTGATTAAGGAATATAAAAAACTTTGGGCAGCAAAAAAAAAAGGATTACAATATTAATCTAGCGAAAAAGCTAGCATTCTGGAACAATGTCCGTGAGCTGGGTGGACGTAATCGTATTATGGTAAATACTCTCGGAGTTGTCGGCTGACGTGAACCACCATTCTTTCTCTTGCGCTCTAACCAAGGTTATTGTCGAAGAAGTGGTGGTAACTCTGTTCCTATCTTCAAGTGCTATAGTTTGCTCCCGAGTAATTCGCGTTTCTATGTGGTTATAAACCGATCTTAAATATTATAAACACTAACAATCTATTTATATTTGTTGCATTTCTCATTTTAATTGAAATTTGTGGTGATACAGTGCTTAGTTTTTGCAATTTCTAAGAAATCTTATTTCCTTTAAAGCAAATACTCTAAGTGAACTCTAAGTGAACAATTCACTGTTATATCAAATATTATTTTTTTTGATTTTTTAATTTTAACATTTTAAGTTTTGAAAACAATCAAAATTTAAAATCTGAAAGGAAATATCAACAGCTTTTCAATAAGTGGTAAACGATTTCTGTGCTTAGCGTATTTCCTAAGTTATAGTAATTTTTGTGAAAAACCCATTTAATTCGACCCGTGGAATACCAATTTAAAGGGTTGCCAACTTTTTTTTTTGTTGTTAATTATATTTTTTTTTGTGTAGCTCACGTAAAACGCCCTTCGTATTTTGAATATGGATTCCTTAAGCTGTCTAGTCTGTAAAAAAACTTCTAGTGATGTAACAGTTTCTTGTGCCGTATGCTTGCAACTAGTTCATGCTAAATGCATAGGTATTAAAGGTAAGGATGCTGATAAATTCACTTCTGTAGCTGGCTTACGGTACTTTTGTACTAAGCATGACAAAATCTCGGTGGATAAATTACATTGGAAAGTCCTTAAACTCCAAAAATTATTCAACAATGTCTCCACAATATTTTCGGATATTCAAAAGTTATTCGATTTCGATGTTTTATCGTCAGAAAGAATGAGTGAAAGTTTTAAGGCCATTGAAAGTCCGCAAATAAATCCTGAAGTTCAAGTACCATTGATTTTGCTGACGCCTTCAACGCTTTCAAATGAAAGTCGATCGGATCGATGTAAGAACTCAACGGAAAAAATTCTTCAGCAACAAAATGATCACCGGGAATCTCAAGTCTTGGAGAAATCTTCGTCGTCACCATCTTTGTTGCAACCTAGAACTCTCCGTTCAGGTCCGAAACCCCAAGCTGAGAACGATAAATTGGTAGCCGTATCAAAAAAACCTCAGAAACAACCAACAGTTCAATCCAATGATGAGTTTACTGGCGGCCCACCGGTTTCCTCAATAGCTTCCATTACGGATGAGAGGATTTCTGACCCGGCAGGATCCTTATCTGATGGTATTGAACTGTTGCCCTCAACTTCCGCAGTGGGGGGAGAAAGAACCGCAGAGGAATTTGATCTCGTTGCTATGGAAAGACCTTTGCCAATTTTTATTTGAAATTTTCCACAAACAACTAGTGAGTCAATGATATGGTCTTATTTACTAAAAAAATCACCAAATTTAGACTCATCTTGTCTTAACATTCGCAAAATGAAGCTGAATGTAGATCGGAACTACTCCTCCTTCATTATTGATGTAAAGCGTAATAATGATATTTTAAATTATTAAATGATGAGAAATTCTGGCCGGTAAACTCAATAGTTTACCCTTTTCGGAAGCGACCTACTGTAGCCAAAAAGAGGTCAAATGTACGAAATACTCAATGAGTTATTTCTCAATGTTCTACCAAAATATTGGAGGATTGAAGACAAAACTAAAATCAATGTTTGCTTCAAGTCTTGGGTTTAACTATGATGCAATACTTTTTACTGAAACATGGTTGTCTATTTTGGACAATGTAGTTCGTATCAAATATTTCGGTCAGATCGGTCTTCCTTAACTATCAGTAAAAAGTCTGGTGGTGGAGTTCTAATTGCCATTAGAAATTGCTACAACTGTAAAATTGTCTCTATGCCCTCAATAAGCGTAGAAATGGTATGTGTTACAACTCTCCTCAAAACTTTCCAACTTTTTATAGTCTGTGTCTACATTCCACCAAAAATGAATTGTGAACTTTACGATCAATGTGTTATAAACATTAAGTACATCGTTTCCCTGATGAATCCCAATGATCGGTTACAACTTGTTGGTGATTTTAATTTACCAGACATTGAATGGGACGTTCTTCAAGAAGATGACAAATTTTTGTCACCTACATCGTTGACATCAGAAACGAGTATTTCTTTTGTGGACTCAATGTGCTCTTTAGCCTTAAATCAAGTTAACCCGTTTAAAAATGAAAGAGGTAATTTTCTCGACCTCGTGTTTACGGATGATGTTAATGGCTTAACGGTGCAAAGATCATGCCCTTTATTGGATGATGTTAGATTTCACCCTTGCTTTGAAGTTTTAATGGAAATGCCGACCTCCGTTTGTGCTAGTCAATACGATCATGGCTATGAATTTGACTTCAAGAAAACTGATTTTGAAAAACTCAATATGGAACTTTCTCAATTTCACTGGGATAGTGTCTTTTTTAATATGGATGCTAGTAAAGCAACTGATACTTTCTATGAAATATTGTACAACAGCTTTTTGAAAACAATACCTTGTCGCCGCATCAAAATTGTTGATAATTGTGTTCCTTGGCTCACACCTTTCCTTAAAAGGCTTAAAAACAAAAAAAAACAAACTCCACAACAAGCTCAAATTCAAGTTTACAGTTTCCACTGCTCAAGAGTTCAGCAGAATAAGAAGATAATTCCAAGTCAAATCAAGGGCTGCATATAAAAACTACATAATATCTATGAAAGCTTACCTATTACGGAATCCTTCATCTTTTTGGAAATTTGTTAAAAATAAGAGAAAAATAGCTGAATTCCCGTCCTATATGAATTTAGATCAAATTTCTTCAAATGATGGGGTAATGATCTGTGATATGTTTGCAGAAATGTTTAAAGGCATCTACAAATGTAATAATGGGTTGGCTGGGCTGCATCAAATTACCTCTAACATGAGCATTACAAACGACTTGCCATTTATTCAAGAAAACGATGTGACAAGTGCAATAAAGAAGTTAACATATTCATTTTCTACTGGACCTGATAATGTTCCTTCCTGTGTTTTAATAAACTGCTGTCATTCCTTGGCTAGTGCTTTATGTTATTTGTTTAACCTATCTTTGTCGTCTTCCGTTTTCCCGCACGCTTGGAAGTCTTCATTTATAATTCCACTTTTTAAATCAGGAAGCCGATGCAACATGCGTGACTACCGAGGTATAGCAAAACTCAGCGTTATTCCCAAGATGATGGAATCTATAATAGTCCATGAGTTGATACATGGTGTAAAATCGCATCTATCGGACAGACAGCATGGATTCGTCAAGGGCAAATCTACCATTACAAATCTGTTGGAAATTACATCATGCATAACAAAAGGATTCATGAATGGTCATCAAAAATGTAATATACACTGACTTCTCCAAAGCCTTCGATCAACTTAATCATCAGCTGCTTGTTAGAAAACTTTCACTTTTCGGCTGGTCCCCAAAACATGTGCAATGGATTGCAAGTTATTTATCATCTCGTACTCAATATGTTAAGTTCAAGTCTCATGTATCCAACGCAATAGATGTCAAGTCTGGCGTGCCTCAAGGAAGCCACCTGGAGCCACTGTTATTCGTAATTTTTATAAATGATTTACCCTCTGTGATAAAATACTGTGATATACATCTCTATGCTGACGATGCGAAAATTTCATATTCATATAAAAATAATGCTGATTACCTTCAACTGCAATCTGATATTGATCATTTGCAGGAATGGTGTAATAAGAATTATCTCACACTGAACTCTAAGAAATGCAAAGTAATGACCTTCGCTAGAGTTAAAAATGTTTTCTTTAATGAATACTCTATAAATAATTCAAAACTTGAAAGAGTTAATTATTTTATAGACTTGGGAGTAATATTTGATTCAAAATTAGACTTCAGAATGCACATCGACTCTATAACTGCAAAAGCTTCTGTTCGTCTAGGAATGATTAAACGATGGTCAAAAGAATTCAACGACCCTTATGTGACAAAGAGCCTGTTTGTTGGACTGGTTCGTTCGATCTTGGAATATGGTTGCCAAGTTTGGTGCCCATATTACTCCTGTCACATTGCCCGCATTGAATCCATTCAAAAACAGTTTCTATTATTTGCCCTCCGTCATCTTAACTGGGATAATCATCACCATCTTCCACCATATCGTTCGCGACTTTTACTGATTGGTCTTAATACACTCGAGGATAGGAGGTCATCACTCAATGCTGCATTCATATTTAAACTTTTAAACGGTGATATAAATTCTCCTTATTTGCTTTCCTTAATAAAATTAAATGTGCCATTCCGTCCAAGTCGAAATTATAAAATTTTGCGAACACATGAAACTACTTTAAACTACTTAAATAATGAACCGTTCTCTCTCTTATGTAAACAGTTCAATAACTATAATTCCTTCGTAGATTTTAATCTTACTTCATTGAAATTTAAACAAATTATACTTTTATTCAATTTAAATCGTCACTAATTATGTAAATGTAATATTATTTGTATAATCCAAATAACTGTGATCAATTATGTATCTGTAGTTATAGTCAAATAAATAAATAAAGAGCTGGATGGTCAAAATTCTTTTTGTGAAATGGAGTCAATTCTACATAAGATGAAAAATAACAAAGCACCGGGAACTGATGGAATTCTAGTAGAATTTTACAAAATAGTACGGATCAATTTAAGAATTATCTCCTAATATACTTTAACAGATTATATAACGAGTCATATATCCCGAACAACCTTAATAAAGCATATTAGATAAAGTTTTGTATTTTCGGAACTTACCGCGTTATAAGAAATATTTTCTTATTTCTTTCTACCCGACGTTTCGAAGAAGTTTCATATTTCGTGGTCACGGGATGAGACTGACGTTTGATTGATGTTGTTAAAGTTATTGGTTTTTAGCTCACGCTCTCAAGTAGTACCGGTGTGTAGATGTTGATGCACTTGGATTGCTTGTGGGTGGTGGTGGTGTACTCGTTTTAGGTTGTTGTTGCGTTGAGTCGATGTATTTTTGGACACATGCAAAGCTCACGACATCGGCTATAGATTTTTTGATTTGCTTTACTATGGTTTTGCTTATGAGAGGATCCCACGTTGGCGATAATTTAAAGCTAGAATCTCTATTGAAATTTGTTGTTTCTTAATTTCAATTGCTTCTCTGACGATTCTTGGTACATAAAATCTTTCATTTGCAATTGATCTAGCTTGATCAAAACGTATAAAGTGATCTTCGTTGTAGGCCAGATGTTTACATATTGCCGATTTTGTGACAGCGTTGTTTTGGACAGCTTTGATATGTTCGTTTAAACGCGTTTTAATACCTCTTTTCGTTTCACCAATATAAAAAGACCCACAGCTACAGGGAACAGAGTATACACCAGGATTTTGGAGTGATATTTTGTCCTTAGGCGATCTTAAAAATTGACGAACCTTAGTTGGCGGGTTTAAAGATGGTTTTAACATCATATTTTTGTAAGATTCGCCCAATTCCATCCGTTATGCCTTTGATATAGGGTAAAAAGGCCCTTTTTTCCAATGCTGGAGGTAGCGAATGTTTCTGTGAGCTGGGTTTGGGTTTCCAGGTTCTCTGTTTGGAGTTGTAGCCATTCTTTTTAAGTGCAATGTCTATATCCTTCAACTCTTGCTTGAGGTGTTCCGGGTCACAAATTTTGTGAGCACGGTTCACAAGAGCCGATACAACCGATGTCAAGTTGGCTGGGTGATGATGTGATGTAGCATGTAAATATCTGTCCGTTTTATATGCTTCTTATCACTTATTTTCACACATTTGGGTATTATATTGTGATTTCGACACCTTTTTAGGAAAACGAAAGTTACGTGCTAAACGAGCGCGACTGCTTAGCTCTATCGTTTTCCTAAAAAGGTGTCGAAATCACAATATAATACCCAAATGTGTGAAAATAAGTGATAAGAAGCATATAAATGGTTCAACCCTAATTTTGGATAAAGCCAGTGTATTATTGTTGAGAAAATTAATCTCCAATAATTATTTTGATGTAAATTGTGTATCCGAACAAATATACCAATTCCATTTAGTGTTATCACAACGTATGAGTGCAAAAGACTTTCAATTATGTGATGCAATAATATTCCAACAAACGAAAAGAATTGCCGAATATTGTGCACAAAAACAAACATAAAAGTTTAATTCACTCTCAGCCAAGGTTAAAAATAACAACAACAAATCCCAGTCTGCTGATGCAAAATGTGTGGTGAATTTCTCCAGCAAAATACTTGATGAAAATATGATTTGAATTTTATCAAAAGGTATGAATTTTACCCCGTCACCTTTAAGTGTCCCTATTGAAAATATCATAAGTAATATTGAAGAATCAATACGCAGAAACAAAATAGATAGGATTTCAGCTGAAACTATAAGACAGGATGTTTCGGTGTTGCATAGGAAAGGCTAAAAGATTGAACAAAACATTACTCTCCTTGAAAGAAAAGCCCTTGAAAAACTTAGAAAGGACAAAGAAACTATTGTTTTACCTGCGGATAAAGGAAACTGTACAGTTATTCTTAACTCCAAAGAATATGATGCTAAAATCCTTTCTCTGCTAATAGATGAACTTACTTACAAAGAAGTAACATATGATCCAACATCAAGAGTGCTTAAAAAAGTTCGAGAGATTGTAAATGACAGTAAATCTGTTTTACAAAATCAGAATTTAATACTGTCATGTCCGCAAGCACCAAGAGTTTACGGCCTTCCTAAGGTACATAAAGAAAATGTACCGTTAAGACCCATCGTCAGCCAAATAGATTTACCAACATACTTGTTGGCTAAAGAATTAACCTTTAAGCTTAAGCCACTTATTGAAAGCTCAAACTCAATAGTAAGAAACTTGGAACATTTCGTGTCCATGATCAAAGACCTTCACATTAAACATGATGAAATTATGGTTAGTTTTGATGTAACCTCCTTATTCACCAATGTTCCCATTGAAGAAACCCTCAATGTTATAAAATCGAAATTGTCTAATTCTCAAAACAACTCTAAGTTATTAGAGTTAATTGATATATGTCTTACATCAGGATATTTCTTATACAATGGGAAATATTATTTACAAATTGATGGTGTTGCAATGGGTTAACCTGTTGCACCAATAATTGCAGACATATGCAACATTTTGAGGAATTGGAATTAGGAACATCCTTAACGAAACCAACAATTTGGGTAAGGTACGTGGATGACACCTTCTGCGTACTCAAAGAGAATCAGGTAGAAAGTTTTCTGATTCATCTTAATTCCATCCACGAAAAAGTTAAATTTACAATGGAAAGAGAACAAGAAAACCCTTTGGCTTTCCTAGACGTTAAAGTCATAAGAAAGCAAGATGGTTCGATCGGCCACACGGTGTTTCGGAAAGACACTCATACGGACAGATATTTACATGCTACATCACATCATCACCCAGCCAACTTGTGTTAATAGACAGGATTTGCTGTACAAGCTCTCAATGATGGGAATCTCCCGGAAACCCTTGACGATATACTTCAAGTTTCTTGTCTCTTCGAGTGCCTTCTGTCTGGGATGGATCGGATTTTTCAGATTCAGATACGACAGCAGGCGTACCACAAGGCTGCATTTTAAGTCCAATCCTCTTTGCCCTATTTATTGACGGTATTTGTGATGTACTACCAGGTGGAATACCTTTCGCCGATACTCAGGTGAAAGTCCTGCTGTATGTTGATGACCTAGTATTACTGGCTGATAACCCTTCCACCCTCCAATTGCAAATAAACAGGCTGAATGCATTTTGCGAGATGTGGAGGTTACTCGTTAATACAAACAAAACTAAGGCCATGATTTTTGAAGCTCGCAAAAGGAGAAGGCAACCCGGAGAAAAGTGGTTCATCAATAATGTGCCAATTGAAGTTGTGCAGGAATTTAAGCATCTGGGAGTTTTACTTACATATAACTTAATTTTTTCGAAACACGCCAAACTAAAAACCAATGAGGCCAAATTGGCTTTGAGCTTAATGTGGCCCAAATTTTTTGCGAACAAATAAATCGATCGATGAATGGCGGGGTATGTTTGCAGAACTCACTGCAAAAGTAGATGAGAAGATTTAAACAAAGCATCTATCCAGAGCAAGTTCTACAACATTCAGGAATACATATATCACCAGCTGCCCTCGGAAGCAAACTATTTCTGCAAAAATAATTTCGTCGAAGTTATAAGCTACATTTTCAGAACTCGTGTTGAACTGTTTAATATTAACTTAATGCCACATCGTAGCCGATCTGTCACAAATCTGTTATCTTTGTAAGAGAAGAGAGATTGAAGATGTATACCATTTCATTGCAATCTGCCCAATATTGCAGGAAATTCGTCGTTTATATTTCAAGGAGAGTTTTCTTTCTCTTAGTCGACTTTACGAAATACTTAACGGAGCTGGTCTACGCTATATAAGTATTGCAGACACGCCTTGACTTATCGAAACAGTTTCGTAACTTAACAGATTTAGTTTTACCAGTTACTGCAGTACAAAGCACCTTAATTTATGTTTTGTTTCAATTTTCAATTTTAAAATTGTAAAGTTATCAAATTTTTTTTTTGTGTTTCAAATCACTTCAAAATTTGTAATTATTTTGTGTTTCAAATCATATTAAAATTGTAAAATTGTTATTAAATTTATCAATTATATAAAGAAAATAATTATGAAATAGTACCTATTCGAAACTTTAATTGTATTCTTTTTTATTTTATTTTTAAAAATACAAAAATGAAATGTCAGTTCAGGCAGACGGCAGAAAAGCCATGTCATTATTCCTAAGTAATGGAATATTGTAAAAACATTTTTTTTGTACAATAAAGTATTTATCTATCTATCTATCTATCTATCTATCTATTGTGTAAAGAGGCAAATTTCTTCTTAAACTTGTCCGACTCAAATTGAAATTTATTCGACTTAGAGCTGTTGGTGATGAAATAGATCCATTCATTATTTTAGTTATAAAGCAGAACTGCAAATATTCTCTATGAACAGCAAGAGATGGGAGGTTTATCAGTTGTAGTCTTTGAATGTATAGAGGTAATATAATTCTTTCAGACCAAGGAAGAAAACGAAGAGAAAATCTTAAAATCTTCGTTTGATGCTTTCTATTCTATTAATGTGAATAGAGTAGTATGGCGCCCATACAACGCAACCATATTCAAGGATTGGAAATGAAACATAGAGATATGACAACATATGGATCACGAAACTCACGAGAAAATCTTTTGACAAACCCAAGTGTTTTGTTTGCTTTTTTATGATGTGGTTATAATGATCGTTAAAACATAGTTTTGGGTCTAATAGGATTCCAAGATCGGAAAAACTAGATAATTTACACAAATTATACGACTTCAACACATAGTTATAAATAAGTAAATTACGTTTGTGTGTGAAACACATTGTCTTACACTTGTCAATATTTAAGAACAAACGATTATTATTGCACCATTCCCAAAATTTAATTTTGTGTTGCAGTTGTTCACAGTCTGCGCTGTTGTCAATTGCTCGAAATATTTTTATGTCATCGGCATAAATTAATGTCATTGAATGTTTAAAAACAGAAGGGAGATCATTAATAAATAAAACAAATAACAGGGGTCCAAGATGACTCCTCTGAGGGACACCAGAATTAACATTAAATTGATGTGAGCGGTTATTCTTAAATACAATGCTGTAGTACCTATCTTTGAGGTATGAAGCAATCCATAAGACAAAGCCGTCGTTAAATCCATTTTTTTTTAATTTGTGTAAAAGTATTTCATTACTCAATTTGTCAAGAGCTTTTCTGAAGTCTGTAAAGATGCAATCTACTTGCAAGTGTTTTTCAAAAGTATCTATACAAAATGTGGAAAATTGCAGTAAATTAGTGACTGTTCATTTCTTTTTTACAAAACCATGTTGGTTTTCACATATAACAGAAGAACAATTAAAAGATAAAACGTCACAGACCAACGATTCAAACAATTTAGGAATAGCGGATAATTTCGCTATAGGACGATAGTTTATAATTACATTTTTAGGAATTTTGTTATGGATTGGCTTTAAAAAAGAGTATTTCCAGAGAGAAGAAAATTTGGAACTTTGAAATGATTCATTGAAAAGAATAAATAGCGGATAAGATAGGTAAGACACACATTTCTTTACCATATATGACGGTACACCATGTGGACCGGGACTGAAACATTTATCAAATTTTAAAATATTATCATGTACGGAAACTTTGGAGATTGACAAGTTTATGTAATTAAGATGTGTGTATTGTTGAGTATTAAACGAAATAGGAGAGGAAGTGCTTTGCGAAGGAAAGTCTTCAAAGGCACTTTTAAAATAATCCGCAAACATGTTAGATATTGTCTCTGGATAATGGCTTTCACAATCTTGATAAATCATTTTTGCTGGATAACCGTCGCATTTCCGCTTTTTCATTAACGTATTTCCAAAATTTGTTCGGGTTTGTTTTAAGCTCTCTTTCAGTTTTTGAAATAAACTCGGAATATAAGTAATTTGAATAGTTGATAAAGTCAATTTGCAGTTCTTGATAAACTCTAAGTGTCTCTTCATTCTTATATAAATTGAACCTCAATTTTAAGTCTTTATATGCAAATCAAACCATGGCGGATTATGACTTGACAGCTGAAGGAGTAGCCAGATTGGTAAATGTTTGTATTTAGTATTTAGTGACCTTTGTATCGTTAAAGATATATTATTGATTTATGTGGGCTATAGGTCGGAGGCCAGGGTGGCGGATTCGACCTTCGGACCGAACGAATTCCAGGATGGGTGGGAACAGGTCCTTTTCCTATTTCCTTTTGCCAGTCCCATGTCTTACCTACCTACCTACCTCCCAGCTCGGACAACCCTTATTTCTTCCCTAATTTCATTCCTCATCTACATCGCCTCCTCTCATATCCTGCCCTTCCGATGGTTCTACATCATCACTGATTCCTCTTCTGTCCAAATTCCCTTTCCTTCGTGATACCCTTATTATATCACATCCTGCTGTTACCTTCTCATCCCCTTCCTATCCTATACATGATCCCAACCGATCCCTTCCCTCCTTCCTATTCCTCCGCATCTTAATCCTAACCTATCCCAGTTGCTTATTTCACTCTTTTCCATAGTCCAGTCCATGGACGTATTATATATGGACTGCTAGTTGCCTACCTCAAGTTGGTTCCATTTTAGTCTCAGTTATTTTAGGCGACACTAGCCCTCCTGAGTACACTAGCGGGAAAAAAATAAACCTCAATTACGACATTTCATCCAGTAATCTTTGGTAGCAGGTTTTCCCACGTTGGCATGTTAAAATTTCCTTTTTTCTCCCCGTGTTATTTAGAATATCCCACAATTAATTAATAAAAACTCCCTTTTTTCCTTCTAGTGCTTTTAGCTTGTCTTGGGCACAAACCAATAAAAAGCAAGTTGTCCACGATCTAAGAAATAAGAGGCAAAATACCAAAGATGTCGCACACTTCTATGGATGGAATTCAAAAGTGTCAGCTATATTTTACCGGTAAATGCGAGCTTCTATGTCAACATTTTAAGTAGTTATTTTTTTCCTGAAGTGGGTTCAGGAGAGCTAGCATCGCATTCTTAATTTTGGCGACATTTTTTTGACAATTGTTGTATGAAGCTGACATTAGACTAGCAGTCCATTTATAATACGTCCATGGTCCGGTCAATATAATTTCCTTTGTTTCATCAAAAGTGAGCTTGAGTTGTTTACAAAAGTCATACCTTTCATGAAAATAAGTTCGATGTTTCACCCCTTTGCTAGAAGCGACTTGCCATCCTTTACCATTTTGTAGACATATTTTCCCTGAAGTAGAATGTGTTTTTAAATGCTGTTTTGAACTGAGACCACATTTTGATTTCGTCAGTTCTCGCACTGAGCCAACGCTTCGCTCCACCAACCAAATTCATCTTCGCCACGTCCACCGATGCAGATGACACATGCCATTCGGAAGAACACTTTGGGCCAAACCTTGAATTTTTTCTACCAAAATATCAATAGTTTGTTCACGTCTTTGAATCTGCTCATTGCGCATTCGATTTTCGCTCATCATATATTGCATCATCCATTCAATTTGACCAATGCCGCCAAAATTTTCTGGAAATGCATTATATCTGTTTTTACTTACAGAATTATGTTGTCTTGTTCTTGGAAATTTTTGATTTTAATTTAAGTTATTTCCACGTCCATTTTCGTTCGTTCTGTTTTGTCCTAAATTTAGTCTATTTTGATTAAGATAATCATGCTATCTCATTCTTGGAATCTCTTGATTTACATTATTTCCACATCCATTTTCGTCAATTCTATTTTCGTCTGCCACTATTTTGTTTTGCACATTATTTTGTAATTCCGGTTCTTGTTGCTCAAAAGCTATCTCTTGTTGTCCTGCAGCTATTTCACCCTCGTCCACCGCAGCATCACCACCACCAACACAAATTTCTCCACCAATGTTTTGCTGTTGATTTATGAGTGAAACAGATTGAACCAGCAACAGCAACAGCAACCAGCGTCGTTAGACCAAAGTCGAGTGTCGATCCTAAGCTCGTTGAAGACGGATGTCGAGGTGCGCGCACAATTAGTTAAACGAAGTCCAAACAAATAATTGTTGCGCGTTGTTATCGCGAGTGCTTTAAGGAAAAAAAAAATAACACACGCTCGTTGAGAAATTAGAAAAAACCCCTCGCGTGTGCTGTAAAAAAAAATAATAGTGTTCACTCGCGTCGTAGGATGAATGAAAAAGATGCCCACTCGCGCTGAAGAAGAAAAAAAAAAAAATAAAACGCATTCGCATAACAAATTATCCTCTATTCTGTCCCAAGACCTTTGTGCTTAACTGCCTCTTTCTTATCTACTGTAGGCATCGTATGACCATACAATGCTTGCGGTAAATAGATAAGGGCATCTGAATTTGTCTTATTGTGCTGAATGTTTGGATTGATTTTTTGTAAACAGGCTGTCTTATGGGCATAACACCTAAGACAGTTTGATTATTACAGAAGTTAATTTTGATTTTCACTGCGCAGTTCGACTTAATCAGAGTTGTGTTTTGTATGTAAGTATTTTTAAATGGTAAGTGATTTTTGTGTCGTGTATTCAAATGTTCGTGGTTTAAGAAAGAATTTCTTTCTCGTGTACGTCTACACTGTTCAACACAGGCCAGCCGTTTTGGCATTAAATGAAACTCAGGTTGGAGCAAATACTGATTTATCAGAATTTGCTCTACATGGGTATAGCTTGGTGCCATTACTCTTTTCTCATCATGGTCTCGTGGTCTATGTTAGGAATGATATTGCTTGCCAGAGCCTTCCCCAATATGGGCAATGTTCCAACACGGACTTTAACTTCTTATGGCTCAAATTCACTGTCCGCAAGCATGTCATTCATTATTGTTTTATTTACAGGAGTCCAAATCTTGACAGTAATTCGACTTGTAACGAGTTTGATGCACTGTCTGATTCCATCTCGAAAATTGTTTCCCTTTGTCCTCACACTGAAATCGTTATTGCGGGCGATTTCAATGTACACAATTCCAACTGGCTCCGCTATTCTGGTCAGACAACACCCGAAGGAAGGTATGTCGAGCTCTTTGCCGGGTTACATCACCTTACCCAACTGATCGATGTGCCAACGCGTATACCGGATGTTGCTGGGCAAGCAGCCCATACTCTTGACTTGTTTCTTACTTCTCACCCTGATAAATATACCATTAGTGTAACTTCTCCATTTGGCACTTCAGACCATTGTATCATTTCAGCTAATTTCTCATCCCCCACCCATCCAGTTAAAGAAAAACTTCCCACCATGACCGTTTGGCAATACGAGAAAGCCAACTGGGACGGCCTGAATTTCTTTTTCCGAAACTTTAACTGGTCACTATGCTTCCTCGATAGTGACATTGATGCCAGTGCTGAAATGATCACAAATGTGATTCTTCTAGGGATGCGTGCTTTTATTCCTAACAGAGTAAAAAGCATCAAACCTAAAGAAAAGTCTTGGTTTAATTCTGAGTGTAAAGAAGCTATCAGGCTCAAAGAAGTAAGTTTCCGATCTTACAAAGCCAACCCTACAGAGGAAAATCGGAAAAAGCACAAACAAGCAAGGAACTCATGCAATTTCGTTATAGAAAGAACCAAATTTTTGCATGACCAAAAATTACGGCAAAAAATTCTGCAGTGTCCCAAAGGCAGTAAAAATTTTTGGTCATTTGTAAAAAATATAAAAAACTCCTCGACATCTTCGGTTCCAACGCTCATCGACAATAACAAACCAATTGTTTACTCTTCAGAGAAGGCAAACTTGCTCGCCGCCCATTTCGCTGCCAGCTCCACGCTGCCTCAAAGCAACGTTGCCCCTCCTGTACTTGAGAATGTAAATTTTTCCATGGGACAGATTTTTTTCCGCACTCGTACAGTAGCAAGAGTTCTCAAAGATCTTGATATACACAAATCCGCTGGCCCGGATGGTATACCCCCGATTCTTCTGAAGAGGTGTTCTTCCACACTGGCAAAGCCACTGCGTAAGCTTTTCCATCGCTCCTACTCTTCTGGAATCTTTCCTAGAAGATGGAAAACAGCATTTGTCCAGCCTGTCCCTAAGAAAGGTGACCCATCCTCCCCCTCCTCCTACCGACCCATAGCACTGACATCCCTTCTTTCTAAGGTCATGGAAACACTGATTAACCGTCAGCTTAAGGAATATCTCGAAGATCGTAAGCTTCTCCATGACCGTCAGTATGGCTTCCGCAGCAACCGTTCCACTGGTGATCTGATGGCATATCTCACCGAACAGTGGAACAAATCTTTACATCGCTTTGGTGAAAGTAAGATTATTGCTCTTGATATCTCCAAGGCATTTGATAGAGTTTGGCATGAAGCTCTCTTATCGAAAATGCGTGCTTTTGGGATCAATAATACTCTTGTTCGTTGGATTAGAAGCTATCTTCTGGACCGTTCAATACAAGTTGTATTGGACGGATTCAAGTCTGATTCCCATAAAATAAATGCTGGTGTGCCCCAGGGCTCTGTTCTGTCTCCGACTCTTTTACTCATTTTTATAAATGATCTTCTGTCTGTTTCTTCTAATCCACTTAACTGTTTTGCTGACGACTCTACCCTCAGCTTTTCATATTCGTTCGATAATTCACGTCCTTCGCCTTCGGACGTACAATTGCAACGGTGCCGTATGTCAAACTCATTAAACTCCGATTTATACAGCATTGTCAAATGGGGTAATAGAAATCGTGTGGAGTTTAATGCTTCGAAAACTCAATGCTGTCTTCTGTCGTTAAAGCTAAACATTCCCCCAATGCCATTGTCCATGAATGGCACTTACATCGAAGAAACCGAAAAGCTCTCAGTACTCGGTATGTGTGTCAACGACGACCTCCGTTGGAACGACCATATATTTGAGATCGCTAAGAATGCTGCAAAGTGCTTAGGTTTTCTGTATCGGTGTAAGAAGTACTTTTCCCCATCGGATCTGGCTACAATTTATAAAGCGTTTATACGCCCTAAACTCGAGTATAACTCCCACCTCTGGGCAGGTGCTTCGCAAACATCGCTTCACCTGCTTGATAGAATACAAAATCGAGCGTTAAGATTGATAGGTAATAGAACTGCTGCTGAAACAATTGCCCCACTCGAACACCGACGCAATGTTTCATGTCTTTCCTTATTTTATCGTTTCTTTTACAAAAAATGTTCACTCGAAGTAGCCAGTTGCATTCCTCCCCTTAAAAGTTTCTCCCGTAATACTCGTCTCGCAAGGAATGCTCATCAGTTCACCCTTAAGCCTAATTTCGGACGTACCGTGAAATATAGGGATTCTTTTTTTAGCCGAACGACACGAATCTGGAATAGTTTACCCGGCGGGATTTTCCCTTGCCATTTTGATCTGCAAACATTCAAAACCAATGTTAATCGGCACCTCCTATCTCTCCCCTCCCTATCTTCGTAATGCCCGCACAGTGTGTTCTACATTAAAAGGGAAACACATAATCCCTTGTGCGCGCGTTAATTATAAAAAAAAAAAAAAAAAAAAAGTCCTAAATTTGCTGTTGCTGTTCCATTGCTACCAACTTTGAGCAAGTGAAATTCAGGGGCAAAAGAAAACTTCGTATACTTTTTTATGACACAAAGTGTCAAACAGAAGTAAGAAGACGATGCTGGTGCTAGTAGCAATGTGTTTCAATTTATTTGTTTGTGCTGTTTGCTGTTGACGGTGCTGGTGCTGTCGCTGGTTCAATCTGTTTCGCGCTTTACATGTTCTGCTTCCTCTCGTGCACGCTGTGCTTGTCCCAACTCTTCCCTCCTTCGCTCATCGCTCCCGATCTACTGATCTATCATCCCTCGACGACGGCATGATGATTTTACTACGACGCGACAAGAATTTCGAGAACTAATCTTTAATCAAGCAAAAGAAATTTAAGTTTTTAGAAATTAACTTCTATTTATGGGAACAAAGCATCCCACTTCAAAATTGTTGGCCAAATAGTTATTCCAAGAAATAAAAACACTTTTTATTTGATTTTAAATAAACACAAACTCTCTTTATTAATAATAGTGGACTACTCGATACGACTGCGTAAAACCAACCGCCCGTTTTCATTGTCTTTACTTACATCCTTCCGTCGCATGAAACAGGGTTGCCCTTTTCGTTTTATATGATCGCTAACAGCTGTTAGCATTGAATACATATGCAACGTTAGAAAATGGCAGAACGGGAAAGATGTATGTAAAGTGTTAGCAGTCAGAAGAAAACAAACCATCGACCCTTTTTCGTGTCATTTTTAAATCATTGAGGGATGACGAAACATTCACACAGGGAAGGAGTGCAAAATGGTTAACATTGTATTGCCTTAAGGGAAAAGATTTTGATGTTTTGTTTGCCGAGGAAAATCTCAAAAATGCAAACAAAAAGATCTAATTAAATTCTTATATACCTTCTCAATATTTTGCAAATTTGTAGAAGGGAGTATTTGCAAAATAATTTTTTTGAGTTTGTTTACTTTACGCAATAAATGCGACATAATGTACCATTAATTCAACTAAACAACAATATAATTAAAACCGACAAACAAGACAACACTTTATATAGTCTTTCAATATTGAATTTAAAAAAAGGGATCGACCAAAAACTCCTTAAGAAAATAAATCCTTGTTGAAAAAGAAAGCGCTCTTGATTTTACTCTGTCATCAGACAAACACGAAAAAATGAATGTTTTTTTCTTATGCAGCTTCCCTAGCAAAATACATCACTTACACTGTTTGTATGTTTATATGTGTGTACACAACTCTTATTCTGGATCTTTCTTCCATGCCAAGGATTTGTTGGAAGAATTTGCTGCTATGCAAATATATTGATAAAATGTTTGATTATTATATCAAATTTTTAGTCTGGAAAAATTTTATTGAATTGATTATTTTACTAATAAAACACATTGTTTGCAGATGTTTATACCTACCTATGTTATTGCTTTTGAATAACTTCATTGTGTATATGAAATCTTTAGTACTATCAAGATGGGTATTTCCCCTACCGCCATCTAGTTTCGCTATCTCGCTATTTCGCAATGTAGACTTTTGGTCGGGGAAATGTATTCAACACATATGCAATGTTAGAAAAAGACTGAACAGGAAGAATGTATATATATATATGTATATATATGTATATATATAAAGTGTTAGCAGTCAGAAGGAAGCAAATCATCAAGACTTTTTCGTGTTATTTCTTTGTCATTTTCTTTAGAATAACTGATAATGAGATGATGAAAGACAGGAATGTGAGGAGTTTTCATTTCTGTCTTGAAAATACACTGTTTTTCGGTGGGATTTTTATAGATACGGCAACAGGATTAAATTAACCGTTTTAACGTTTTTTGCTGAAATTTGATTATTGCTTTGTTTTTTTTTGTACAATTTGTTTGATTATCATATAAATTATGTAGTTTGCAAAAAAATTAATTTAAGTGGAAGTACCTACCTAGTTACTTATTTTACAAATAAAAAACATTTTTTGCAGAAGTTTGTACCTATTTTATTGCTTAAGAGTACTAATTATAGTACCCAAACTACGATAGTACTAAATTCAAGTACTAAGTACTAAAAATCTAGTACCAAAAATACTATTGTACCAACAACATAGTACCAATCGGCACCAGGACCCAGTGTTGCCAAACGTGGAGATTTATCTGCATTTCGCAGATTTTCCACCCATTCACAGACTTTTGAAATGCACAAATCTGCACTCCAGATTTTGTCTGCCCAATGACCTAAAAAAATATTTTGTTCTTATTTTATTCTTCTTTTGTTCTTCTTAAAAACAATTCATTAGCATTCAATTCTATTTAAAACATTGAATGAACTTGATTTTTTTTGAAATGATTGCACCTCGTAACGTTATTATCGGTAGAAGTACATCGATTGGTTCCATTTTGAAGTGGAGGTGATAGACCAAGAAGATCTTCAAAATTTAGACGACGAGTGGCGAGAGCTTCGAAAATTAAAATTTTCTGAAATTGGTGTGGATAAAAATATGCCTTAGAAACTTTTTGGAATGAATTTTTTTCTTTAAAACGGGGGGATGGAAATATAAGCTTTCCCATCCTTAAAAAAATTGTTTTGTCGATACTATCGATTCCTGTGTCATCGGCAAATGTTGAACGCGTTTTTTTACAAATTAATTTGAACAAAACCAAAATAAGAAACAAATTGCAAGCATCCACACTGAGTGGAATTATTCTTTGCCAAGAATATATAAAAACAAACACAAATTGTACTGATTTTAAAATAAATACAGAAATGCTTAAGGCACTCAACGTTATAATGTATCAAAATGTATATAATAGCCAAACATTGTGATTTTTTTTATTAATTTTTATTCTTATTTATTAAGTTTTTAAGTTTGTTTTCCTGTTTTTGTTAAATAAAGAATTTATATATGAAGTAATTTTTTTTACTAGATATATGCATTACAGATTTTTTTTCGTCATTATTGCAGATTTCTTAAATTATTGGCATGGCAACACTGCCAGGATCCCTGTTCTTTAACTATCACATCCATTGTATATAGACTGCTATAGTACTATCATGACGACCGGTGGACGGTGGCGTTCCAAGCGGCTCTAGGGAAAATTAACTTGGTAAATTGAAAGAGGCGAACGAGTCGAACAAAGAGAATTCTAAGAGAAACTCTGTGAACATGTACTTTACTCTTTGCAGTTTGCAGTTTACATAAATACAATGATGCGAGTATAGTTTTTTTTTTGCACAACTGGATTGCTTCACACAAGCAGGGCGACGAGATGGCTAGTTAAAAGGATTGACAAAAAAGAAGAAAAACCACTTTTGTAAATGAATGGTGTCTGGGGGGTGGGTATATGTTTAAGCTGGTTGATAAGTTTATTTTGAGTTTTATATTTTTTTCATATAAAACATTCGAGGGTAGGTAGATATTTAGGTATGTACCTACATACATCCCTACATAATGTGTGTATTTACGTAGGTATACTTGTTATATTATCTTTGATAAAATGTTCAGCTAAATTCAGGTCGATCGGTCGGTTGTCGGTGTGGTAGATGGTGTGAGCGAGGGTGAGGGAGATACTAAAAAGGAAAACTTAATAAGCACATGTGTATGTGTATTGTGTATTGTTCTCGGTGACGGTGAACAACGAAGAGAGAGAGAAAACATATATATAAAGATCGACAATGATTTTATTTTTTGAATTTTCATTTCATTGGCTTCGTTATCGTGATGTTGAATTTTATGCACAAGTAGCTTTGTGATTATAGGGACTATGAGTCAAGTTTAGGATTCATGAACATAAAAAATTGTGATAATAATCAAACATTACATTACGATGATAGAGAAACATATTTGAGTTGCTGGCAAAATTCTGTCCGTCTGTCTGTAGGTCTGTCTGTACGGATGTATTTTGGACTATAGCCTAAACCGATGAGCCAATCGACTTCAAATTTAGAACTTATGGATATTTTGACATTTTACACAGTTTTTTCAAATTTTACTTGCGATTATAGGGACTATAAGGTAAAGTTTAGAATTTGTGAATATAAAAAAAAAATTAGATAACAATGAAACATGACATAACGATCATAGAGAAGTCTAAAAAAGTGATCGACAAAAAATGACTGTCTGTCTGTCAGTAGGTATGTATAACGAGCTGCAGCCTAAATGGCTTAAGCGATTATCTTTAAACTTGGTGTGTGTGATTATTTTGGCATTCCCCAGAGGGGACATTGAAATTTAAATTGTAGGCCTAAAAGTAAAGGAAGTGCCATATGACCGTTGAGTTGAGTTGTTTTCTTGATTGAAATTTTTGCATTCAGTAGGTAATCGAGTATTTTTTTTATTTGTTAGTTGTTTTTGCATGTTTATGTGCTTATCATAGGCGTCCTTATTATTTATTCTGTATGCTGTATGCTGTTACGATCATAAAATGCTTTAAAATAAATAACGATAAATAAATAATAATATAAATAACGAAATTTGCTTTCATTAGACTAGTGGCTAGGGCTCAACCGAGCAATATAAAACAAAATTTGGGGGAAAATATTATTTGTGTAATGAAATCAAAAAAAAAAACTATTCATAACGTTTTTTGGAAAAAATGTTGTAAGCCATCTTATTTCTCTTGCTGTTTTCTATTTTATAAATTTTTCATTTCAAAATCGTTCGACCAGTTTTTTGAAAAAACTTTCGAAAACATATATATAAAGTTTTTTTGAGTATGTATATTTAAAGAAATCTATAGTTTATACTAGGAGAAAAAATTAAAAAAATCTTTGTCAAAATATTCAAAAAACAAAATAAGTTTAAAAAAAAAATTTAAAATTAAGAAAAAAATGTTTTTGAAAATTTTAATAAGCAATATTATTTAAATCATAAAAAACTACATATTTTGAAAATTTTATCAAAATCCGTCGATTAGTTAACGAGAAAGTCTAATTTGAAAAAAACCGGTCATATGGGAGGTACCGTTATAAAACTTTTTCTCAAAAATCCATTTAAACTAAAAGATAGATTTTGCATTCTAAAAGTTTTATCAAAATCGTAGGAGCCGTTTTCGAGAAAAATAAGTTTTTCATCAAAAGTTATATGGCAGGTACCGTTAGTTTTGGAGCTAGAATGCCAATTCCAAAAACTGTCGAGTAGAGCACTCTAAAAATACTATGTACCAAGTTTGAATCAAATCGGCCTAACTGTTTAGGCTGTAGATATCGATACGAACAGACAGACAGACAAACAGACAGACGGACGGAATTTCCGTAGCCACTTTTTTGACTTCTCTATCATCGTAATGTCATGTTTGATTGTTAGATTTTTTTTACGAATGCATAACTGGCTTATAGTCCCTATAAATCGCAAGTAAAAAACTATTAGATTACTACTGAATGAAAAAATTTCAATCGAGAAAACAAAAGCTTACACCTGCCCCTAAATAAACAAATTAGCACACACGAGCAAGTACGTGCAAACCAGTCGTGCCTTTTAGATATTTATTTTTTTCTGAAATTCTTTATTTAAAAAATAATATGATTGAACAGACTTTTTGCTTTAAAAAAGGTATAGCACATTATTTTAAATGTTGCCGTTAGTTTTAAATATACCTATATAAATATATTTTAGTGTAAGATTACTTAGGCTACTTACATTTTCCTGAATATCAATTTTGGTTGTAATCGGTTACCTAACCAGTTCTCAGAAAAGTCGATGCCAAAAAAAAACTCCTATGGGTGGTGCCAGTTTTAGCCCACCGTCATATTTTGTTTAACCATAATTGAATGCACATTGATTTTTTACATACAAAATTCTTGGAGCTGTTTTTGACAAAAATAAGCTTTTACTTGACGGTTATATCGCAAGTATCAGCTAAAAAATAAATTTAAAAAATTCTATGTCGAATGTCAAAATAAACTTATATTCCAAATTTAAGGACAACTGGCCAAACCGTTTAGTAGACGGACAGAATTTTGCCAAATATGTGTCTCTATCATCGTAATGTTATAGGTATTTGATTGTTATCTCAAATTTTTTTTCTGCATGAATGCATAACTTGTACTCAGTACCTACCTATAATAATTGCAAGTAAAAATTAAACAATTAGGTGTTACAAATGTAAAAAACCCGTGGTATTTTTAGCAATTCTATAGAAGATTAGTACAAAGAAATATTTTGGTTTAACTATAAATTTCTTTCCCGCGAGCTAAGCTGGGTGGGTCAACTAGTTCCTATTATATAAACCTCAAACAAACAAAAGATCTTTGTTACTATAAATCAATAATATATAATCAATCAATAATAATATAAATCAATTTACAAACAATTTTTGATTGAATTTCTGCACATAGTTCATTCAGATAGATACCTACACATTCATATCTATGTATCTATATGTATATGTTGGTACCTATCTGAATGGAAAGTAAAATTCAAAACAAAAATCCATCCATTGCAAGGGGGAGACACACGTGTGCGCTACATAACATAAGTTAAATTTATTTCTTCCATAAAGTAAACGTGGAAATCTTATCCACTAACATCCAAGTTTTTTTCCCACTTTTATTAAGTAATTTCAAGCTTAAAGTAAACTAAATAAGAAGCAGATTCTATTTAAAGTAATATTGTTCAATTAAAACAAAACCTGAGGGTAATTTTTTTTTAACAACTCGAGGTGGGTGTCTCCGCATGGGGAGCACCACAAACGCCAACTGTAAAGAAAAAAAAAAGAGAATCAGTGAAAAGTGACTAGCTAGGCACACGTTTTCGCCATTAGACCGCTACAAAATAAAAAATAAAAATAAGAACAATCACACGCCATAACCTATCTGTGAACGCATGGGCGTTATAGATCCCCAGCCGCCAATATGAGGCATAACAGTGCCACTCCTAAGACCTCGAAGAGACCCGGCAGGAAAAAGCTAGCTGCAGCATACCAGCTGATTGCCCTTAGCAAGAGCAACACCGACCGTGCAACCAACCAACATCCATCAGATGCCCAACTAACCTCAAAATCTACCGTAGACGTCTGGCGGACCCCACACCGAAAAAAAACGCTTCCTCCTAGGAGTCAGGAGGGAACTCAGGAGGCGGATGTGGTCCGCGAAAATAAATTCACATTACTGGACATGGGGATAAAAATTCAAGCCTCCAAAAGGACCAACACGTGCCATAATCTGGCTCCCCAAACAAATCAAGCGACTACCAACGACAATCATACCGACATAGAGGTTGACGAGGACTGCAGAGCAAACTATGAGGACAACAATAACTCAGACGCAACCAAAGGAGCACCGGCAGCAGCAGGAGGCTGCAGTAAGAGGAAAGAACCTCTGAATAGTAGGGGTAAGTACTGTCCACCTATCTTTCTTAAAAATGTAGACACTAGATCTCTTGTAAAAGATTTCCGCGAAAAATCCGTAAACTTTAACTATAAAATAATTAACCGTGGTAACGCGAGCCGACTCTTTGTAGACAATAGTAACGTTCATCGTGAGCTCATGGTTCTCTTAAAGAACACCGAAAATATTGAGGCATATTCATTCACACTGAAAGAGGATAGAACCTCTAACGTTGTCCTAAGGGGACTGACAACAGATTTTTCGGAAGCCGAGATCTTGGCCGAGATTAAAGAAAAAGTTAATTACGTGGACAAGGTCTCTGCTTTCGAAACAATTAAGTCCAAAGCCGCGCAAATCCGTTATAATCTCTTTCTTGTACGCCTCCAACCAGGTATGAGCCCTGAGGAGCTCATTAAAATTCGATATCTATTTAATACACGAGTCTATTGGGAGAAGCCGAGGGGCAACAAGGGATCCCTCCAATGTAGAAGGTGTCAGCAATTCGGACATCTTGCCAAAAATTGTGCCAATAAATATAACTGCGTTAAATGCACCAATGCACATGAGCCGGGTTGCTGCACCGTCTCCAAGCAAGAAGGCAGTAAAGCTAACTGTGTTAACTGCGGTGAAAACCATCCCGCAAATTACAAAGGCTGTAACTCGTATAAGCAATACGAAGCAGGAAGGAAAAATAAAATCAGTAAAGCTAAAGAAAAAATCCTCAATGGAAAAACCTTCTCCAAATCAATTGCAAACGGAACCCTTGTTGCCCCTGGGGTATCCTACGCTAGTCATTTCAACGGCTCCCAAGCCCCTCAAAGGCATAATCCTCCCAGCAACCCGTTCCCAGCTGGCCCCTCTGACTCGAATGTGATAAGCGAGTTTATGAACCTCTCCAAAGACCTCTTCGGAATAGAAATGAAACAACTCATCTCTAGGATTGAACAATTTATGTCAAATCTTGGCAGATTTGAGTCTCTTGTAAGCAAAAGACTCGCCTACTTAGACCTGGTTAACCAGCTTTTAGTCAGTTCGACATAATGTTACTAAAACTTTTAACTTTCAACATTTCGTCCTTAAGAAATCATGCTAGGAGAATAGAACTTCTCAAAATTCTCCAGGCTAACAACTGTTCAATGGCCTTCATTCAAGAGACCCATTTAAATCACAAACACAACGTATTCATTGATGAGTTTAACATCCTCAGAAATGACGATCTTCAGGGAGTAGCCCTCCTCATCAAGAAAAACATACATTACGAGAATGTGAGTTTTCATTCACACATTATACCAACAATCTTTGCTTCATTTGAACTCAAAACCTATAACTCTGTGAAAAAATTTATTATTGGATCGGCTTACTTTCCAACTAATTGCCCCCCTCCACTTTTAACTCGAGAGCTCAACAAAATTGATAATCTAATTTCCGCTTTTGATGGCGCTATCTTAGGTGGCGACCTCAACGCCAGAAGCCCCACCTGGGGCGATAACAGGCAAAATATTAATGGGAGCACCATCATTAACTGGTACCATGCCTACAACCCTTCTCTTACAAACATAACCTCCGATACCCCGACTTTTCCGAGGGGCCCCTCGTTTTTGGACCACTTCCTTATTTCTAGCCACTTGATCAACCATATTGATTTAAACTTCACTGTTGAATCCCTACCTACCTTCACCGAACACTGCCCACTCTTATTTAAAATTAATTTTGAGGAGGCTGATATCGTTCTTAACGAACCATACTTCAAAAGATCCTTTAAGGAAACTAACTGGAACATTTTTCGCGAGGAACTCGACCGCTCGCTTTGGGACATACTCCCCTCCTGTCACGTCAGTCTAACCAACTCCGACATCGACAGACACATTAATGATTTTAACTCCACGTTGCGGACATGTCTCGAAAATAATTCAACCAGGAATACCTTCTCTTTTAAAAAATACCGTAATCTCCCGGCAGAAATTAACAATCTATACAGAACTAAGCATCAATGGCAAAAACGGCTTAAGACTATTTTTCACAGCTCCTACAACAGGATTAACATCCCATACAAGGAACTGTCCACCAGAATCTCACTGCTTAACGGGATCATACGAGATAAGGTTAGCATATGGCTGAACAACCAGCTAAGCATCAGACTGACAAAAATACACCCAGGCCCACAGGCGTTTAAAGAAATCTTTAGACTGGTGGGGAAAAATAAAAAATTCACTTGCAATAAGGTCTTGCTCAACAATGAACCAATTACCAGTGAAACAGGTATAGTGACAGCATTTGAAACGCACTTTAAAGAAATATACCGGGCGAGAACTCCCGACTTTAACCCTAGCATCGCTGAATCTGCCGTCTCTTCCACCCTTGAAGTAAGACAATCCAAGCCGGAACACATTTTCATCTTTGGCCTAGGAAACACTGCTCTGAACCCTTCTGCCACCGAATTTTTCACCAACAGAGTCAGCGTTGATAATATCATCAGCCTAATCAGACCCAAAAAATCTGCAGGTCCCGATGAAATCAATAATTTTGTAATTAAGAAGCTCTCGAGCATCGCCATTACCTATCTTACCATAATCTTCAACAATTGCATCAACAACGGTTACTTCCTTTATGTCTGGAAGGAAGCAAGAATTCTTCCAATCATCAAAAACCGGAACAATCACGATATTAATAATTTCAGGCCAATATCACTCCTGTCCAATGTCGGCAAGATTTTTGAACGAGTTATACTCGACAAACTGAACTCCCCAACGGAAATTCCAATTGACCCAATCTCTGACTACCAATTCGGCTTTCGTAGAGGACACTCTACTCTCCATGCACTACTCAAGCTCCAAAACGATGTGATACTGAATCTTAGAAACAAACGATGCACAGTGGCCTGTTCACTCGATGTAGAAAAAGCCTTCGACCACGTGTGGAGGGACGGCCTCCTCCACAAACTGGTATCTCTTAACTTCCCCCGTTACATCATCAACGTCTTAGATAGCTTTCTAAAAGATAGAACATTCTTCGTTCAAATTCAATCCTCCAAGTCACAAACCTCTGAATGCAACAGTGGCGTTCCCCAGGGCTCCATCCTGGGTCCACATTTATTCAATATATATCTTCATGACTTCCCTCACCTCTTCGCAGAAAGGAACCTTTCTTCAACCGGACTACTCTACGCCGATGATACTATAGTATACTCAAGCCATGAATCCCCAATCGTTGCTTCTCGACATTTAGAGAATCACCTCAGAATCATCAACGATTATTACAACACCTGGGGTCTCAAGTTAAATGTTCCCAAGACCGAGATGATTTGCTTCAGAAATGCAAGTGGAAAAGGACCGGAAGGTGCTGTCCGAGAAAGCAAAAACCTGGCCATAAGACTTTATAACAGTACCATACAACCTAAAAATAGATTAAAATACCTTGGAATTAATTTCAATAAATTATTTAAATTTAACGAACACGCCAGAATTACCTTTGATAAATCCAGAAAAGTCACGAATATGCTTATGCCTTACCTCAGACATAGAGCTTTGAATAAAAAAACCAAACTACTCTTCTATAAAACCCTGATCAGACCTATTATGACTTACGGATTCCCCATATGGTTTTCCATGTCCCCCACCGCCGCGCTGGGAATGGAAATGCTTGAGAGGAAGATCTTGAGATACTGTGCCGGCATTAATTTTGAGCACCGGGCTAAAAGATACTCGAACTCGTATTTACATAACGAAACTAACACCATTCCGTTTTTAAGATATGCTCTCCTTCTAATGAAGAAATCCATATCTAAACTATACCTTTCGGATAATGATTTGGTTGAACAAATCATTCTAACACAGACAGGGTCCTCTTGGGACAACGTCAACTACTTATCGCCTATCGGGATTTCTGCAAGAGATCATGACAGCTCCGAAATAGCCCCACCGAGGTTTTACCTTAACGCCACACCAAACCAAAACCGTGGCTAAAATTGGCTTTCTAAAAAAGATAGCGTTTAAAAAAAAAAATAAAAAAAAATACAAAATCGAGTCAAAAATAACACGTAATCGCCATAAACTACATATTATCTTATAATCTACATTTTTATAGATAGATGGGCTGTACTTACACCCTTAGATGTAGCTTATTCTCATTAAACATTATAATATAATATCACGCCAGATGAAACTGAGCATTTTAATTTTGGTTATAATGTTTGTAAGATGTAAATGCTCATACACATTTTTGTATCTCTTATTAACTAACCTATATGTAACAGTATCGTACCTAAGTGTAGAACTAAATTCATTTAATTCCGCTTGACAAGATTTTTGTAACTTAAAGTTTAAAATGTCGTAAATTTTAACTATATGTATTATATATGTATAGAGCCGTTGCTCATCCTAATATAAGAAAGTATCTTCTTTTTATAAACTCGCTCTTCGAGCACTCTAATTCGAAACTCATATGAATTAATACACTCATGTATTAAAAAAACATCTAATTGTAAAAATAAAATAAAAGACATATCGAATCAATAGAAACAAAATTTCAAATCGCAAGAATATAATAGAATATTCTCTCCCTAATGTGCTGGCGCATTTTATGTATGTACCTTAGTATTTAAGTTAGTATAAGTAGCGATTGTATATAACAGACAACCGTCTCAAATAACCCACACTAATGCTTATGAGCAAAAGCAGTCAAACAATATAATTTGTCAGATATAACAACAGTTCGCCATGAGGCTTTAAAGAATAACAACAGAAAAAAAGAAGGCCATACATTACAGCCACTTTTGTACTTTATATTAACAAGATAGAATAAGTGTACCTTGTAATTGATTAAAAAGACTCAATAAAATTCATTCATTCATTCATTCCATTGCAAGGGCATTTGTA